>NIPM01000028.1:117514-228928 GCA_002738285.1 Holacanthella duospinosa
CTTGCATATTGGGAATTTCATACTCTCTGTGCATGCGCGCTTGGAATGTAGAAGAGCCCCGCTAAATTTCTTTATTGGAAAAACATGCCCTGTTAGTAGTCTTGTCATGTGCAAAATCTGAAAAAATTAGCTAGATGGGAACATGACCAAAATTAAAATTATCTGCGCATAGTCGCCCCATGCCTCATGTGTTAATTTTGTTTGGAAAAAATGACTTAACTCAGCGATAAAATTTTTTTTAGAAATTTCCTTTTACGGGGTAATGTAGCATTAGGAAATGCACTATTTGAAATAATTGAACCGAATATCCGAGCGAAAAAAATGAGGTATGCTTTTCTGCATACCATCCTTTAATAGATATTTATCAACTGAAAGTTACTACTTGGACGTGGGTCCTTTACAAAATCTTATCACCTCGCTGGTCCCTCCAAGTTCTAGTTCAGAATTTTCAATTCTTACACAAAACACGACTGAAATGGATCCTTTTAATATGAGCTCGAAGCAAAGCAATGAAATTGCAATTAGATTAGATAATGCCAACAATATCGATGGTAATCAAATCAATAATGCATTGGATCTGGTCATTCTTTTCTGAAACCTTTATGTATCTTAAAATTAGAACTTGTGTCAGCGCTCCAGGAGCTTGAGCCATTGGCTGCCCGGAATCCTGCAGTATTGTACCAATTCTCTGACCATTTGAACTCAGCATTACTCTCTGATCTTGAAAGTTGTCGATATTTATCATTCACTCTTATTTTGAAGCACATGACCTACTCCCCAAGTAAGTTTTATGATTTGTTTTCATCTCTTTTTCGAACTGAATCTGATCTCTTTTTTCTCCTGTAACTAGCTGCACACAAGTTTTACTTGAAGTCAATTTTACAAGCATTGAAAGCACAAGGTTCGCATACAATTGAGACACTAGTGGAAAGAATTCCAGAGTTTGTTATTTTAGCTCAAGGTAATTTGTCAAATAATTCCTCTTGTTAGTTGGTTGACAAGGCTTGATTTTTTTTTACTTAGACAACGCTGATGTATTACTCACCCAAATGTTTGAATTGGGACTTTCTTCCACAATGACTATGCTACCTATTATTACGAAGACATTGGCTCTTCTAAGGAGTCAAGTCGGAACGTAAGATTTCAAACATTTTATTTAATTTTATTTGGAAGTTTAGACTGTTTTACATTAAGTACCATTTAATAAAAACTTCCGTGCAGTGAATATTTTAAACAGTCTAAAAAACTGGCGGCGTTACTTAATCAGAAGTAATATGGTAATATGTAAGAAGTAAAATGAATCAAAACCGCGCAAATTGGAATTCATTTTTCAAAAAAAAAACAATCTAGCAGTGCTACGAATGAATTTCTACGCTTGCAAACAAAGTGGATTTCGAAAGAGAATGTAAATATGCTCCTGAATCACCACTTGTCAAATCTTTAAACATTTAGTAACCAATAAATATTATAAAATGCTCTAAAAGTCATTATAGGCGGTTTTAAAGCAACAGTAATTTTTATTAATTTCTACTTCTATTTCCAAATGGTGAATTTTTGATTTATCATTGTATCACTTTTTCGGGTATTTATAACACACAAAAAAAAAATATTAAAAAATTTTTTTTTCTCTGAGACATCTGTGTCTTGCTCAGGCAGAAAAATGGGAGGAAAAAAATGAGAAAGATGNCAGTAATTTTTATTTATTTCTACTTCTATTTCCAAATGGTGAATTTTTGATTTATCATTGTATCACTTTTTCGGGTATTTATAACACACAAAAAAAAATATTAAAAAAAATTTTTTTTTCTCTGAGACATCTGTGTCTTGCTCAGGCAGAAAAATGGGAGGAAAAAAATGAGAAAGATGGTTAGAAGACTTGGAAGTTGGAACACTAGAACAGAAGAGGTTACGGTAGACTTTCGATGTTCGGAGTTTACTAAATAGGGGGGGAATGAGAAATCGATAAGTTGACCAACTTATCGATTTCTTCTAGGATAGGATGTTGCGCATTGGATTTATTTCTTACTAAAGTTTCAAACAGAAGTTGTTTGAAGATATCAAAACTTACTAATCCTACACAGATTCGTTTACATCAACTAAAACTTGAATAATTGTTCCATCTTTCAATAGGATATCCTGGGAACTTCACTGGAAATTTATTTAGGTATAACACAGCAGCAGCGGTTGTTGGTCTGGTCACTGAACGGTGGTACTTGGTTGATTTTCTATAACAAGTTTATGCGTCTGATACATATTCCCTACGACAACCTAAAAATTAAAAGAAATAACTTGTGTTGCTGTTGCTCAATCAACAAGTTATGAATTTGTTTCAATATTATATATTAACAAACCTGTCGTTTTATAATATTTAAATTTCTTATGGCCTCTTTCATCTGGTCATCAATGGCTTCTGGACTCACCAAAGATTTGTTCTCTTTGAACGAATCTCTTATCCTTCTCAGTGCATAATTTCTAGAGAATAGAAAGAACTAACGCTTATTATAAGTACTCTAGTGAATTATGACGAGGACGTCGTCCACATCTCTGAATACAATACAAATTTTCCAACCAGCAGATCAAAATAATTAAATCGGGTTCAAAATCATATACAGGGGAAATGAGACTGGGTTCGCTCTTTTTTTTTTCAATTATGTTAAGAAATTATTAGCATTACCTGATATTATAAGATGCAAATTTTTGACTCTCCCGCATCATGATTTTGTATAATTGGAGAACCTCCATGTTTCTTCCCATCAGTAAAAATAAGCTCCGAATTGATATATTCTGTAATAAAATAAAACAAATGACAAATTTTTTTTTTAATTTTTTACAGGGAAAAGAGGACTGCGATAAATGGGACAGCGTCAATCTGCATTTACAGAGCAAGAACTGTCTGATTATGTAGATTTAACATTTTTCACCAAAGATGATGTATTGGAGTAAGTTGAAGTTGAAGTGATTGATTGATTTTTTTTTAATATTATAAACCAATTTCTTTGATAGTATTTTCAAAAAATTCAAATCACTTGCTCCAGAAGTCATTAGTCAGTCTCGAGATGCTCGCCTACCAATGGAAATAATACTAAATTATCCAGCGTTAAAAGTCAATCCATTTGGAGACAGGATATGTATGGTTTTCAGTTCCACAAAGGATGGTGATTGTACATTTGAAGATTTTCTTGATATCATGTCAGTATTCAATGAAGATGCTCCGGTATCTGTAAAAGCAGAGTATGCCTTTCGTATATTCGGTAAGCATCTCCAAATTAAATGAAATTTAAAAAAAAATATGATAAATTATGATCATTTTGATGTAAGATTTTGATGGTGACGATATGATTGGTGCAGAAGATATGGAAGAAATTATTCGACGGTTACTAGGAGATGAGGATTTACCTGGCCAAGATATAGCACAATTAATTTTGGAACTCACTTCAGAAGCAGATTTGGATGATGATGGAATGCTTTCATTTGCAGAGTTTGAACATGTAGTAGCGAAATCTCAAGATTTTGAAAAGTAAGTAAGATTCACAATGATTAGTATAAATAAATTGATTATTTTTTTTTTAATTATTAGGTCATTCCGACTTCTTATCTTGGAGGATTGAGACTGAATTTAATAATCAATAGTATACATACCTATCGATAGGTACATCTATCGATGAGTCGCAAACTCAAGCTCTAGCTTATCCTAACCACATTGACCATTTTGCTACTGCTTACATTTGTGTAATTTCACGGTTGGTTCCGTCGTATTGTATCTTGGTATCTGCTGGATTTTTTTTTTCACCTCAGTTAACTAATATTACTAAGTTTTGACTTGTTATTAGTAAATACGGTTTACTTTTAACTCCAGTAAATATTTCCACAAGCGTAATATTTTCTCCTTTCACAATTTCTTTAGATAGGAATACTTTTAGTTTCGAAATAGTCAAACGCTGACTGGTTTATTTTAAAATTTCGGAATCTATGATGTTCACCTCTCGATCACTAAATACAGATTTTGACGCTTTTGGAAATTTTTATGGCTATAATAGCGTTGCTACTTAAAACACATTTAATTTGATTTATTGAATCGAAACCATTATCCTAAGCCTCGTATCACTGCAAGCAAATCATAGTAGATTACCTTACATTTACTGGTTTGTTGTATAAGGTCTTTTCTTTGATTTGTAAGTTGCATAAAAACTCATTTAGTCGCCAAAAAAAAAAGGTATTCAACGCGACAGCATATTATGTAGCATTCGCAAGTCAAATATAGCATCCTGAACCTTATAAATGTCGTCCAAGACTTTCAATTTGGTGTCTTTTTGGATGCTATATTTGGCGTCCAAGAGGATATATAAAGAGACAAACGCTAAACTACATCTTGTTAGCTGCAGAATTTTCTAAAAGGGATTTGACCTTTTCAGACATTCTTTAGACTCTGGATAGTTGAATTTACGGTAAGGTCATACTCAACCTAAGCTTATACTGGTCGAAGTAAAGAACCGTCTCCGCTGATTGTATCAGGCCATTATTCCCTCCTAACAAGACTTCTTAACACTAGTGCAATGGGGTCATTCATACAGCTGATAAGATTGGATTGATTAGAATCAGCGGACGGTGTTTTACTCCTAACTTTATACTCGAACATCGAACTCAATATTAGAATTTTGGTTACATATTCAAACTGTTGTATAACAACTCTCATCCCGGTTTGATTCCCATGTCATTTGTGTAATATTAAATCCTAAAATTAACCGGATGTTTAACATTACTTACCAAATCCTTGTCAACCTGTCAATTGGCAGCGTTTGATCGAACAGGTGCGTTATACTGTCCTCAATTTGATTGATTCTTAAACATTCACTAGTTCACTTGAAATAATTTGATTAATTAGTTGACAATCACCAGCATAAGTTGAACTTTCAAAACAATTTACCTCTCATAAATTATTGTTGAAATTTCGATTCCGTACAAATCAAATTCACATTCAAACCACATCTATTAGTGATGGGCATTATTTTCAAGGAGTGTGAGGTCAATTTGTTTTTAACTAAACAAAATCCTATACTTTAACCTCGGCTTTTAGCTGGCATTCGACAATTTATAGGATCCATCATCGTTCCTTGTCCTATGACCTAAAAAGGTCAAAAGGAACGATGAATCCTAGCAAATAAATCAATTCCAAAAACTTGGGTTAGAGAGTGATCTTTATTTTAGATCCTCTCAGAGTCAAAGGTAAAGTCAGACTGACCATGGAGTAATCTCCATGGTCAGATATTCATAAATTTAATAATTAAATTAAGAAGAGCGACTCCGGTCGCTACAAATTAATTGAGTGACAAGAACTGAAATCAAAAGTTGGAAATATTATAAACAGATTTTGATAATCGGTAAATCAACAAAAACTCTTTAGTTTTAAACTATCGAGCACTGCTCTAAAGTTTACTATTTAAAGAGTCAAATACATATTACATGATGTGTGGAATAGATATTTAAAAATTTCGATTTTTTTGTGACGGTAAACAATATACCATTACAATTATACATTCTTCCACAATATAACTTCAAAATATCAGCATTATTATTGGAATAATAACAAAAAATATTTATTTTTAACTCCAACACCACATTATAAGTTATTCTGAATGTGAATTCTGGCAAAAAAAAAATTTTTTTGGACTCACGATCTTAACTTTTGCGTTTTGCTGCACAGCTTACGCCCAACTCTGCGTCATCTTCCGATATGACCGCCGTGATGAAAGAAATTACAGAAATCCGACACCAATAGAAATACAGCACTTTTAGTTTAAAAATCGCTCTCTTAAACAAGCAATCGTCGCATTGTATTGCTCCATCATTACTTTAATGCTAATTCGATAAGAAATCTTTACTCATTAGCAGATTTTTGGTTTTAGAAACGTTTCAGTATAGACGGAGGAATTAAATAGAAAATTATTACCAATTTGGTTGAATTAGTAATGACTTCTTTCAAAATTTTGTATAAGATATGTTTTCTGAATTTAGCTGTCAAGTGGTCGTCCAGTTCCCCATCGATAACCTCCTGCAGCAGGTGGAGGTGGACCTCGTGCTGGTTGTCGAAATGCTGGAGGGATTCCTACACCACCTTGACCACCGGATGTTGGTGGAAAATAATATTCCCTGAGAAAATCATAGTGGAATCCTATACTTTAGTATAGTGAATTGATTTGGTAAGAAATATTAATAAAATAAAATAAACACTTACAAGAATGCGGGTGTATGAATGAGAGGTTGGCCACCATATTGTTGAGGATACTGGAATTTCATGAAATAATACATATGTCCAATGATTATTCCCATCAGTTCCGACATTCCTCTGGAAAGAATAATAAAAAATAAAATATTACAATTTAGTTTTTAGAGTTAAAATTGAAACTTACCCTCCAGAAATTATCATATTGAATCCAAACAACACCCAAGGCAAGTACCTGGCAGGAAATTGTGTTCCAAACCAGAAATTTACAATTTGATCACCATTTAAATTACACCAGACATATAGTACACTGAGTACCATAGGATCCATCAGTACCTAGAATTCATTTGAGAAGAACAAAGAATTCAATTAGTTTTACAACTTTAAATAACATCAGAATTACTTGTTTGGTACAAGTAATTCTTCCAGGTTAAAATAATTCAAACATAAATTTAGTAATTTATTAACCCCAGCACTATTAAACATAGTTATATATTTTGATCTTCTTACCATCATATTCATGAATAACGCAACGATAACAGACAGGATCCAATTCATTAGTAGCATCAGTGCATAATCAGCAGGACGTGGTCCAAATTCTCCTAACTCCAATAGTTTTGAATAGTTCACAAGAAAATATAGATTGATGAGAAAATGGAATCCAGTTTGAGGACTTATAGGATAGAAGAATAACGCCGTAATAGGACGCCATATCTATAATAATTTAATTTACTAATGATTTTATAGTTATTCAAAGTTAAAATAATGCTTTAAAATTTCCAACCCATGCATGCAGAATTAGAATTGCACATTCAACAGGTCATGAAATCAGATTACCAAAGTAAATAAAAAAATAAAAAATAAACGCTACCTGAAACTGTTGTACGAAAGGTGCATATACAAGAACTAAGTATTGAACTGGTAGCAACCCAAATCGACCCAAGAGTGACACCACCACTGTTCCACTGAACCAATATCGTGTAAACTGCGGGAGTTGTCTCAACCAGGCTCCAACAGCATCACCCATGTTATAAACTTTTCCTGGACACTAGGAAAAATAAAAAATTAAATCTAAATCCAGTAATAAATTTCTTACAAAAAAAAAAAAAAAAAAAAACGCGAACAAGCTAAATATTCAGACACATGGACTAAAAAATTTCTAATGATTAGTATGAAAATTAAATTGCCTGATGACATATTTACCTATTTTACGATGGTTATCAATATTGTCTATCTAAATAAATTGTCTCCTAGGGTCCTGGAGTGTGTGCGACTAGAGAACAGCTGAGAGGTCGAAGTTAGTAAGTCGATTAACAGAAAGATTTTGATTAACTTTTTTATTATCGATTAAATTTATGATTGTCATTTACTTTTATGACTTTGGTTGAGAAGATGACGATAACCAATGAAAATGAATTATGGGAAATTTCCTTTCCGTCTTTCACCCGCATTAATTTAAACAAAATGTTATAAAATTATCTTCTTTTTTCCAATATGTTTAACTCAGCTGATTAGCTTTTCAAAAGTTGGGCATCAGAGATGGGCAGAGATGGATTTTGACAAAATTATACCAAAAATGAAAATTATTTAAATAACATATCAAAAAATAAAAATTGTTTTTATTACTAAACCAACAGTATTTTTTTTAAATATCAGCTTAATAATTTGAAAATTATCAAGATAAACAAGTTTTTTACATGTTACTGCAGATAATNAATTATCTTCTTTTTTCCAATATGTTTAACTCAGCTGATTAGCTTTTCAAAAGTTGGGCATCAGAGATGGGCAGAGATGGATTTTGACAAAATTATACCAAAAATGAAAATTATTTAAATAACATATCAAAAGATAAAAATTGTTTTTATTACTAAACCAACAGTAATTTTTTTAAATATCAGCTTAATAATTTGAAAATTATCAAGATAAACAAGTTTTTTACATGTTACTGCAGATAATGTTTTAAAAAAGCCTCAATAAAATTATGACCATTAAAAATTTAAATTTTTATAAATATCCGCAGTAAATTAAATTTTAAGTTTAAATATATAAATAATTAATTTTGGCTGATTTCCTAAAAAAATATATTTATTTTTATTAAAGAATTACTTTTGGATAAAATTACTAATATATAAACTATTCTATCCCTTTTAAAGTTTGTTAACCGTTGTTATTGCGATATTGTAGTGCGTGATTGTGGAATAATTTAGTAAACTTTCTAGGGTCAATGACCTTTTCATTATTTAAAATTTTAATAAAAAAATTAAAAAATCATGTTTAAAAAAAAATACTGATTCTTCATTGTCATTTTTATTTATTTTTTTATTAAAACTAATTAAAAAAAAATTTTTTTATTTATTAGTTAGAAATTTTGAAAATTTATATTGAAGGTTTATATTTCAAACAAATTTTTGCTATATTCAACTTTTGAAGTAAGGTGTTGCTGTATTTATTTAATATGATTATTCTGAAGATGACATTAAATAATATACTACATTAACATTAGCGTGTAACTGCGTTACTTCTTTTTTATTTTTTTATATTTTTAATTATGATTAATTTTTTTATGATTTATATTTTCATTTTGTAAAATTTAAAAGTAAAAAAAAAATTTTTTTTTTGACCATATTTGTATATAAAATTTGGACCCATAGGTGATTTTTAGAAAGGTTCAGATAAGAATGAAAGTGAAAGTAATTAAAAAAGTTAGAGTGAAAATGATTAGTTGTATTTCTGTTGTGTTTGTGTTCAGTTCATTCAAAAATTAAATTAACCAAATAATTTTAGTTTCATTTCATTTGTTATTTTGAATGTAATTCACTTTATCATTTTTATAAGTCGGCTGACTGCTTACTTAACAAGGCTTATTTACAACAGTTGATCTCCAATTCAAGCTCACTGATCTGCTTATTCTTTTTGTAAAACGAAAATCATAATCTCGTAAGCCAATATTATATTATATTGTTGTTAAACTAATCAAACAAACAATTTTTAAGCGTTTAGTTTGGAAATACTATAATGGATCCAAAGACGATTACTGTAACAGTAGTTGGCCAATAATTATCATTACTATTGTTATTATTCAATATATATGGTTTTGATTTTTTAATTCCAGATTGCATCGTAACGTGGCACGTAGTAAGTAACGACGAGAACCTATTGTTTCTTCGGAGTGAGGTCACTCAACTTAATAATAAGCATGCAAGCAATTGACAACTGGCACTTATTGGTAGTATAATTTCAACGACATCTAATCTCATATAAATAAGAAGCTTAAAAGGAAAAAAAAAANTGGCACTTATTGGTAGTATAATTTCAACGACATCTAATCTCATATAAATAAGAAGCTTAAAAGGAAAAAAAAAACAGAATGTACAAAAAACATCAAAGGAATTCTTCTACTGGAGGTGGTAGTCTGAAAGATGAAGCANAAAAAAAAAACAGAATGTACAAAAAACATCAAAGGAATTCTTCTACTGGAGGTGGTAGTCTGAAAGATGAAGCAACTGCTGGGTATCCATTGCCAAGAGTCCGAAAGAAACAATCCGAAGGTGACATACTCGATATGGTTAATAATTCATCTCAAGAATCTCAACAATGGGTTCCAACTGATGAGACAGATGCATTACCAACAATACTTCGGTTTAACTACTTTGATATATCATGTATTCTCTTTTCCATTGTGACATATACAATGGATTTGGGAATGGATTGTTATATTGCTTATGTTTATTACACTGGAGAATGGATTGGTTACTTCGTCCTTACGCTTGTATTTGTCATAGTTCCTGCAGGAACGATGACTGCTTTCAGCCTACGGTGGTGAGTAAAGTTGTGGTTCTGGTTAGAATTAAAAATTTTGTGGTATACAATAAAAAAACACATTTTTTATGACGTAGGTATGTGATGGATCTGGACAATCAGTCAATAGTAACTCCATCGTGCGGACGTTGGGTAATTCGGACAATATTTCTACTCTCACAACTGGCACCTGTCCTCAGGTAAATGTTGTTGTCTGGACTGAATTTGAATTATTGAAAAAATTATTATTATTATTATTGGTTTCAACTTTGAAATAATTTTATCCAGATACGTAGATTCTCTTATATATGGATTGAAAAGTAGACGAGCTGCAAATAGAAATGATAAGCAAGGACAGATCAAATATTATACATTTATGGTAAACGAGGATGCGGACGCAACATTGTTGAGACTGTTTGAAGGTTTCATGGAATCAGCACCACAAGTCACACTTCAATTGTATATTCTTATATACCACATTCATGATTCTAATGGACCATTTGCAGGAAGAAATCGTAAGTAAATTTTATGTAAATTTCAATATCCATTTTAATTTAATTAAATTCTTGTAGAAAATCTTCAAGCACTTGCTATTTTGACATCATTGATAAGTCTTGCTTGGTCATTGTCCTCGTATCATCGCTCTTTGAGATATGCACAACCGGACAAAGCAAATATATCTTGGAAAGGAACTATTTTACAATTCGTTTGGCACTTTTGCAGCATCAGTAAGTTATATAAGGACTTGTTTTAACGAGCATTGCTATGTCATTCTTTATTTTCAGGTGCTCGAATTTTTGCATTGGGTGTATTTTCAGCAACGTATCCAATCCTCATTCTTCCAGTATGTCTTGTACATTGGCTAGCAATGTTAGCATGGCTAATCGTTCAAGGCAATCAAACATGTTCAAACCAATGTGAAGAAGCTGTTTTTATTCTAGTCGTTGCTTTCATCTACGTCTTTACCTTTTTCAATATTCGAGATGAATCAACTCGCTACAAATATTTGACGTTCTATATCATTTGTTTTCTGGAAAACTCTGTGCTACTCTTCACCTGGTTTCTTTCGCCAAATCTCAACACTCCTGTCGAAGTATTCTGGGTTCGAATCTCGGGTATTATTGGAGATTATGTCCTTTTCTTCATTGGAATAATTGCAATGATGCTCTACTATCTCTACTTTCATCCATCGCTTCTTCATGGAGACTCCAAAACTACAGACGGAGAAAAGGATACTCTACAATTCCCTATTGAACATAACAGAGTTCGAACAGAATTTTTGACCCGAAAGGGATCATTAGATCAAGGAACACTTCCGCTCTCATTGACAAGCAGTAACCCAAGTTCCAGAAGAAATGTTACCTTTGCCATGGATTTCAGAAACTCACATGAGAAAGCAAGGAGTAATTCTTGTGGCGATCCACTTAACTCCGTTCCCACTACTAGTACCACAAAATNCTCACATGAGAAAGCAAGGAGTAATTCTTGTGGCGATCCACTTAACTCCGTTCCCACTACTAGTACCACAAAATCTAAAACACTTTCACCTCCACAAGCAAAAGATCGTACACAACTAACTACGAATGAAAAGAAAAGTGAAAATTTTGAACAACTGGAAAATCAAGTTATTACAAAAAATGAAGCAAAGGAAACTACNAATGAAAAGAAAAGTGAAAATTTTGAACAACTGGAAAATCAAGTTATTACAAAAAATGAAGCAAAGGAAACTACAAATTTGTAACAACAATGCACTGAAAAAAAAAACCACACTTCCAAGAAATAGATCTTAAAAAATTGGAAAATACTCATTACTGGACTAACACAGTTACTTCACTCCTTCATTGGTCTTTTAGTGTCGTGGTTGTCATAATTGATGTCAGATATTTGAATTTTTGAGTGTGAAATGATGACATAAGTTTGCTTGTCGGCTTGTTAACCTTGTACCTGGATGCCTACGAATTGGGTCCAACACGCGAAATCAAAATATTTACCTACTTCCGTCATCTTCACCGTAAACCCCCCACCTTGTTAACCGTTAACTTATAATAATATTTTCTGTTTAACTTTAGCTTTTAGATTATTATTAATTACTCATTGCCTTGCTTTCTTTTCTGACTGATTTGACTACAAGATAAACTTGTGGTTTAAGTATTACTTAAAGTTAACAAAGCAACGTAATAATTCTGATTTCAGAAGCAATGTGTTTAGTTATCATGAATTTGGCGTTATATTTACACATGAGCCTAGTCCAAAATATCCAAAAATTTAGGAGCCATTCATGGTTTAACCTCAATTATAAGTTTTCAAATTTGAGTTTATTATTTCAATAGTAATTCAAAAATTAACATATTAATAATTATTATTTATTTATTTAATAACACTTATTACTTATTACTTATTATTATATTATATTAATTTAGAATATTATCCATCCAAATTGCTATTTAACAATTTTTTTTTAAGAGTCACATTTGAATGTAACTTATATTGTAATAGTTCTACAAAATAGCGGAACATTAGTCCATGTTATCCAAGATGTAACCTAACGCTTACAAAATAATTATAATACCAAAAACTTTATTGTTTTCAACTCGTTGTCGTTATATTTAGTAAGTTAATAATTCAAGCTAACTACTTTTGAATTATTTGTAAACTTACTGGTGATTGAATTATATCTACTTTACTTTTAACGATATGAATAGGAGGAAGGACATGAGATCTACATTTACATTTCATACCAGAGACAAAGTTGTAAGAACCTATTCTAAATTGACATTTGGGACAACTAACCTTTCCTTTGATCCAGTCTCCGGACTCGATATTTGATTTTATCCAAGATGGTAATTTATCTTCAGGTAGATACCAAACTTCTGTTGAACATGAGTCCCTTGTTGAAGTTGTATTTTCTATTCCATTTCCATGACTGTCAAGTACTGTAAAGAAAAAAATTGTGTGAAATAAGGACTTTACGAGACAACCGTTAGATACCCGTTATTTAAAAATTCGTAAGTTTAGATCCTTAATATCGATAAACTCAAGTACTTTTTTCTTTTTTTCTTACCATCACCGTAGTTGAAAAGGTTAAACCGACATTTTTGACATCTAATTGGTTGTACTATTTCATTCTGAAATTCCATTTTTTTACTTTTTTAATGTTCACATGTGTTCAGTACACATCAACTTTTTAACTTTAACTTTTTAAAAAGTGAAAGTTTTCATTTTTCTTTAACCATGTGGCCGTGAGTCATTTTAGTTTGCGATTTGGGTTTTTTTTTTTTTAGTTTTGGAGCTTGCGTGACTTAGGTTTTTTTTTGNTGAGTCATTTTAGTTTGCGATTTGGGTTTTTTTTTTTTTAGTTTTGGAGCTTGCGTGACTTAGGTTTTTTTTTTGTTGAAGTTGGACTCTTCCTACTTTTTGACTCGTTGGTTTCGTCGTAAAAGATTCTTACCCCAGCCTCGGACAGGAAAAGTTGAGAGAGTTTATACAAACCATTTGNTGAGTCATTTTAGTTTGCGATTTGGGTTTTTTTTTTTTTAGTTTTGGAGCTTGCGTGACTTAGGTTTTTTTTTGTTGAAGTTGGACTCTTCCTACTTTTTGACTCGTTGTTGGTTTCGTCGTAAAAGATTCTTACCCCAGCCTCGGACAGGAAAAGTTGAGAGAGTTTATACAAACCATTTGTCTGTACTTTCAAGGCCGGTCAATTTATGACATTTTTCACTTTAATTTTTTATGTATTAAAAGTCCGTAATTATTTTACAATTACCGTATTTCTCGATTTAATTCCCCATTTCAAAATAATTCCTCCCCCGAAATAATTTCCCAGCTTTTGGCTAGTTTGAAATAATAATTCCCCACCTCGAAATAAATCCCCATGAGGAATTATTAAAGTNGCCCCCGAAATAATTTCCCAGCTTTTGGCTAGTTTGAAATAATAATTCCCCACCTCGAAATAAATCCCCATGACGAATTATTAAAGTTTTATCAGGCGCGAAATTATTAATAATTTTATGTAAAATCACCTGAAAAGAGGAAAATTTAAATTTAGAAGGCGACAAAAAGCCAATAAAATATCAGATATCCCTGACATGGATAAGAATATTTCAGTATTTGTACTTTTTTACCTCTTATAAGAAGTAAACAACTAATAAAAGAAGCTAAATTTCCACTTCCAATTAATAATTCCCCACCTCGAAATAATTCCCCCCTCGAAATAGTTCCCCACCTTTTGCCCCGTTTGAAATAATAATTCCTCAGGGAATTTAAACCAAGAAATACGGTATAAAATTTTATGCTGTAAAGAAAACTACAAAATTATTTAAATTGAAATTTATACACGTTTGTCTATTTTAACTCCAAATCCATTTTTTGTTCTGAATAATCTATCTTTCTATAAAAAAAAAAATTTTTTTTTCTTTCTATATAAAAATAATCTATATTTCTAAAAAAAAAAAATTAATACGTTTTTTTAAACCCATAAGGAAAATCTATCTTTAGACTAACCAAGTTATTATAAATTAAAAAATGCAACATTATATATTTCACCCTAAAACTAAAACTATCATACCCTTTTTAAAATGTTGCTTAGAAAGGTCCAAAGCTTTTTACCAAAATTAAAAATTAAAAATCGGACATTCTTGTAATATTCGTTACTGGATATACAGTGTGTTTGTAAATGTGGTATAGGCTTTTGAAAATCATTAGCTCGCGTAAATGATGACTGATTGTTGTTATCGATGCCTCATTTTACAGCTAAAAGCCTAAAAGGATTGTATGAATTTTGACAAGCGCTCAGGTCAACGGTTACTAAGGCCAAATTCCAGTCAAAAGGCAAGACCAAATTTTTATCATTAAGTTGGCATGGGAGATTTCTGATTCATTTTTATAAACAATCCTTAGCAACAGAATTGTTAAACCCTATTTATGCTTTACTTCTTGTTTAAGCAACCTAATCTAGAGGGTATCAGTAATAATTAATTCCTGTCCATCGCAAATAAAAAATTATGATTATTAAATTAAAAATTAGCAACTTAATTAGAAATTTAATTTAATTGATTATACCGAATGTCTCTTAACTGTTGCCCAACTACTAATTGTTAACGAAATTGAGATGAGTGTAGCATGGGGAAAAGTTAAATGTTTTGGAAATTGAGTTCAACAACCTTTGGAATTATTTTTTATTTTGAAGTCCATTTATTCAATCGATTTTTAACAATTTTTTTTCTTCTGTTTTTTGCTAATTAATTATGGCTCATTTTGGTTTTACAGCAGCAGCAAATGTGTTTATTGTAAGAGATTACGTTATTGTACAAAATTTTAGCGAAGTTAGAAGATGATTTGTTCAACATTTTCGATTTTAAAATAAAAAATAATTCCAAAGGTCGTTGAACTCAATTCCCAAAACATTTAACTTTTCCCCATACTACAATCATCTCAACCTCGTTAACAATTAGTTGTTAGGCAACAGTTAAGAGACATTCGGCATAATAAATTAAATCAAGTTGCTAATTTTTAATTTAATAATCATAATTTTTTTATTTGCGAGAAACAGGAATTGATTATTACTGATACATTGTGGATTTGTTAAAAATTATGTTGCTAAGGGTTGTTTATAAAAATGGATCAGAAATCTCTCATACCAACTTAATGATAAACATTTCCTCTTGCCTTTTGACAGAAATTTGGCCTTAGTAACCGTTGACCTGAATGCTTGTCAAAATTCATACAATCCTACTAGGCTTCTAGCTTTAAAATCGACAACAACAATCAGTCGTCATTTACGCGAGCTACTGATTTTCAAAAGCCTATACCACATTTACAAACACACTGTATAATTAGTTAAACCCTCGAGTAATTCGATTTTGATACTTTGTAAAAAAAAATTTTTTTATTTAAAATTTTAAATTCAATCAGATTGGAACTAAATTTAAAAACTAAAATCGGATTGAATGATTTTTTTTAAGATTTAAATCTGATAATTTTTTTAATTCATACTTCCAGAATTAAAAAAAAATTTTTTTTCTTAATTCATACTTCGAGTAGCAAAAGACAAAATTTTAATACAAATTGAGATTTGTGATAGTCTACTCNCCTGATAATTTTTTTAATTCATACTTCCAGAATTTAAAAAAAAAATTTTTTTCTTAATTCATACTTCGAGTAGCAAAAGACAAAATTTTAATACAAATTGAGATTTGTGATAGTCTACTNTTTTTTTCTTAATTCATACTTCGAGTAGCAAAAGACAAAATTTTAATACAAATTGAGATTTGTGATAGTCTACTCTACAGATGATATTGACAAGTGTAAAGTCTAGTTGGTTAGTCTATAGGTCTTAAAGGGTCTTTATATCACTCTTACCACTGGCCACTATAGGATCATCACTTCTTTATATAAATGTTTCTAATTTGACGAGATATACTATATAACTTATATATTATATATATACAGTGCCAGACATAATTACAATTATAGACGAGCTAGAAACTAACTTTTGGCCCGTTCTCTTTGCTGCAGAAAGGCTCGATTACAATTATATCCTAGTTTTTCTATACTAAAATATAAAAATAAAAAATAAAAAATAAAAAAATTTTTTTTTCGTTCAAATGATATTTTCACAAGAAAGAGCATACGATATTAGATAGACAACTTTTTTACATCAAATCTCTGGGGTAAAANAAATGATATTTTCACAAGAAAGAGCATACGATATTAGATAGACAACTTTTTTACATCAAATCTCTGGGGTAAACAGATCAAGAGTTATAATTTATTAACAAATCGAAATGTTTTCGAAAATAATTGTGAGACACTACAGTACTAAAAGGGATAGGTGTCTCAGAATTATGTTTGAAAATTTTAATTTTCAATAAATCATAATATATNAAATGATATTTTCACAAGAAAGAGCATACGATATTAGATAGACAACTTTTTTACATCAAATCTCTGGGGTAAAAAGATCAAGAGTTATAATTTATTAACAAATCGAAATGTTTTCGAAAATAATTCTGAGATACTACAGTACTAAAAGGGATAGGTGTCTCAGAATTATGTTTGAAAATTTTAATTTTCAATAAATCATAATATATTTTATATCCTTGATCATGGAGACCTGATTTATTGTAAATTTCCTTGCTTTTGAATGTTTTTCAAATAAAAATATCATTTGAACTGAAAAATAAAGTGAACATAATTATAATAGAGAACTTTCTTCAACAAAGTCCACGAACCGAAAGTAGCTTCTCACTTGGTTATAAATTTGTCCAACATATAATTTTTTAGAGGTATCTTCCCATATCTAAAAATTGATAATATCCGCGGTTTATAAATAGTATTTATTTAGTGTGGGTTTGGCATTGGAGGAAGGCGGATGTTCGTTAGTAAGGGACGCCCTTCGCTGTCATTGAACTTGTCTCAGAGTTTCTTTACCCGTCTCCTCGTCCTCGAGTGGCTCGAATGAGGGAGACGCTTCCAAAATTCCACCTTTTTTTTCTCTTCTCACTTCACTTTTCTCTGCCACCAGAAGAAAAAAATTTTTTTTTTTCTAAATTTCACGCTTTTCGGCATCTCAAGTCCATAACCTGTGAATGGAACCATACAGACTGTAGTTGAGCTCAAAACAGGTAAGTTTTATAACGGAAGAGTTACCCTGCTCACTTTTCCCTTGTTGTTGGAGGAGTAGCCGAAGAGAGTGGAGACATAACCGAGTCGGAGTCAAAGAGAGACTGACATACACAATGGAGGACACTGTCAAAATTATTAAATCTAAGATACGAAAAATATCAGAGTTTATTATTATTTATTTCTAAGGATTTGTGATTTTTACCATTAATTACCATAATTTACTATCTTCCTTACCAAGTTAAAGACACGACTTCATCACTGGGGTAAGTACTCACCGGTTACCTTCAATTTATTTCATTTACCTATTTTTCACTTATTTATCTATCTCTCTTGGTTTGGTAATAATAAGTTTGAAAAACCTATAAGATAAGACCCAAGACGTAGTAAGTTAAGTTAGTAATCTAGTATGTACGTTCACGTTAAGTGTGGTTCATCAAAAGAACGGTGGTAGTCGAGGGTGGATTGATGATTAGTGATTTACTTTTGAAGTCAAGTTATTCATCGTTGTGAAATTTTTTTTAATACACTGATCATTTTCTTAACTATTATTCAAAACGTCGGGATATCAATTTATGTTCATACGTTGAGAATCTCTCATCTCTTTGGAATCTAATTATTTACGTCGTGATGCTGCTGCTGCGTCAGTAATTTCATTAGGAAGTGGAAGNAATCATTTTCTTAACTATTATTCAAAACGTCGGGATATCAATTTATGTTCATACGTTGAGAATATCTCATCTCTTTGGAATCTAATTATTTACGTCGTGATGCTGCTGCTGCGTCAGTAATTTCATTAGGAAGTGGAAGTGGAAGGATGTTGGAATGATGAACGTGAACGTGAGGGACGTCTTATAACTTTAGAAGGCATGGATATTAAGACAAAATGTGGATTTTTCTTAACGGGAAGAGTCATGACGATTATGCTGTTAGTAATTGATGTCCATAAGCGTATGGCTTTTCCCCTTATGATTAATTCCAGGTTCATCCGTTTACTTCAACAACTTGGAAGAAGAAAGTGAAATGGAACTAAGAGATCTTGTTTTATAATTTAAGTTTGGTTTACTTAGAAGGATATATTTATTTTGATTTTAAGTTTGGTGAATATATAGTATAGGATATTTTATAATGTGTTTATGGAATTTGGTAGTCGTTGAACTTGTTATGAGAATGAACATCTCGTTAATTTAGGGATATAATTTGTTATGTTTGATTAATTCTATTTGTTTATTTTTGATTTACTTTACAGATGACAAAGAAATTGAGAGATTTTGAACTAATTAGTTCTCAGCCCATTTTCAATGCCAATCATATGACTTCTGGATTTAGTAAGACTTTTTGTCATTTTATTTTGAGACATCAGCCTAAGGGAATGGAATTCAGATGAGCTCGAACTAAGATTTTAGTGTGGTTATGGAAAATTACGATTTGTTTGGAGATGACTTGGGCAGTGGAATGTTGGATAGTTTGGCGGACTTAGGGGGATCTGATACATTTGGAACTCCATCCGGGCAGTCGAGTTCGTCCCAACGACAAGGTACAAATGCAGAGGGTATGATGCAAAACTTTGGTAACCAACCACCTAGTTATACACAAATTGGACAAGGATTGGATCAGCCGTCGAATAAGATGAATCCGAATCCAGGTTATCCTGACTATACGGCCCAATATGCTCAGTATGCAGCAGCTGGGCAGGCGGGTTTGTCCTACGGCGTCCCACCATCATCTCAGACTCCTTCGAGACCAATGCCAGCCTATCCGCCCTATCATCAGTCACCCTCCGTACCAACGCCGAACATACACTACCAGGACTATTCAGTACAAAATTCCGGAATGATGAGACCTCGAGAAGGTAGTTTAGTACCATCGTCAACTCAAACACTTGTCCCAGCATCTACTCGGATGCCAGGCCCAGGTGGAGTCACCTCACACATCCAGCAACAACAAGTTCAACAACAGCAATTTCCTGGGTACAGAGGACCGAGTCAGGATATGTACCCTCAACAAGTACATCGATGGAACGAACAACAAACTTATGCCAGTTCAGTACCTCATCACTATCCACCTAATGCTGCCAGTGGTTACCGACAACCTCACTCTTACACACCTAACTTACCACGGCCACCTCAGCAACAATCAGCACCTCCACAAACACAGCAGCAGCAACCGCAACCATCATCACAACCGACTGGTCCACATTCCATGTCTCCCTATATGACCCGGGGCCAAGGCCCAGGCTCAGTTATGCAGTATCCTCAATTGTATGCTAATTCAGCCCAACAGTATCCAGATTATCATCACAGCTCGAGTAGCCGAGTTTCAAGCGTCCCTCCTTCGGCACCCACCTACGCCTCTACTCACCATGCACAACAGTACACTTCCATGGGCCCTAGCCAACATCCACAGTATGGAAGTCAGTATGGACAGTATTATCCAGCACAGGTTCAAGGCACTCAAGTATTGGCAGCAGGCGTACCCCAGACGCCTGTAGTCAATCAGATGCCGAGTTCTTACTCTACTTCATACGGGTCTTCAACCACGCCGCACGTGACTCCATCGGTACCCAATGGGAGTCCAAGTTACCGACCGGGTTACGCCCAGCTTCCGCAATTGTCTCCTCGTCAACCCACGCCTTCTCCTAGACCACCAGTACCATCTCCTCGCCCATCTGCTCCAAGCACACCGACAATGTCACCGGCTCAGCAACAACAACAAATGTCACAATCAGGTCCAGGGCCACCGCCTCTTCCACAGAGTCAAGGTCCAAGCAGTTTACAACAGCTGGAGCAGATGGTCATGCCTCATGTAAGCAAAAACTCTCCATCACCTAAACCCCACCTGCCGTCAGGTGTGATGAGTCCAATGAGTGGGCCGAAAACACCCATGTCACCTGGGATGGTCGGTCCTAAAACCCCACTGTCACCAACTCAATGGCAAACACCACCAATGAATAGATCAGGTCAAACTAATAAACAGCAGCAGCAACAACCATGCTATCCTCAACAGCACATTCAACAGCCCACTAGTAGTCCTGGCAGTTTACACTCACAACACCTTCCCGGTTCAGTCCCCCAGTCCCCATTGAGCTCACACTCCTCACTCGAGAACTCTCTGGGCAATAATGTAAATAGTTCAAGGTGTCAAGACTCAGATCTTGACCAGTTGACGAGCACCCTGGACACGTCGTCGGGGATGGATACGAACAACCAAGGTGAGATGAAACCTTCAACGCCAACTTTTCAGTCTTCGGAATTAAACTCAATTAATTCGGCCTCAACTCCTCTACCTGACACAAGTAACAACTGTGGGATGAATGAAAACTCGAACGATACACTGAACAACATTATGTCTCAGTCATCTGGGAGTTCCGCAGGACAAGTCGAGGACAACTCCAGGTTTCAACCACAGCAACCAAATTCAACCAAAAATGCAAATGAATCTCCAAGTCTTGAGTCTGAAAGTAATAATATAATTATAAACACTAGTATGGACAACTCACAGCAGTCGCAGATGAGCAATTCATCGGGAGACTCAACGAGTCTTCAAGGCTCTTTGTCAACCGCGCTCCCATCGTCAGTAACCAATCACACAATCTCAAATACTCTCATTGGGCCTAGCAGTACTGTAAGTAGTAATGGTAGCAATCCAGACTTCGGTAGCCATTTGCCGCAACAAAATTTGAGTCTCAATTCCCATGGATCGCTGAGCTCTCTATCAACCTCGGGGTCTTCCTCTCCACTACCACCAATGATGGGTTCTATGAACCAGCAGAGCTCAATGGGTAAAATGAGTATCGGCGCGATGTCTCAAGGGACTCATTCACAGAGCCCAGGGATGATGGGCTATGTCTCACAAGGTTCTGTACCTCCACAACCTCATCTCAATTATGGTGCAAATGGTCCAATGAGCACAGCAGGAAGCAGAATCATGACTCCTCCGATGATACCTGGTCAAGGGCCCCCTCCACCTCATCAATATCCACCAGTATTTCCTCAGCCTAGTGGTTCCGGGAGTGTAGAAATCCAACAACAAGCAGGACAACAAAGCTACTATCACTCGACCAGTGGGTATCCACCTGCGCAGTACGCGCCTGGTGTGGTACATCCGGGATTGCGACCACCAGTTCCAGGACAACACCCAATACCGATGGGTCATGGACCAATGTCTTCTCAGCTCCCACCAGATCCTCTCCAATACGAAATCCATCAACTACAAGGTCAACTTCAACATCTATATTCTTCTCCGCCAACCCAGCAAATTCAGATGCAAATAGCAGAACTGCAAGACAGGCTGCGAAGCTTGCAACAGCAAGTGGCTCGGGTGCCGTTCCCTGTGATGCATCCACAAATGGGTCCACAGCACGTGGGACCTCAAATGTATGGTCAGTCGATACCAGGATTAGTTCCAGTAAGTAATAGAATTATTTACTCTGATTTGGGATAGGCTTTCAAATGAAGGTATTTTATATGATTCAGGACATGGGAATGGACTTTTCTCCTGATGGTCAGGATGATTTCGTGCCAAGAGGCAAGAGAAAGAAGGAAAGGAAACCGAGAGAGCCTAAGGCCCCGAAAGGAAAGTCTAAGAGTAAAAAAGAGCCGAGTTTGATAGATTTTGAAATGATGAATCAGCCACCGCCACCGCCGTTCAGCGGACCTTCTCAAATTCAAATGTCTCATGAGATTTATGACTTCCAAGACATCCCGCCGGAAATACCAGAGAAGAAGCCTAAGAAGCCAAGGTAAAGTTTGGGGAGTCTTTATTAATGTATTTGGAATAAATATTCACTTTTGGTGTAGGAAACCTCGGGAGTCGAAGTCTCCAAAAGAAAAGAAACAAAAAGAACCAAAACCTGTGAAGGAAAAGTCACCTAAAAAGTAAGGCTAATAATTTTTAAACAGAAGTAAAGTAAAAATTTTCACTCAAATGACCTTATTCCTTTGATGAAAAGATTATGTTTATGTTGGGTTCGAAAAGTCTTGAAGTTTTGATTTCACAAATTTGTGTCGGACGTATATGCTCTGCTTTAATAATAATATAATTAATAATACCGATTTGCCTAAATTTTCCAGGCCACGTAAAAAGAAAGTGAATGAAGAGAGTCCGGTGAGCTTTCAGCCTCCGCCTGACTCCTTCAGCATGGATTCTAGTAGTATACTCAAGACTGAAGAATCAATTGAATCGGATCAAAAAAACGGGATTGGTGCTGCTGGTATCACAGCAGCTGAAGGAGGCCTCACTATTCCAACACCAGGACTCAGTGGGGACGGTGATACCAGCACCCAAGACGGCATGTTAATGACTACCTATCCTAGTAGCCCCGCCATCGCTACTGAGGATGCCGTGTCAACTGAACCTCTTCCTGAGGAGCTTCCAACTCCTCAGAAATCACCAAAAAAGAAGTCTAAGCCAAAGATAAAGTCGAGTAGTTCGGGGAAAAAACGACCCACCAAAACGTAAGATTTTATTTGCATCGATAAGACTTCCTCTCCGCCTTTGCTGGAATGAAAAAAATTTGTACTTTGTTGTAGGACTTTGATAGCATCCTTGGCAGCTAAAAAGAAGAAAAAGAGGAAAGGCAGTGACTCCGAAGGATGCTCCGATCTTGATGCAACACCTCCTCCTTCACCCCCACCTGAAGAAGATAATTCAAATGTAAGCATCTATACTGTATTTTTTCATTATGAAAATCAAATGAAATAAATGATAATGATCACAATTTTGTTCAGAAGCGAAGGTCAGGTCGCCACAGTAATAGAAAAAAATACATTGATGATGTCTTAGCTTGTCTGTCTGATGAAGACTTAATCGTCCCATCGAAACTCTCCGTCTCTCCAACAAAGTCTTTGGAACCAGCGACATCCGGACTCTCTGGTGGCGAGACTCCTGTGCACACGGCCACGACTCCTGGGAATGTCACCCCCATTGCGTCGGTTGCTCCTACTCCACTAAATGCCGACGAAAGCAGCAGTCAGGGTGCTACTACCACGAAACCTAATTTTGTATTTGTGGTGAGTTGCAGTTCTATGTAAGAAAATTACGTCTTGACAGAAATTTTTTTTTTTTTTTTGCAGAATCCAGCAGAAGAGGATACTATGATAATTCAGCACATTCTTTGTAGTCGTATTGGAAAACGCGACATTATTGCTGATTCAACTGATGATGAAGAGGAAGAGAAATTAAAAAATGAAGCAGTAGGCTGTGAAGTACAGTGTGAAATATTGAAAACTTGCGATGAAGAAGTAAGTACGGTAAACAGTATAGAAGAGGCAACGAAAGAAGAAAAAGAAACTCCGGAATCAGAATCAGAACTTAAAATTGAGGATGAAGTTATTGAGTCTAAAGAATTAAAAGTGTCGAAAGAATGCCTGACGGAAATAGAAACTAATGACATAAAATTGGAAACAGTCGTAAAAACTGAAGTAGAATCGAAACCCAAGAAGGAACGCATCATTGAAATTGTCGAAGTAGAAGAATTCTTCGTCAAGTACAAGAATTTTTCTTATCTCCATTGTGAGTGGAAAACGGAAGAGGAGTTGATGAAAGGAGACAAACGAGCCATTCCTAAAATTCGTAGATTCAAACAGAAAATGCACCAAAGAGATATTTTTGAATTTCTCGAAGAGGATCCTTTCAACCCCGAATATGTCGAAGTAGATCGAATTCTGGATATGAGCGAAGTTCGGGACCCCTCTAGTGGGAATATTACCAAAAATTTTCTTGTAAAATGGCGCTCCCTACCTTATGACGAGTGCACCTGGGAATTGTCTGATGACATTGACCCTGAAAAACTCAAACAATTTCAAAACTTCTACGATCCCCCGCCTAGAGATCAGTGGAAACCGAAACGCAGACCTAAGGCCAATGAGTGGGTCAAGCTCGAAGAGTCAGCAGTTTACAAAAATGGGAATACACTGCGTGCTTATCAGCTGGAAGGGCTCAATTGGCTTTCTTTCTCTTGGTATAACGGACGAAATTGTATCCTTGCAGACGAAATGGGCCTGGGTAAGACTATCCAGTCTCTCACTTTTGTAGAAAATGTACGTCAATATGGAATCCGGGGACCTTTCCTCGTCATTGCCCCTTTGTCTACTGTGCCCAACTGGCAGCGAGAGTTTGAGACATGGACGGACTTGAATGTAGTCGTTTATCACGGTTCAGTTGCAAGTCGGAATATGATTCAAGAATATGAGCTATTCTACCGACATCCCGACAACCCTCAAATGAATATAAAGGATGTTTATAAATTTAATGTTATGATAACTACTTTTGAGATTGTTCTGACGGATGTACTGGATCTCAAGGACTTCCCTTGGCGTCTATGTATTATTGACGAAGCTCATCGTCTCAAGAACAAGAACTGCAAATTGCTCGAAGGGCTTCGTCTATTGAATCTGGAGCACAGGGTTCTCCTTAGCGGGACGCCTCTCCAAAACAATATCAATGAACTATTCTCTCTTCTCAATTTTCTTGAGCCGACCCAGTTTACATCAGATGAAAATTTCAAAAAGGAATTTGGAGAATTAACAACAGAAACTCAAGTTCAGAAACTCCAGGCTTTGCTCAAGCCAATGATGTTGAGGAGACTCAAGGAAGATGTCGAAAAATCCATTGCTCCGAAGGAAGAAACCATCATTGAGGTAAAATCCCAAAATCTTTCGAAATTCATACTGAAGAAATTTTTTGAAATGATTTAAAGCAATTTTGTCAAAGCGTCATTCTTTGGAGAAATTAACATTGTTCTGAATAACCCNAAGTTCAGAAACTCCAGGCTTTGCTCAAGCCAATGATGTTGAGGAGACTCAAGGAAGATGTCGAAAAATCCATAGCTCCGAAGGAAGAAACCATCATTGAGGTAAAATCCCAAAATCTTTCGAAATTCATACTGAAGAATTTTTTTGAAATGATTTAAAGCAATTTTGTCAAAGCGTCATTCTTTGGAGAAATTAACATTGTTCTGAATAACCCNTTTTTTGAAATGATTTAAAGCAATTTTGTCAAAGCGTCATTCTTTGGAGAAATTAACATTGTTCTGAATAACCCATGGAAAAGGATATAATTTCTTCAAGTCTTTAAAATTTAATTTTTCTTGTGAGAAGTTTCCGTATAATCCTAAAAAACAATTTGCTTTTCTTGTTTTGTTTATCTTGATTTGAGATTCAATGGTTTAGTTGTTTCTTTTGTCTCAGGTGGAACTAACAAATATGCAAAAGAAATACTACCGTGGCATTCTGGAGAAGAACTTTTCTTTCTTGAGTAAAGGAACCAGCACATCAAATATCCCAAACTTGATGAATACAATGATGGAACTTCGTAAATGCTGCATTCATCCTTACCTTCTCAATGGAGCAGAGGAAGAAATTCAGCGTGACTACAGATTAGTTTATGGAGGACCGGATGATAATGATTTGTACTACAAGGCCTTGGTCTCATCTTCTGGTAAAATGGTGCTCGTGGATAAGCTACTACCGAAACTGAAAGCCAACGGCCATCGAGTTTTGGTCTTCAGTCAAATGGTTCGATGTCTGGACATTCTCGAGGACTATCTCATTTACATGAAATATCCGTTTGAACGAATCGATGGAAGAATTAGAGGTCCGCTTCGCCAGGCCGCGATAGATCGGTTTAGTAAACCTGACTCAGATCGTTTTGTATTTTTACTCTGTACAAAGGCTGGTGGCCTTGGGATTAATCTCACTGCCGCAGATACTGTTATAATATATGACTCTGACTGGAATCCACAGAATGATCTTCAGGTATTATATAAAATTGTTAATTGATTAATCAAAAGAGAAACCGATGTACTATTTCGATTTGAAAGTAGAAATTCATCAGAATAAATTTATTTATTTTTATTTTTCAGGCTCAAGCCCGTTGTCATAGAATTGGACAAGCTAAAATGGTCAAAGTCTACCGACTGATTTGCAGAAGTACTTATGAGAGAGAAATGTTTGATAGAGCTTCGTTGAAATTAGGATTGGACAAAGCTGTCCTTCAGAGTATGAATACGTCGCAAGGGAGTTCAGGAAAAGGTTTTGATACGAGTGCTAATAAGCAATTGTCTAAGAAGGAAGTTGAGGATTTGTTGAAAAAGGGTGCATATGGAGCTCTTATGGATGAAGATAGCGCAGGTGATAAATTCTGTGAGGAGGATATTGACTGCATCCTGCAACGGAGGACGCAGATAATTACTTTAGAAACTGGTGAGAAGGGATCAACTTTCTCCAAGGCTAGTTTTGCGTCAACGGGCATAAGGGAAGATATCAATATAGATGACCCCGATTTTTGGACAAAATGGGCGAAGAAAGCAGAAATTGATATGGACGAGATGGGCCAGAAGGTAAAAAGATAATTCGTTATGCTTTGAGTTGGATTATTTATTACCCCCAAACAAATTTTGATAGAACGAGCTCGTAATTCATGAACCGAGACGAAGAACACAGATCAAAAGATACGGCCATGATGATGCGCTTATGGAAATGTCTGAACTTGAATCTACTTCGGATTCCGATGAGGATGGAAATATTGGTGAAAGGACTCGTGGGCGTGGAGGTAAACGTCTCAAAGGGAATAAGAGAAGATCACGTCGGGGAATTGACGAAGACTTTCACATTGATGATGGAGTTGTTGATTATGGACGATGGTCTCGAAGTGAATGCTACAAAATTGAGAAAGGACTTCTCACATTTGGGTAAGATAAGAGAAAAAATTAATATAAGATTTGCTTTGACATAAACCTAACATGTACCGTTACAATGATGATCACGCCATGCTAATACCGAATGAATTAGTTAAGAATTAATTCATTATGAGTTCAATATTTTCTCATACACTGAGTTACAACTTTTAATCATTTGCCTCAAGATTACTCAGGGAATTCAATTGATTATAAAAAAAATGTTATAATTACAGTTGGTCCAGGTGGCCAGAGATTTTGGCTTTTGGACAATTCCGAATCGGATGGATAGAGAGGGATATCGAGGATTGTGCTCGAATGATTGTAAGGATTGTAATTTTATGAGATGCTTTTGACTAACAAAATAATTTGTATAACTTGTTTTTCAGCTTGTTCATTGTATCAACAACTTCAGAGGAGATGAGAAAGTCCGAAGCTTTGTACAAGATCTTATATTTCCTGGTGACGGAGCCGCAAAAGTTACCAGAAACCACTTAGGTTTGTTGCAGCTTCAGCAGTAATTAGTGTTCAGAAGGATTTGTTACATTAAGTTTTTGTTCAGGTTTAGCAAATCCGGTATCAAGAGGTGGACGAAAGAGCAGAAAGAAACAGCGGGGTGAGCTCAAAATGCCAAATTCTCCATCTCCTGAACCGCCAGTGGAGTGGCTGAAAGAAGAAAAGTATGACCCTGATATTCATTTAGATGGAAGTTACAAGAAGCATATTGGGAAGCATTCCAATAGGTACACAAGGACATCCATGGACACATACAGACTTCTTTGGGATTGTTCTAATTGTTTCTAATTTTTATTTAGAGTGCTTTTGAGAATTCGAATGCTGTACTATATCAAACAAGAAATAATTGGAGATTGCGCACTGAAGATTACAGCAGGAGCTCCACTATCGTAAGTAATTCTATTATTTATGAGCATGAAGTTTCTCATAAATAAAAAGCCAATCAGTAATTTTCAAGCAATGAGTAAAAGTTAATTACTTTGTGTAGGGACATACAGATTTGTCCTCCAACTCTGATCGTGGATTCTGGTCCTGTGCCATGGTGGGACAGAGATGCTGATACTGCCCTTCTCATGGGAACGTACAAACATGGCTATGAAAGATACAACATGATGCGATTCGACCCAACTCTCTGTTTCTTGGTGAGATGTGGACCACCTGATGGGTCAGCAGTACTTGCAGAAATTTCACCTGAAGTGTAAGATTTATTTAGCACTACATGCGTGAGATCGAAAATTAAATATTAATATTTACCATCAACGTCATGATTCAGATTCATAAGAATTAAGTCCAATATATTATCTTTAGTCATTTTAAGCGAAGCGAGCTTTTCTATGAAAGATATATTCTTTACAGTAATGAGGAAGAATTGGACAAAGTTGTAGGTGATGAAGATGATGATGAGAGTAACAGCTGTCTCGACTCTGTGAGCGAGAAACAACCTCCATCAGTGGGAAGTGCAGTGACACCTGCTGAAGTGGAGAACGGAAAGGCAATGTGGCCAAGCGTAACTGATCTCAATACTCGAATTAGAAAACTCATCACAGCCTTTCAACGGAATTTTAAAAAAGAAGAAGTCCGTAATGCTCAAAAGGCGAAACGATTAGAGCGTAAAGAAAAAATTGATCAAATTGTGCGTGAACGAGAGAAGCAGAAGCTGGAAGTTTATCAAAAAAGGTGGTCAAAGAAAGAAGAAGGAGATTTCTTTCGTACCATTTCATCGTACGGTGTACAGTATAACAGGTTTGAATTAGAAGATTTAAAAACTGAATATTGTGAGTTTGGATTTAAAATTTCTATCCAATGTTTCCAGGAAGGAGAAACGGTTTGATTGGTCAAAGTTCCGAGCTATTTCTCGTCTTGATAAAAAGTTTGACGAGACCTTGACGGAGTATTACCGTGCTTTCTATGCAATGTGCAAAAGGATATGTGGAAAGAAACTTACTGAAGAAGAAGGTGTGTATTATTTTTATATTCAATATTTTATTACAATTTTTTGTAATTTTTGCTTTGAATCATGATTATGCTTACATTTTTGGAATTGCAGAATTTGGTAAGTTTTTTTCAATCTTTATTGCTATGGCTGTCTTTTATTTAGAAAATCTCTTTCATCTACATCCAGTAAAATGAATTTGGAAATTATGATTTGAAAAGTATGTATATTTTACATAGATCTTATCCAAGTTCCGGTGGAACCAGTTGCTGAGGAAAGAGCTCGAAGAACATTAGAAAGGATTGATTTGCTCAACAAAATCCGAGAAGAAGTTGTTTTTCATCCACAGCTAGAAGAAAAATTGAAATTATGCCAACCGTCGTTGGATATGCCGGATTGGTGGGTTCCCGGAAAACATGACAGGGACCTCCTATTTGGTGCTGCAAGGTAAAATGATAGATTTGTTATTCTTAGAGTTACAACACAATTATTGACTTTATACTTTTCTCTTTTATCAGACATGGTCTTGGAAGAACTGATATGTTTTATCTCAATGACCCTGACTTGTCCTTTCGTGAAATTCTTCGTCGTCATATTTCTGGCGAGCCTCTGATTGATTCCAATGAGAAATCTCACTCTAAGAAAAGCGATAAAAAGATGAAAGGTGATGATTCGGAGAAACGGGGAAAGCGAGACATGGTTGACATTGAAATCAAAGATATCAAACAAGAGCGTGCGGATGCTAGAAGACAAAAAGAAGCTGAGGAGAAAGGTCTAGAAAAAAAGGCTTCGGAAGAGAAAGAAGCAGAAAACGAAGAGAGAAAATTATGGGAGTCTACAATTGAAGAACAAAAAATAGATAAAGTTATAGAAGAAATTGCAAGTACTTCAGAAATGGAGTCGAGGGAAATAGAAGCAGCAGAAGATAAAGAAAGAGTTGTGATAAAGAAAGAGCCTATAGAAGATCCACGTGATGTAGATGAAACAAACACAGATAACCACCCTCAGAACTCTGGGGATGATAAAATGGAAATTGATGGAGAGAAGGAAACAAATAATTTTCAAGAAGCTCCACCGTCTTCTGAAGCAGAAGATTTAAAAATTGTAAAAAAAGAAATTTTTTGTGAAGAGAAGGAAATTGAAGAACAACAAGAGCCGAGTAAGAAGAGAAGAAAATTTAATTCTGATGAAATTCATGCAAAATCTCCAACTGATTACTCGACGAAAGGGAAACGAGATGATGAAGAGTCCACAAAGTCCAGCGGTTCGGATATGAATGAAGTCCAAGTAGAAATTAAAGATGAGTTTAAAATCACGATAAAACTCCCTGCTGAAAAAATGAAGAAGGTGGAAGTCCAAGTGAAGGGCTCACCAAAGTTTTCTGTTCCTGAACCACCACCTCCTGCCCAACAATTCCACCAAGATGAACTCACTGCACAACAAATTAAATTGCTGCTAAACCCTGAGAATCTTTCTGGAGATAATTTGGACGCCCTAGGCAATTTAATGAATCAGATGAATCCAATTCGATGGCCACGGGATCGAGCGGTACAGATTCGACTCGAGCATATTGTGCATGGTGTAGAGAAAGGAGAGTGGCCAGTTTCACGATTTTTCACTTCAGCTGGGCTCGCGGACATGTTTGAGTATACGACACCTCAAGGGACACCAGACACTGCTACTCCTATTCGGGACACACCTACTCCAATTTCCGAGTGTTCCGATTTGGCCCCACCAGAAGACCTGATAATGACCCTTCCTGCATCAACTACGACAACAACCACTACCGGCCCAAACAGGCGCGGAAGAAGACGAAGAATTGCAATTGACGTAGAAACGGAACGAGCGAAACTCCAAGCGCTTTTGACACACGGTCTTCATAATGCAAATCTGCTTCCACAGATGCAAAGGCTTACTTCGTTGCGGGGAAATACTTCAACAGGAAATGAAAAGGAGGACTCTTCAGAAGGTGAGACATCAACAGCAAGAAATACTCATTCAAAATTTCAACCTCCGCCAGCACATCAGCACCATGCGACAATAACATCTTCACTCCTACGAAGTTCTCACCAGAAACAACAAATGCAACAAACTCAGCAGCATAGACAGAGTCCATCACCCCGATTCTCACCGCAGCAGCCTCAAGGCTCTACGTTGGATTTGAGCTTCAAGCCGACAGATCGTAACAGCATTGCAGCTGCTGCCATGTCCGCGTTATCTTCCCTCAGTAGTGTGACAGTTACTCCTGTCACGCTCCAGTCTCCTAGTAACAATAACAATAGCACCAGTAGTAATAATAATAACAATTCTACACCGATGGATTTATCTTCAACAAGGTAAGGTTCTTCACTTACAAAATCTTCCTTATGCTGCGCGGGATAGGAAAAAGTTACCATAAACATAAACTAAGCAAAAATTAGTGTTGCCCCGATGCGGCTAAAATTCGAATCGGCGGATGTGCCGATGCAGCAGACTATTGAATCGGCCGCCGCCGATGCATCGGCCGATAATTGATTTTGGTTCATATTAAGGCAAATTTTAAGCAAACTTTGCAATAAATTATATTTTCTTTTTTTTTGAATCGGCAACCTGGCTGATTCAACTTTTATGTCGATGCCGATGCGACTAGACGATCGCATCGGCGGCCGGGCCAATGGATCGTGGCAACACTAAAAAATATTATGCTTATTAAGATTTTTTTTGGAGGAGAAAATTCTTTAACTTACTTGGAAGGAATTTGGAAAATTTGAATAGTCCTTTATACGGTTGTAGTTTTCAATTGCATTTATTTCGACTTTTATTTTTCTAAGAATTTCGAACTCACGGCGAGAACGTGAGCGTGGGAGAGATCGAGATAGAGCAACACCTCAACAAGCAGAAAAACGCCAACCAAGTCCAGAGCAACCGGCGGAACGACCGAAACAATCAAAATTGGAAAACATGTTGGACAAATTGAGGAAGAGAACGGTATATAACTATTTAGTATCATTTGCAGGGTTTAGTAAAAGCCTGAACCAACATTATCTTATGCTTTACTTTGATAGCTGGGCGAAGATGCAGAAACAGCGCCATTACCGGTGGAAAAGGAAAAACGACGAAAGAAATTGGACGAAATAGTTCTTGGCTTGTCCGCATCAAAAGGCCAGTCATCATCATCCATGTTCTCTCCACCGATGCGTGGAACACGAGGTTCATCTCCTGCAAGCAGCGGTGCAAGTACGAACAGGTTACAATCTCCGCCGATGTCCATGGCTGCTTCTGCAGCGGCTGCTGCTGCTGCTGCTCATCAGCAGAATGTCAAAGATTTAGCTACCTCCCAAGCTAGTATGTTCAACAGTTCACTTCTCAGTGCCACACTATCACTTTTCAATACAGCGGCGGGAAAAGAATTCTCACGCCAATTGGCAGGACAAGCAGCGGCCAGTTCTTTAGGCAAAGGGAAAGAGGGATTATCGAGGACAAATCTTCCTGGACCATCTCCGCTTTCCGAAATGCCCAAATGTGACTTGAGTCGACTTGCCGAACTAGCTGTACCAAAATTTGACTTGTTCTCACAAGATGCAAAAGTTAACAAATGGCTTGCAGAACATGCCAACCTTACACCTGAAAGACCAGTGAGTCCAGATATGTTGGACGGGAGGAGAAGGAGGCGACCGCGTGTTGATCCGATGCTCCTCGATTGGAACAAATTATCAGGAGATGAGAATGTGACAGTGCTCAATCGAATTACCGGAAAGAAGGTATGTATTCTTTCTTTTTAGGTTTTGAACAAATTCCGTTTGTTACCAAATGTAGAGTAAAAGTGACAATTCTACATTTGGCTCATTTTTAAATTCTGAACGTGTTCTGTTTCACTTATAGGTAACTGGTCCAAAGGCACCTCAACTCAAACACCTGGGACAATGGTTGAGTGAAAATCCAGCTTTCGATGTCGATCCTCGATGGTCGGATTTAGTTCGAGAGAAGGGAAATCTTCCAGCCGATTTGCAGCGGAGGGTAACAGGAGGAGAGAAAAAGAAAGGACCAGGCAGACCGTCTATGCTGGGCACTCCACCAACGACATCTACCAGCTCTACAACTGTACCCACTTCTTCTGCAAATGTTTATTCCTCATTGGGAGCTTTTTCGGGTATTCCAGGTGAGTATGGAAATGATAATTTTCATTAAATATTAGATAATTTTCTTGTACCTTTGTCTAATTAAAAATTTATTTATTTTATTTTAGGTTTATCTGGACTAAATCCGAATCTTCTAGCAAGCCTCCCACTCGGTTCACTGGATCCAAAGAACCCTCTGTTTATGCCATTTGGTGGCTTGGGATCTTTGGGTGGTTTGAGTAATTTGGGCTCTCTTGGAAGTCTGGGATCCTTGGGTAGTCTAAGTAGCTTAGGACTGACAAATCCCTTGTTTGGATTTGGTCTCCCTGGAATGCCAGGAATGGAGATGGTAGAGAAACAAGGGAAAGAATCTGGTCATTCATCTGGTGGAGGTGGAACTACTCAGTCTGGCGGAACGGGAAAAAAAGATGATAAAAAACAAAAAGGAAGCAATGCATCAGCTTTAGCTTCACAGAATATGTTATCAAGTGCCCTTCCATTTTTATTTCCTAACCCTGGTCTCATGTACAACCCATTGGGTTTGGGATCTTTCCCACTTGGGGGTGGGATGAATCCAAATTCCTTTGGAAGCATGAGTCAGAGTTCAATGCCAAATGGAATGGGCGGAAATATGGGATCAAGCGGTGGAGGTGGTAAAAAAGGAGGGAAAGGAAATATTTCTAATTCAATGGGATTAGCTGGCCTTGCCGGACTCAATATTCCTTCGTTCATAAAGAAAGATACAGCACCACCAGAAAGGGGAAATCAAAGAGGAAAAAGTAATCCGTCAGCGGCTGTGACAAGTCAGCAACAACCTGTACCTACTCCTGTATTACCAACACCCAATACCGAAGACTCAGATGATGAGAGTATGAAAAGTCTTATGGGAAATCATGCTGATGACTTACCAGACGATGACTCACCAGGAGAGAATGCTGAAAGAATTGTGCTAAAAGGTGAAAATTTGAATGTGTATATACAGTGAGTCCATTTGAAACCTCCCATTTTTGAAGTTTGTTATTTTCTAAAAATAATAATTCCGCAANTGTATATACAGTGAGTCCATTTGAAACCTCCCATTTTTGAAGTTTGTTATTTTCTAAAAATAATAATTCCGCAATAACTACAGTGAAATTCGGCGATCATTTATTGAAAATATAATATGATTACAAATCAAACAGGAATGAGAGAAGANAGTCCATTTGAAACCTCCCATTTTTGAAGTTTGTTATTTTCTAAAAATAATAATTCCGCAGTAACTACAGTGAAATTCGGCGATCATTTATTGAAAATATAATATGATTACAAATCAAACAGGAATGAGAGAAGAAATCAGAATTTAGAGAGTTCACTGACCGATTACAACTGTTGGGATGTAATTTTTCTCACAAAACAGCACAAACATTGAAATCGCCATGGTTTCGATTTTTCGTTTATGGGAGGTTTCAAATGGACTCACTGCATAATCAATTATTACCCACGACTACTAATTTTAATTTATGATTATGAAATACCAAGACTCACTTTTCTGTAGCTAAGTACTTTGTTTGGATTGTATTTCAGAGAGTAAGGAATTGGAAAAGGAAATGGCCCAACAAAAAATGGAGACGAGGAGAGAACGACGTGTAAGGGACCGTTCATCGCTTCTCTCTGAAACTCCACGTGGAGGCCTAACTGCTGCCGAAAGACAACTCTTAATGGTAAAAAAGAAAGAGCGACTCGCCAAAGAAGATTCTCAACCATCACAGCGAGAGTCTGGTCGGACGACTAGACGATCTACTGCTGCTGCCAGTAGAAGTAGACTTGAGGACGCTGTAAACAAAATGAGGGGATCAGACCACCCGGGAGGGGAATGAAACAAAATTTATAAAAAAAATTCATCATTAAAAACATAGATTTAGATCCATGTAGATTTTTTTGTACAATTTGACTGTCTAAATTATAATGAATATTTAAAATTGAGAACGCTTAGATTTGTTTTATGCCTTATTCTTCTTTTTTTTTTTATTGGATTTTTTGTAGCGATTATCCGTTTGTGTCGACTATCTCTTATGTAAGACTACTAAGGTGTTATTCCCTGTATAATTAATTAGTCTCCAATATATTAGTTTGAGGGGTAAGAGTGACATAGACGTAAATGAGAAGACCTCTTTGTTGAAATATAATTTTCCAAGAAAAGGAAAATGTTCTCACGAATAATAATAATTATTATTACAACTGTTCGTTAACTCGGTATCGAAGCATTTATAAACCCCAATTAATGACAAATGAGAAATTGTATACTGTCGTACACATTATTATTAGTTATTTAGCGTGAATAAATTCTGTGTTGTGTTGTAAAATATTAAAAACTTGATTTTTCTCTAAATTTAACAATGGAAGGTAAACGATGAACGAAGAGTGATTTTTTATCTTACAATTCAAATTCATAATCAAAATAAACAAATTAAGGTACCCGAACCAGATGATATTGTGCCCAACACTGGCGACCAAATCGGTTTGGATGATGGAGATCAAAGCAAAAAGTGGGGTCTAAGGATATTACGGAGTCTGCCTTAAATCACTGGTAATTTTATTTTTTTTTAACCATCGAAAACGTATTTGGTGTGTACGTGTAATGTCTGCCGGTGTTGAAAAAGTTAAATCGGCTCTAGGAACTACTGTTTTTAAACCAATCGGTACCACTGGAGGAGGTNCTGCCGGTGTTGAAAAAGTTAAATCGGCTCTAGGAACTACTGTTTTTAAACCAATCGGTACCACTGGAGGAGGTTCAATATCTTCAGGAGCTGGATATTTAACAGATAATGGTGAAGTTTACGTCAAGACAAATGATGGTAGTAACGTAAGTTATAAAAAATTTTAACTTGTAATTTTAAGGTTGTGGATTCTCAACAGTCACCTCACCAGTGATTGAATTTATTTATCTACAATCTACATTTTATAATTTAACTTACAGGCAAAACGAATGTTTGAGGGTGAATTGGAAGGTCTGCTTGCTATCGCTGGAACAAAAACAGTACGTGTCCCAAGACCAATTTGCATAGTTCCGTTAAATGAATATGGGAGTACAGCCCTGGTAATGGAAAACATCCATATGAAATCAATTACGTCCCATCAACAATCAATACTTGGAGAACAGCTGGCTAGGTAATGGAATTATTGTTAGTGTGTAAGCAGGAAGTTCCTAAGTCACTCTGTTTCTGTTTCGCTGCTCTATTTGATAATAATTATATTTGGAGATAAGATCCTAAAACAATCTGTAGTAACCACGAAGTGAGGGTGTAAGATTGAGGAAACAGTGTCGGATACTCATTAGTCGTTAGTCATTGTCATTAGTAATGATTCTTGTTGCTGAAGGCTTCATCTCTACAACTCAAATGAAATTGAACGACATCGGAATTATCAATCACGAATAAACACTCCAAGAAGAGAATGTCTTGATAGTACTGAGGACAGGATTGACTCAAATGTTCCAGACAAATGTGATAAAACAACGACCATGATGGGAGTGACAAAATTTGGTTTCCATACTCCAACTTCTTGTGGCTATCATTCCTTGAATAATGATTGGAATAATGATTGGGACGTAAGGGTTTATGAATATTGCCCATTTTTTAAATCATAACGCTATTGTGTACAGTATTTCAGGTGTTTTATATTCGACAAAGGCTACAACCATTGGTAGACAGTTTAATAGCATCAGTAAGAAAAAAAAATTAGGGGTGTAACGAATACCGGTATTCGGCCCAAAAACGAATAACGAAGCTTCGCTTCGTTCTACAAACGAATAANATAACGCTATTGTGTACAGTATTTCAGGTGTTTTATATTCGACAAAGGCTACAACCATTGGTAGACAGTTTAACAGCATCAGTAAGAAAAAAAATTAGGGATGTAACGAATACCGGTATACGGCCCAAAAACGAATAACGAAGCTTCGCTTCGTTCTACAAACGAATAACGAATATTCGGCCGAATATTCGTCCGAATATCTCATGCTGTGTAAGTGGGGTATCTATCGCAAGGTATCAGCCCCAGGATTTGCATTCATGCGTCAGAATTACGTTTTGATGAATACCGCAGATTTTATTTTTAAGAACTTTCTTTAAAGCAAAGTAAGTAAGTTTAATTTAATCTGGTACTCATAGTTGAGTCGAGGCAAATTGTGATGTATGACTCACTTGAGATTACAGGAACATACAGCACTTCTAAATCGCTCGTTTGACATTTTAGACAATTACTACTAGCGAAATTTCCGTGAAATTTTTTTATCAGAAATTTGAGAATCTTTCTTTCTTAGATACCAGAATCAAGATACCCAAATCCGAACCTCAGCAACCTCAGCCCCAGCCACCAAAATATTTCCAATCGGAAAATATACAGTGCAGTTTGCTTCTATGGTAGAAAGATTTTTAAAGATTAGTTTGTTTTTTTAGGTTCTTTTCTATTAAGCTTTTTTTTTAGGTTTTTGAAGATTTTTTAGGTTTGAAGGTATGCCAGTTTGTAAGGTCTACTTTTGGTTTTATTTTAGGTTTTTTTAATGTTTTCTTTAGGTTTTTTTTTTTTTTTTGTTTAAGTTTTTTTTTAGAGTTTTTTAGTAGCATACCTTCAAACCTAAGAAAACCTAAAGAAAACCTTTAAAAAAAGCATAAATAAAAATCTAAATAAAACATTTAAAAAAAAAACATAAATAAAAATCTAAATAAAACCTAAAAACCTAAAAAAAAATTAAAAACAAATTTTAAAATCTGGCATACCTTCAAACCTAAAAAACCTAAAAAATAAACCAAAAACAAAAAACAAACCTAACAAAAAAAAAACGAAAAACAAAAAAAAAATCTTAAAAAACTGGCTACCTTACAAGCAAACTGTACTGTATATTTTCCTACTGGTTCCGAGGAGTTGGAGTTTGGTGGACGGTGCTGGGATATCAGAACGAGGTATCTTGACTCTGGTTTCTTCCATTCTGAATTGCTGTTGTCACTGTGACATTTTAGTTAACTTGGATTCATGTTCAAACTCGCTCATTTCATGTTTGCGATATTCGGCCAAATATTCGTCCGAAGCTTCGTCATGACACCCCGAATACGAATATCTGTGTTCGTCGGAAAAATAGGCCGAATATTCGTTCGCACGAATATTCGTTACATCCCTAGAAAAAATTCATTTTGTGTAAATTATACATAGTTTAAACTGAAATAATTAATCTTTAATACATATTTTATTATTCTATAGGATAGTAGCAGGGAATTAATTAACACATGGCCAGCTTGCAGTTTGAAAATTTCAACGATTTTAAGCAAAATCAAAGAATGCAAACCTGCTTTACTTCATGGTGACTTATGGAATGGAAATGTTGGATCTGTAAACGGAGAACCCAGTAAGATTCAATTATCTTATTTATTTTAGTAATCAGCTTACTTTTTAATAATAATTTATTTCCAACAGTTATTTTTGATCCGGGTGCATTTTATGGACATTCGGAATTTGATTTCGGTATTGCTAAAATGTTTGGTGGATTTTCTAGTAACTTCTATGATAGTTATTACTCTATCATTCCCAAAGCTCCTGGTTCTGATATACGGCTTAATATCTACGAACTTTTTCATCATCTCAATCATTGGTGAGGGAAGATGGGATTTGAGATTTGAGATTTATTACATAATATCATATTACCATGATGCTTGTTTAATTTGTTCTGGTTTCAGGAATCTCTTTGGATCATCGTATCGCAGTAGTTCTATTAAACTTATGAAAAAAATTTTGGAAGTTCCTACTAATTGACTGTAGGAAGTTGCGTTTTCATCATTTTCAATACTAAACTTACGTTCAGGTTAGTTCAGGGTCCTGTGCCACAATCACTGACATTTTGACAGTGACATATTGACATATCGACAGTTGACATTGACAGGAATGCTAAAATAACGCGCCACGAAAAAAATGTCATATTCAAGGATTTTTGACACTTGTCAAACTTTTCTGACATTTTTATGTCAAATATAGTAAATATATTCGGTTTATTCTAAACTTTTCTTTGAAACCAAAATCAGTGGATGGGATGAAATTCATTCTTACTTTGTATTATTTTTTTAGTGGACGAAGCAATACGTCAATATCTTCACTGTCGCTGCTACTAGAGTCGCTGACATCAAACGTAGCCATAAGTCAACAATTTTTATACAAAAGATTTAATTTTCCAAACCTGACAGAGGTAAATCCCTCTGTCAAATATTTATGACATTTTTGACAAGTATAAGTCAATGTCGCACAGACGCAAAAAAAGTCAATGACAATTACTTGTAAAATGTCAAATTTTCCCTGTCGAATGTCGAAATTCATCTGTCACTGTCATATGTCACTACCATCTTTGTGGCGTGATATTTTGTGTAAATTGTTGATAAATAGTACACTTACAGTTATACAGTTATACAGTAAACTAACACCGTATCGACCCAGGTGTTAAATTTACTGTGTAAAAATCCTATTGGATTAAAAAAATTTTCTTACACAATGACTTGTCGTTTTAAAATTTCAATAAGAAAATTAGTTTATTGAGTGGATGGGTATGGGATAAGTTGAGACTTATGAAGCGAACTTAAGCTTTGCCGCGTTTTTGTCCTACGACGCGAGACGTCACAACTGACGGAGAATGGGGGAAAATAACCCCCCATTTTACCGGTAAGCCACAAGCGATAAATTCGTTCCACCACTACACTAGACTACTCTCTGCTTTGCGTTGTTAAGGTTTGTGTGCACCGATTTTTGTAAAATGCTCATAAGCTTATCATACACGTTTTCAGGATGGGCATCGGTAAGGACAGCGGAAATAAAAATTAGAATTCAGAATTCAAAAATAATAATTCAGTTTAATTCTTCAATTTAGTAAATTCAATAATATAGGCTAGAGCACTACTACTTAAAATAGTATTATGGCACAAGTTTTGAGGATTTAATTGAATTATTCTAAAGTTTTAGAAAAGGACTTTGGTTTTTAGAAAGAGGTTTCTTAGTTTCAAATTATATTTAATATTTTTTAGTTTCATTATTGTTAAAATTTTAGATGGATCGTTTTTGTTGTCATTGTCATTGTTTCTAAAATATGGGACTTGAGATGCCTTATAATTGTGTGAATTGTTATATTATATTATTATGTTCTTATGTTATTATATTATTATATTATTATATTATTATATTATTATATTATTATATTATTATATTATTATATTATTATATTATTATATTATTATATTGGAATGGGAACAATTAAAGGAAACGCACTCCTCGCGGAATTGGGTAAGTGATACCTCAATCGATTGGAAACTTTATGCAGATTACGAATCTGGCATTTATTAGTGGCGGTCAAATCAAATTTTGCAAAAATTTTACAAAAATTTTGCAAAAATTTTGCAAATTTGTGCGAAAAAATTGNGGCGGTCAAATCAAATTTTGCAAAAATTTTACAAAAATTTTGCAAAAATTTTGCAAATTTGTGCGAAAAAATTGTTTTTTCTGCACTGTCGTACCCAAATATCCTTGCGGAATTGGATAAGCTATACCTCAATCGATCAGAAATTTCGCGTAGATTACAAATCTAACATCCGTTAATGGCGGTCAAGTCTCATTTTGTGAAATTTTATAAATTTGTGCCAAAAAAAAAAATTTTTTTTTTAAACAACGCCAATTTTTTATTTATATTCATTTAATTAAACTGGCTTCGGAAAGGGCTGGTACTTCNTTTTTTTTTAAACAACGCCAATTTTTTATTTATATTCATTTAATTAAACTGGCTTCGGAAAGGGCTGGTACTTCTCGCGCTGCTGCAGCCATAGGAAGATCAGCTTATTTAGAGGATTCGGACTCAGACATAGAGTCAATTGTGGACATAGAAGATTTGGATTCCTTGCCTGAAGATGATGAAATGGATCTCCCTGAGTTGGATGTAGAAGATTTTGACTGTGGTAAGTACCAAAAATTAAAATTACTATGCAAAAGTCAAAAATTTTTAATTTAATTTAATTTTTTTATCAATTTTTTTATCAAATTTTAAAACCAATTTTTTTTTATTCTAGCTTCAGAGGGTGAAATTCCAGTCTTGGGATTACCCGAGAATACGATAAAATCTTAGGATGGGACGCTTTGGGATTTGAACGTTCCCCACCCCACTCGCCGTCGTGCCCACAATATCGTAAAGAAACAGTTGGCCTTGAAAGGTGCTGCTTCAAACCCTGACTTCACCTCTTGAAATTTTCAAATAGTTTATGACGCCAGACATCATTGGCACTATCATAACCCACACTAATGCTCATGGAACTTCAGACAGGCTCGGTAAAAAACAGATAAATCCAACTACGAAACCTTGGAAACCAATTGATGAATTAGAGCTGTATGCGTTTATGGCTTATTGTTACTGGCAGGAGTAGAGACAAAGGTACAATCAATTTCTCAGTTAATATCCGTTTCACATATATTTAACCCATTTTAACCACCCATATTTTTCCTAACACTGGCTTGCTACTACTGTAAATCGGAGAATACCTTATTCTAACGCAAAAAATTTTGTCTAAGGTTACAGAAAATTGATAAGCTCTGGACATCTAATCCGAAATATGTTAGACCACCGTTTGGAGCAACAATGGGGAAACTTAGATTCAAATCGATTCTTTCCTACCTAAGATTTGACGATAAGCCGCTCGTGATGTTGCTAAACTAGCAAAAAAAACAATGCCTAGACTGATGCCCATCTTACCCAAATGTGACTTACCCAAATGTGCGGGGAAAACATTAGGTATTCCGAAGCACCTCAAATTATGATGAAGTTTATTTTGTAGACTAATAATAAGCTGATCACAAATATAAAAAAATTGTTTCACCGGAAACGCATAGAAAAAAAGTTATGAATTATTCAAAATGGAACAAAAATAGGATTTAATATGCATTCGTTGTTAGGTTTAGGATTCGTTAGGTTATTAATCAAAATATTTCATCAGTATTTTGTTATTACGAGAAAGAAATGGCGGCGCGCTTCGCGCGCCTCCGATAGCTGTTGAACGAGCTGAAGGCTCGTTCAAACGCCGCTGGGTAATATGGTCTGAACTTCCTGAACGCGATATCCGTTACAGGTATGCAATCACGATTGTGCATGTTACCGATCTGTGAATGCGTGAATACGTCTATTAATTACCTAAGAAAAACATTGTTATGTAATTCGTAATTGCCAGATTCGTAATCTACATTAAATTTCTGATCGATTGTGGTATCACTTACCCTATTCCACGAAAATATTAGGGTAAGACAGTGCAAAAAAAAAATTTTTTTTTTGCACAAATTTGCAAAATTTTTGCATAATTTGACTTGACCGCCACTAATGAATGCCAGATTCGTAATCTACATCAAATTTCTGATCGATTGAGGTATTACTTACCCAAATCCGCGAGGAGTGCGTTTCCTTTAATTATACCTTGCAGTGAATCCAAAATCTTACGAGCTGCTGATGACTTTGAAACAAATGATTTGTTTTGGAGTGTGCTTTACAAATAATTAACAGGTTTCAAGATATGCTTTGAAGTTAAGGTAGAGCTTAGAATGAGAGCTTAGATGTAGTGAAATTAAGCCAATTATTGATGCAATATTACTGAAATTATTACATAATAACAATATCAAATGTCGATGTAGAAGTTAGAAAATAACCAAAAAAGTTAATAATTAGACTTGAATGACACATGACACTGAGCGTTTTGGACTCGGATGTTACGATGTAGTTTGGTTTCCGAATTGCGATGCCCAACTAAGTTGGAAGTGTTCTAGGGTGTAACGTGATGTCAAGAGTGTCTTCTTCCTCAACACTTTCTCTCATTTTTATCGAGAAAAAGGACGTGGTTTTTAGATTTTTTTTTAATTTTAATTAAAAATTGTTTACTGGTTTTTTTTACCTTAAAAAATTTAATTTTTCTCATCATAATTGTTAACTTATTTGTTCTATGAAAGTTATCTAATTGAGAGACGAGCTGATTGAGTGAGTGAAGAAACAATGAATTCATTATCGTCAGCAACCGTCGGGGACTCCATAGCTCAACTCGTTCTTATTCTTGAGAAAACAATCTCACCAGGTAAAATTGTGTGATTTTTAGTTTGTTCCATTGAGATTGAGAAGTGAGGTTTGATATAATTTATGATTATTTTAAGATCACAATGAGCTCACACAAGCACAAGCATATTTGGAACAAGCCGCGGTATCTAACTTCCCGGAATATATTCGAAGCTTGTCGGAACTACTGGCACATGCAGGACATAGTCCTGTTGCTCGTATGGCCTCAGGCCTACAACTTAAAAATCTTCTAACCTCCAAGGATCCAACTGTCAAGACTCAATATAAGTCTCGATGGCTTGCTTTGTCTGATAATATTCGAAATTACGTTAAAAAAAATGTAAGTGGTCTATCATTACGCCTGTGTTATCCACCATTACGTATAGGTTTTCAAAATAATGCGAAGTAATCTAATCTCATTTTCCTGAAAGAGATATACAATTTCTATGACTGATTACGACGATTTTTATGACTGATTACGACGATTTTTGTGACTGATTACGACAATAACAAAATATCGTATATGTAAGTTGATTAGATCAATATTTTCTCTATGTATACAACAGGTATTGGGAGCTCTGGGTACTGAAACAACAAGACCAAGTTCAGCTGCCCAATGTGTCGCCTACATCGCTGTCATCGAACTCACACAAGGTCAATGGCAAGAAGTTATTCAAGTCCTTGTTACTAATTTGACTGGAACAAATGAAGCCTCTCCTAATGTTGAATTACTTCGTGAAGCTTCTCTTGAAGCAATTGGTTACATCTGTGCTGACATTGTAAGTTTTCAAATCAACTTTGTTGGAACTAGTCTACAAAGGCTTTTGAACATATGTATGACTGTGACTTTTCTGGTTATTTTTGTTTTGCTCGTAGATCAGTATAATTTTCTAACTTTTTCAGGAACCTGAAATTCTTCAAACTCAAAGTAATCATATCTTAACCGCAATAGTACATGGAATGAAGAGGGATGAGACATCAAATCGTGTCCGACTTGCAGCAACTAATGCTCTCCTAAACTCGTTAGAGTTTACCAAGAACAATTTTGAGAACGAAGTAAGGTTTATAATACTTTGATTATTTAAGGAGGTTGAATAATTTGTGTAAAAGTAAATATTTATCATATGTTTTACTAAAGACTGAAAGACACTACATCATGCAAGTAGTTTGTGAGGCCACTCAAGTCACAGATACTCAAGTTCAAGTTGCAGCGTTACAGTGCTTAGTCAAGATCATGTCATTGTATTATCAACATATGGAGTTCTATATGGACCAAGCATTATTTGCAATAACGATGGAAGCCATGAAATCCGACGTCGAAGAAGTTGCCCTTCAAGGAATTGAATTTTGGTCTAACGTTTGTGATGAAGAAGTAGATTTGGCAATTGAAGCAAGCGAAGCAATTGAGTTAGGACGACCACCATTGCGAACTTCTCGCTTCTATGCTAAGGGTGCACTCCAATATCTAGTTCCTCTCCTTATTGAGACACTCACGAAACAAGTATGTGCCAAAATTTCTCTAACGGTATCGTAAGCTAACCACGTCTAATTATATAGGAATTACACGATGATGATGATGACTGGAATCCATGCAAGGCTGCTGGCGTTTGTTTAATGCTTTTTGCAAATTGTTGCGAAAATGATATCATTCCTTACGTTGTACCTTTTGTCCAAGGAAACATTAAAAGTGAGAATTGGAGATATAGAGACGCCGCAGTTATGTCGTTCGGTTGCATTATGGAAGGTGAGTTCTTATTGTAGCTTATTAAATTGAAATTATGTACGTGAGTCGAGTATGATGATTTATATTTGCTACTCTTGAAAAAGAATGACGATAAAAAATCGAAACCACCAATTTCGTGCCTGATTTGACTTGTACATAAACATTAATTTTAATAACTATAGGTAATTAATTATTAAATATTAAGTAAATTTTTATTTTGATTGATTTCTCAGGTCCTGAAGCAACTTCAATGAAACCACTTGCAGAAACTGCTCTTCCCACTCTCATTGATCTGATGAAAGATGAGAACGTCGTCGTACGAGACACAACGGCGTGGGCTCTTGGTAGAATTTGTGAAGTTGTGTCAGATGCTGCATTGACTCAATCTCATTTGCGTCCATTGCTTGAGGCTCTTGTGATTGCGCTTCAGGCTGAGCCACGAGTAGCTGCAAATGCTTGTTGGGCCTTGAGTAGCCTTGCTGAAGCGGCTTACGAACAAGCAGCGGAAACCCGACATGAAGACTCAAAGGAACCTGATACCTACTGTCTCTCCAGTTTCTTTAGGCCAATTGTAGAGAAGTTGTTGGCTACAACTGATAGAGTTGATGGCAATCAAGTAAGTATGAAATTATTAAATATCCACTCACATCACAATGATTTCTTTACCTACACTAAACCTATAAGCTAAACTATCTAAAATATTTTGTCAGGCGAACCTTAGACCTGCTGCTTATGAAGCTCTTATGGAAATGATAAAGAATTCACCTAGAGATTGTTACGAGACTGTTCAACATACAACACTCGTTGTGTTGGAAAGACTACGAGCGGTTCTACTCATAGAGTCTCATCAGAATCCTGGTGACAGAAGTCAATTCAATGAGCTTCAAAGTTCACTTTGTGCTACGCTTCAAAGTGTTTTGAGAAAAGGTGAGAGTTCTTTGTCAGTGTTGAGTTTTGTTTAAGACAAATTTCATAATCAATAATGTTTGGACGTTTATACTTCACTTCAGTCACATCACTTGATGCACCTAAAATATCCGATGCTGTAATGGAGGCCTTATTACAAATGCTGAGCGGTCCTGGCGGTAAATCTGGTGGAGTACAGGAAGATGCACTAATGGCGATTTCAACATTGACTGAAGTTATGGGAGAGGGATTTTTAAAATATATGGATTCGTTTAGGCCTTACTTGGTTGTTGCTCTTCAAAACACGAGTGAACATACCGTAAGTCTATTATTCCATCTATTCAAGTCATACCATCAGTAATATAATGGTGAATAACAGGTCTGTTCCGCTGCCGTTGGAGTAAGTGGAGATATTTGTAGAGCATTAGGTGTCAAATCTCTCCCATACTGTGATGACATCATGACTCACCTTTTACAGAATTTAGGAGTAAGTCAATTATTCATTTCATTGTGTAATTAGATATATTCAGTAATGTTAAAATTGATATATAGGATCAGAACGTTCAGCGGGAAGTGAAACCTCAAATTCTTTCCGTGTTGGGAGATGTAGCACTAGCCGTTGGACCCGGTTTTCGCAAATATTTGGAAATCGTTATGCAAATACTCATGCAGGCATCCCAGGCTCAAGTTGACAGAGTAAGCTTATTTGTTAACATTTTTACATTTTCATTATTTTTTTTACATTTTCATTATTTTTTTTACATTTTCATTATTTTTTTAGATTTTCATTATTTTTGACTACATTTACATTTTTATTTGACCTTCCTTTTTTTTTTTGTTCTAAATAGAATGACTACGAGATGTTAGATTATTTATGCGAGCTACGTGAAGGAGTATTGGAAGCATACACAGGTATCATCCAAGGTTTACGAGGAGATACTCAAGGGACATCAGGAATTCCCTCTGGTCCAGTGACTGTAGAATTGGCCCAGATTGAACCTCAATTACCCTATATTTTTCAATTTATTTGTGAAATTGGCAAAGACAGTGACAGAAATGATGGGAATATTGCTGCTTGTGCTGGACTCATAGGGTAAAAAAAAAATTTTTTTTTTTTTTCAAAAAATAGATTTGAAATTGAAATTCATAACTTTTTTTTTTATTTTTTTTTTATTTTTTTTATATTTTAGTGATCTCATTGTTGGATATGGGACACGAATATTACCACTGGTTGACAATGAAATCATTGCTGAACTTTTAACACAAGGGAGACGATCGAAAACGAGCAAGACGAAACTCTTGGCTATATGGGCAACAAAGGAACTCCGAAAATTAAAGAACCAAAACACAGTTGCTGCTGATAAGGTATAAAGTGTATAAATGGTGATGAATCGTTTACGTTATTTGTTTTTTTTTTCTCTTCTCTTATTAATAGCCTACATATTGAATATACGAATTCCTTCTTTGTTTCTATTTGGTACGCACTGCTTACTAAGACCTCGTACCTTTGACGAGTGACTTGAGTTGCGATCCAGTAGTTATTGGATCATCTAAATTAGTTAAGCTAATGTACAGAAAATTCTATCTCCTTTATCAATCCTAATAAAATCGTATGTATGATTGTTTGGTTGACTCCTATTTGTCTCCTTGAGCGGTTGAAAAGAATTGACTGTATCATTGGATTTGTTAAATCTGTATAATTTTTTTTTTGAAGTTTTTTGGTCCATTTTTTGGGAAAAAATGATTGTGTGGGTGACAGCTTCCTGTAAAACTCGAATGGTTGACTTCTGTCTGATTGATTCTTCTTCCACTTCTTATTGGACCTGTCTGGAGATATGGAAGTTTTTGGCGAGAACATGTTGTTTTCTACTTTTCTCATTCCTCATTTACGAAAGAAAGATTTGGATTGGATCTTCAAACTCTTGCTTGCTTTGTGGTAACAAATTTTTTTTTTTGAGTTGTGCAAACCATTTCTGCAAAATTTTCAAGAATGAAAGAGAAAAATTTGACATTTTGGTATTCAATTTTAGGAATTTTACTTAAAAACAAAAGAAAAAGAAACCTAAAGTTTCTCAATTTCGATGTAAACTTACTCCAGTGGAACTCGGCTTTAGTGTTATCGGATATGCTGAAATTTAGTATAAACACTTGTGAAATATCTTCTTCTTGTAAATTGAACATTGTTGATTGGATACAAAGAAAAAAAAATTTTTTTGTTTTTGGTAATTAGTTATAGCCGAGATCCACTGTAAATTAAAGGGTTAATTTTTTTTTTTTTTTTGGAAACTTTTGATCTCATATTGAATCAACTCAATAGATTCATTGCCATTTAGTGGGTTCATTTCCTAGTGTAATTATACATAACATAACCAAAAAGTAAACAATGGTTAATAGTTGTAACATAACAATGGGAGTTAACTTTAACATAATTTCTGATACACTTTTTATTTTTACTGTGAAGGTATGAAGGTAAAATAAGATTTAGATTTATTTTCTCATTTTTCATATTTTAACGCACCAACGCCCTTTTTTTTCGCATTCTTATAAATAAAAAATGATAATATCATTTTTAACTAGTTCAATTTGATATATTAATATCAAATTGAATAGTTTACTATTTTTCTATTTATTTTTCCATTAGTATCATTTGTACTTGAAAGACTGACTTTTTGGGCATATTTTTTATTTTATTTTCTTTTTTTTTATATTTCCTTTTGTAGTAGTTAGATTGATGACCTTGCAAGGTCTTTTGACCCTGTGTGAGAAACTTACTTAAAAAAAAATGAATACTACTTATTATTTTTTGTTTGTTTGTTCCTATAGGACTAAAAAATATATTTTTTAGTAAGATTATAATAATGAAATGAAAAAATATATAATATTTTCTTATGTATCCATTTTATATTTTTTGACAACAATNATGAAGGTAAAATAAGATTTAGATTTATTTTCTCATTTTTCATATTTTAACGCACCAACGCCCTTTTTTTTCGCATTCTTATAAATAAAAAATGATAATATCATTTTTAACTAATTCAATTTGATATATTATATCAAATTGAATAGTTTACTATTTTTCTATTTATTTTTCCATTAGTATCATTTCTACTTGAAAGACTGACTTTTTGGGCATATTTTTTATTTTATTTTCTTTTTTTTTTATATTTCCTTTTGTAGTAGTTAGATTGATGACCTTGCAAGGTCTTTTGACCCTGTGTGGGAAACTTACTTAAAAAAAAATGAATACTACTTATTTTTTTTTGTTTGTTTGTTCCTATAGGACTAAAAAATATATTTTTTAGTATATAAGATTATAATAATGAAATGAAAAAATATATAATATTTTCTTATGTATCCATTTTATATTTTTTGACAACAATAATTACTTTTTTAGATATTTTTTTTTTTTGAGCATGGTATTAGACCTTACACGTGGACAAGGGGTTAGTGGACTTTGTGATTATTTCATAAANTTTTTTTTTTTGAGCATGGTATTAGACCTTACACGTGGACAAGGGGTTAGTGGACTTTGTGATTATTTCATAAAACATCCGGAATGTAATTTGTTCTTAAAAGTTTTTTTGTCATAAAAAAGTTGTCTTTATCACTTGAAATCTCACTTCTGCTGCTGGATCGTGTTATGTAAGCTTATCATTATTATTCCTGCTGGAGTCATTTCATTGTTGTCGAGTAACAATGGGAATAATAGTGAAAAAGAGTTTTTGTGGATAGATTTTTGCATGTTCACTCTATCAACTTCAGTTGAGTTTTAAAGATTATAAAAAATTGCGTAAAAAAAAAAATTTTTTTTTTTTTTTTTTTTCTTTTTTTTTTCTTTTTGTAAATGGTATAATTGAAACTTTGTTGATTGAAAATGAAATTGAAAGAGATGAAGGTGACTTTATGATTTTGAATAGAATGAAATGGAAAGGTTGAGCATTAAAATGACTCAAAGTCAAGAAGTAAATTAGATCCTTAGACAAGGAACTGTAAATGGAAAGTGAAAGTTAGGTTGGGAAAAAAAATAATATCTGTACTCTAATGTTATACTCTTTGTGGTGTGTACCTGAGAATTGTAAAATTTCATTTGCATAGAGTTATGTGTTACTTATAGAGAGTATACCCTATAGAATTTAGGAATATTGTGGTGTTTCACCTTGCCTTGAGATACACTTTTCAATCCCTTCCCTATGCCTACCTATGAAGAACAACATAACGACAGTTAGATCAAGAAAGGTTATGAAATTTTTTTTATCTGTCTGTCTCTCATTTTTTTTTCAAATTTTCAGATTTTCAGATTTTTTTTTTTTCATTTTTTTAACATAAATTTCCTCCATTTCTTTATACAAGAAAGAACATAACGACAGTTAGATCAAGAAAGGTTATGAAATTTTTTTTATCTGTCTGTCTCTCATTTTTTTAAATTTTCAGATTTTCAGATTTTTTTTTTTTTTCATTTTTTAACATAAATTTTTTCCATTTGTTTATACAGGGTTATCCAAAGTTGTTTACCTTACTTTGCACCAATTTTCTGCAAAGCATGCAAAATGTATCCAAATGCAATGCACAATGCACAGACTTAGGCTAAAGTAAGACAGTTTTGTCAATGCTCGTTTCAATCTAAAATATTTGGATATTTAGAATATATAAATAACTATATATATATATATATAAATATAAGAGGATATTTGGCTCATTTTGGAATTATAAGAAAACCTAACTCTATCCTTTGATTTAGAAATAACACAGAGAGCATTGACTTGACACCCGTTGACTTACTCCTACCTACTACAAACTTGGTTAGAAATAACTTAACATTGAGTTGTAAATTTAGCCAACACGTATTCTTGTTTTAATTTAAGATTTAAGAATGAGTGTGATAATTAATAATTTATATGAACCAACTTTACACTAACTACACGACTTAAATAATAATTTCAAATTACGCGCGCTCAATTCTTAATTTTTAAACTCNACTACACGACTTAAATAATAATTTCAAATTACGCGCGCTCAATTCTTAATTTTTAAACTCTATCAACTTATTTTAGAGAAAGTAATATTGACATGGGTAAAAGAATTTGACTATTTTATTCTATTTTATGTAAAGAGTAATGATTAAAATTTTGTATGTTNGTATTCTTGTTTTAATTTAAGATTTAAGAATGAGTGTGATAATTAATAATTTATATGAACCAACTTTACACTACTACACGACTTAAATAATAATTTCAAATTACGCGCGCTCAATTCTTAATTTTTAAACTATCAACTTATTTTAGAGAAAGTAACATTGACATGGGTAAAAGAATTTGACTATTTTATTCTATTTTATGTAAAGAGTAATGATTAAAATTTTGTATGTTNATTGACATGGGTAAAAGAATTTGACTATTTTATTCTATTTTATGTAAAGAGTAATGATTAAAATTTTGTATGTTTATTACATGGAGCCTATTGAGGTTTATTTATTTATTTTTTTTTTCAATTTTTGGGTTTCATAAAACAATCTAGAGAGTTAATCAATAATTAAAAATGATAGCATATCATATAATCAACAAAATTTTCTCCATATTCCGTTTACTCCATTTCCGATTTACTTTCACCTGCTAATATTACTGGGTGCTCAAACTTTTTGATACTTTGCTATATTTCAAATAATATGATACTTTAACCTTGTATTTTAGTATGTTATGAAAAAGTATGATTAAGCTGTAGATATAAACTTTTTCATTACTGTCTGGGTTAAAATTAAAAGTTATAGTGAAACTTGGTCAAAAATAATTTCAATATTAAAAAAAATCTCTTGTATATTTAAAATCCCTAAAATGAAATTCATTGTAGCTGAGAGAAAGGCAATAAAATAACATTAAAAATTATAGCTTCATCTATAGTAATGATCGGCAACAATGTAAAAAAAATNGAGAAAGGCAATAAAATAACATTAAAAATTATAGCTTCATCTATAGTAATGATCGGCAACAATGTAAAAAAAAATTAACCCCGATAACTTAACTATATATAACTAAAGTCCATTTTATCAAGATTGTCTATATAACTTTTTTGTTCCTTTTTAATTATTGTAATTTTTAAATATTTTAATATATACAGTAAACCTCGGATAAGCCGACTTCGGTTACCACGGACCCTCGGTTACCACGAACCACTTGGTCCGGTCCGCACCCTGAGATAGGGAATTTGTGTATAAATGGAACAGCTAAGCCGAACTCGGTTAAGTCGAACCTTCGGTTACCACGAACGCCTTTCCGTGGTCCCAGTCCATAAGTCACATGTTTTTTTTTTACCTCGGTTAACACGAACACCAATTAATTGATCAATTTTTAAAGAATCTTCACCTTTTTTCTTACAAAATTTAACGAATAACTTTTTTTGAATGACTTTTCAAACATTGAAATTCGACAGAAAATGAACCAATGATATATTTTTAGTCATTTTTAGTCTCCACAACAACTTACTAGTATTATAAAGTAATGGTAAATTAAAACTACCTCGGCTAAGACGAACAAATTATTCCCCAAGTTCTATGTTCGGCTTACGCTTAAGCCGAATCTCAGTTACCACAAACCATATTTTCCGGTCCCTTGAAATCCACCTTATCCGAGGTTTACTACTGTAACTTTGATAATCGCTTCATTTTTTCCGAGGTTCACAATCCGTTTGATTTTTTTTTCTTTTTTTTTTTTTTTTGCTTTATTCGCATAGGTTTCCGCTAGATAGGCACCAAGACACGTGTGTTGGTGAGATTCTCTTCCATCTGAAGTGAGAGGTGGATGTCTTCTAATTCATAACAATGGAACTATTGTTGGTGGGGTAAGATGCAAGGGATCTTTTCTTATGATTTCAAAATGAGATGCTTAAGATTCAAATCCCTTTGCTTTACCTTTAGTAATAAGAATAAGTCCACCTTGTCTACATCTTGAGCGTCTTTTAGTAGGAAGACTTTACAACAAAAATTGTGACAGTTTTGTCTCCTATTGGATACTGGGATATTCAACTTATCCAAGTAATCTATACTTTTTCTTTGGAACTTATCTCATTGACCAATCCTGAGACTCGAGNGGATATTCAACTTATCCAAGTAATCTATACTTTTTCTTTGGAACTTATCTCATTGACCAATCCTGAGACTCGAGTTCTGATTGGATTTATGGAAATCTTACATTTACTATAGAATTCATTGGATTTTCAGTCAACAGGTTATAAAAAATTTTTTATCAGTTAAATTTTCTTGCCTCTGTCAGTCATAAACCCATGTTTGTTGTGTCCAATGAAAATCAGAAATTGAAGATTTAGTTAGTTATTTAGTAGAAAATTGAAGGCGTCTTACTTCTATTTTCTGCTGTTTAGACTTCAAGAGACAAGGCTTACTACTTATGAAGAAATATTAAATTATCAACCAGTCTACTACTACTACTCATTAGAAAGCAAAAAAATCAGAGAGAAATCGTGTTTATTGGGGGTGTCTAACCAGGAATGAAGACAAGCCTTTTATAATTGTAATTTACAATTGAATTAACGTTGTTTTTTCTTGCAAAAAAGACTTTAAAACAAAAAAATAATAATATTGAAGGCAGGATCTACATTTACACTAAGGAAGTTCGTATCCGGTTATACTGACACAGAGAGANAAATAATAATATTGAAGGCAGGATCTACATTTACACTAAGGAAGTTCGTATCCGGTTATACTGACACAGAGAGAAGTAAGAATAAGAAAGAATTTATCTTTGATTGTTGTTATATCCTCATTTGTGGTTTATCTCTTCTTTGATTTTTTACCATTGTTGTCAATTTATATGAGNGGTAAGAATAAGAAAGAATTATTTTTGATTGTTGTTATATCCTCATTTGTGGTTTATCTCTTCTTTGATTTTTTACCATTGTTGTCAATTTATATGAGACAAGGGATTTATATATATATATATATATAATTTTGAATCATCAATTTAAAATCTTGTTGTTTTTTTGGTATAAAGTTTTATAATCTTCAAAGTGATGACCTTAAGATGTGGACTTACTGTAATCATAATCATACTTTGGAAATTTACAAAAACAATAAAATATAACTAAATTATTGCCATTTCACTCTCTTTTGTCACTTTTTCTCATGGATGAGAAGGTTTTTTTGACNCTTTGGAAATTTACAGAAACAATAAAATATAACTAAATTATTGCCATTTCACTCTCTTTTGTCACTTTTTCTCATGGATGAGAAGGTTTTTTTGACAACAATGTAGGGAGTAAATAATACCACATATACAGTGCGTTCGAATAAGAAAGCGAACTTCCCGCGCAATGAAATCACAAAAAATTCAAAATTTATAGTCAGTCAGATTTTTGCGCAGCTGCTGACGGTTCACCTTGCTGAAAATCTTTGCTTTGATATTTTACTTTATTTGAAAGTGACCAAAGCACAAAAACATGTCCAGTCAGGTAAAATTTCGTACCTCTCTTATTTCAGATTCAAATTTGAAATATTTCATGCCATGGTTGACAAAAAAAAATAAATTTGATCGATTTAATGATTCATAAAAGCAAAGTCAACACAACGAAAGCGGAATCTGAAACCGTGAACGAATCACAATAATAAAGTGGATAAATTGGGAATGTTTTAAAAAAGTGCCCAACAATTTATGGTGACAGTGAGTAAATTTATTACGGAATGGTAAGCGAACTTTAAATTAATTTTTGTTTTCATTATAAATTTTCTCCATTGTTTTTGTTCGATTTGTTTGTGTTTGATTCCTTCGTGTGATTTCACTCACTCTTAGCTTTGTTGTTCCTTGTTTTTGAATACTTTTGGGTGACCTTTTGAAAATAGTAAGTGTTGGCATTACGAGTTTTAAATTTTTATTTGCGAATTGATTTCGCAATTCGCAAATTAAAATTTGAACGAAAGAATTTAATTAATCTCACTTCTAATTGAAATTTATTGAACTCTTTCGATCAAATTTAATATTTTATGGTAAAAGAAGCAGGAAGGTGTGATCATTACGTTTGGAACTAAGATACCCAAAACCTCAATGATCCAAAAACAAACATGAAAAAATTTCTCCAGGTCTGGTTTAGTCTCTTTTTCATTTAGCAATTTCACAGTTATTTGTGAATAAAATAGAGGTGCACGAGTCTAACATATCTAAATTTATAATATTTTTGTGAAACTATTTCGCGGGAAGTTCGCTTTCTTATTCGAACGCACTGTATAGTATATAATATAAATTTATAAAAAAAAAATTTTTTTTTTTATAAATATTTTTATAAATATTTTTATAAATATTTTTATAAATATTTATTATTATTTATTATAATGATGANGGAAGTTCGCTTTCTTATTCGAACGCACTGTATAGTATATAATATAAATTTATAAAAAAAAAATTTTTTTTTTATAAATATTTTTATAAATATTTTTATAAATATTTTTATAAATATTTTTATAAATATTTATTATTATTTATTATAATGATGAATCCTCCAGAGCAAGTTTGTTATAATGAGGTCAAGTTTTCTTGAGATAGGTATGAAAATTATCTAGTAGATTACATTAGGGTGGGGGGTGAATTACAAATTACAATTATTGCAATAACAATCGATCAGATAATTTCATAAAATTCAAGTTTTTTTTTTACAGTAAACCTCGGCTATGTAGTAGTATTTAGTGAGTTATTTTATGTACAAAATTATAAATTCATTGTAGCCGATGTACACTATAAGTGAGACTGTTTTCCAATTTTTTGTTTTTCTTAGCATTTTGTATTTTCTAGATGAATTACAATGAACACCATTTTTTCATTTACTTCACGTATAGTACAGAAATTATAGCCGAATTTCACTGTCATGTGACTCAATTGAGTGAGTCCTATTTTTATGTATTGTTGTCGAAGTGAAGTTTGATCATTTTGAAGGATATTAATTATTGCTCGACTTTATGGAGAATTTGGGTGTGTAAAGAATTAAGTTGATTTATACTACTGATTCAATGATTTATGATTTAATGATTTTTCTACCCGTTCTTACTGCCTATGTTACTAATTTTAAAACGAAAAATTTATCAAATTACTAAATGTAAATAACAATACTAATCAAATCAAGTAATTTTTTACTTGCAATAAGTTGAATAAGTTATTTTTCTCGTTTTGAATCAATCAGAAGGAATAATTTCAATAATTAATTTTTCCTATTGGTTGGTTGGAAAGGGAATGATGCAAAACGGAAACATTTAAACAAATTTTCTTCTTTTTTATTATTATTATTTTTTTTTTTGCGAACTCACAGACTCGTTTTCAATTATCATAATACATATTGTGAAAATTTTAAACCATTGCCAAATATCAACTATATTTAGTAATTTTTTTTCTTTATGAAAAAGTAATTAATTATTTAGTATATTAAGAAGACACCACAAGAGAACAGAGAAACAGGCGGATGAGATAAATTTTATAAACCCTTCCAGCTAAGGTGTTCGTGGTTAATAATTAATTNGCGGATGAGATAAATTTTATAAACCCTTCCAGCTAAGGTGTTCGTGGTTAATAATTAATTAATTAAAACTAATAATAAATTATTAAAGTTTGAAATGTATAATAAGTTGATGAATTTGATAATTTTTTTTTTTTTTGATTCGAATTTGAAGCCTAAGGGGAAATTTTTTGATCCGGTGGACATAAAGGAAGAACAATTGTTACAAAAATGGACTCAAGTGGTGATGTATAAATGTACCTTAAGAGTACACATTGCAAATGGGTCATTGCCTCTTCAAAAAAAAAAATTTTTTTTTTTTTTTTTTTTGCGTATAAGTTTTTTTGATTGATGAGTTCTACCTTATTCTGGAATATTTGTTGCGTGTTCTTACAATAATTTTCGGGAAAATTTTGATACCATCATCAGTTACTGGATCCTTTGAAAAAAAAAAGAGTATACTCCAAAGTCTCTAAGAGATGTGTATGTGTAAACAATGACTTATGAGGTGGCTAAATGGCACTTATAAGGTATAAAATTGTTTTCTTTATGAAAATTATTAGCATTGTTATTCTTCATTTTTGCAANGTATAAGTTTTTTTGATTGATGAGTTCTACCTTATTCTGGAATATTTGTTGCGTGTTCTTACAATAATTTTCGCGAAAATTTTGATACCATCATCAGTTACTGGATCCTTTGAAAAAAAAAAGAGTATACTCCAACGTCTCTAAGAGATGTGTATGTGTAAACAATGACTTATGAGGTGGTTAAATGGCACTTATAAGGTATAAAATTGTTTTCTTTATGAAAATTATTAGCATTGTTATTCTTCATTTTTGCAATAATATTCCCATGAATAATTTAAAAAAAAAAAAAAGATCCCTTAAGTTTTACATTGTTGCCACTGTTGGTGATGTTAGTTATTTATTACAAATAATATAATTATTGTGATGGTTTAAATAATTGTAATTTCAAAGAAGCATTTACTACCTTCGATTATTTAGGCGTGGTTCAATTTTTTACTATCAGTTTCATACTTTCAATATACATAAGTATGAAAGTTATAAAACTAAATAAGAAAATGATACATTATTTTGATCTTATAACTGTCAGGAAATGAAAATAGACTTTCAGGATGCATTTAATTTATAATGATAACATTCCAAATTATACAATGTATATATAATGTATATAATGTTATAATATAACGTATAATATATCTGTAATAATAATAATATTACATATAAAAATGAATTATTGTTAATTAAAAAAAAAATCTTATATAAAGTAGAGCGTAGTGGGAATATAAATAATAATATAAGTAATAAATAATGTAATAAATCTCACAATTCCGGATTCCTGATTCCTGATTCCTGATTCCATATAGTTTGTCCTTCATAAATCCCATTCGTAGAGATTGAAACTAATTAATTATCGTGTAACGAGAGCTTAAATTTATATACTTATTTATTATTATGATTAATTCACAAATGTAATACTTTTTAAATGAAATAATTGAATTTTTAATATTGACTTTCTAGTACCAAGTCTGTCAATAGATAATGATTCAAAAAAAAATTTTTTCAAAAATTCAAAACCCGCCAATTCCATTTTTGTAATTTTATTCAAATCCCGCCAATTTCATTTTTTTAATTTGATTCAAATCTGATTGGTTGAAATGAATTTTTGAATTTTTGAATTTTTGAATTATTCAATTTATTCAATTCTTACCAAATTCTAATGTTTTTGATTAATTTTTTTTAACAGGACAGATCTAACGAGTTCTTGTCATTGTCAGTGTCACAACAATTACCACCTGACCATGACTACTGTCGAAGGTTTTAAATAAATATGAAATTGGATTATTTTTTTCAAGTAAGTTTAAAATTTAAATCAAGTTAAGCCCAGATTCAACCCCTAATTTAAACCCCGTTTTTTTGAATACAGTTTGTCTCTAAATAATAAGTAAATGAACAGAAAATAAATTAAACCAATCAGAATGGAATAATAAAAGGATCATAAAAAATTCTGATTGGTTGAATAATTAAAAAAAAAGATTTTTTTTTAAATTTGGGCCATCCTTATTAAAAGACTCATAGTATAACTTAATTAAAAATATCATTTCTATCCACGATTCCTATTTAACTTTCGTAGTTAGTATTTTTAAACCTTTAATACTACTTAATAGTAAATAAAATACATATATATCAAATAAATTATTGAAAAATTTCTATCGACAAAATAGGCATCAAAAGTAAGAAAAAAAAAAAAAGTTTAAAATTGTCAAATTTAAAACTAGGGCACGGCGGTAATAATAATCACAAAGTGGAACCCTTTTGCCCTACTTTCGTTTATTTTTAAGATTATCCACCACCCTTTTTTCTTCATCTTTAGACCCTGTTATACTTTACAACAAACATTCCAAATTAAGTATTAAGATAAAGTTTAACAATGCTTTAAACTTCTCCTTTAGTTACATCTCTACCTTTTTCAAATAAATTCAATTTACCTCAACACTGACCAATATTTATGAATATTCTATTTGTAAGGTAAGGTAAGGTAGTAAACCAACCTAAAACTTAAAAATGAATGAAGACAAAAAAAAAAAAAGAACAATCAACTTCCCCTTTCACTTATAAAAGCTTACTAATACTAAATAACTTACTAACTCATTGCAATCATCATCTCAAAAATTTATCCCCAATAATGGTCCACCTATTGTTGAAAATTCTTAGGATAGTATGTATACAGTTAATCTGTAACATACTTACCTAATGTATAGAAATTCTAAGCTACTTGTTGCCACGTTTTACCCAAAATTTAGGATTCATTTTCATCATTTCATTTCTTTACATGTATTTTTAACATTTTCATTTTTCTTCTGGATTCATAAATAATTCTTGATTTTTAATTTTCTTATATTGGTTGACAGAATTGGTAGTAGTTTCTCAACAATCATCATTTCAACAATACTCTAAGACGTCGTTAAGTATTGACAGGAAGAATCAAAATGCCGTCGATGAGAATGGACATGTCGTCTGAGCCAGAGTACAGTGAAGATGATGAGAGAGTACTATTGACAAATCATGATATTTACGGTGGAAGGTGAGGTTTCGGCTAATTAACTGCTTCATTAATGATAAGAAATAGTAATAATAATGGTAATAATAATAATAATAATAATAATAATAATAATAAAGTTTTTCAAAAAAACAAAATGAACGGTGTTAGCTAACAATTAGTTATAGTCGAACTTGGCTAAAAAAGTTTTAGATTTTGATAGGATTTCGATTTCGGGAAAAGGTAACCTACTGCGGAAATTTGTTGGTTGTCATTATTGTATAAGCTTCTGAAGGGATTTCCATGTAGTTGACAGATATTATTAATTTGTAATGAATTTTAAATTTGTCTTTTAGTTAATTTATAATCTACAGTGTGACAATAATTGTCAACGTCAAGAAAAAAAATTATTATTTTTTTTTTTTTTGTTGTATTTAATTATTTTTGTATGCATGCCTGAATCTTAACTCACGTAGTGACCTCGACAATTTAGCTTCTGAAACAATGAGGATCATTTCTTAAGGCTAAAATGGAACCAGAGAGGCTTTTCAGACTAAAACGATAATAATAGTAGTTCATTTAATCGATTAAATATTAAGCTTGAAGACAAAAAGGGAGGATTGCAAAATCTTAGTTATTACTTCACTATTTATTATAACCTTCATCTTGAGTTGTCCAATCAGACGAAGGCTTTGTCTTTCTGCTAGATTTATACTAACAAGAAATTGAAAGTTAGCATTGATACATGACAGATTAGTTTAGCTAACTATGATGGTTCGATGAATAGATTTTTTTTTTTTTTTGATTTTGATTTTGATTTTGATTTTGATTTTTATTTTTATTTTGTAGTCAGAAGACAGATTCAAAGACAACTTGGGGATGGGATGTATTCCGTAACTTACCTGATGAAGCGGATAATGAGTCACTTGAAGACCAGACATGTTACATGTTCATCATCAAATCACTCAAGGTATGAACCATTACAAATTTACTTATACTATATTTTTATCATGATTGATCCAAAATTTAATCAATACCAACTACTTTTTTGTATAAAGATTTAATTTTTTTTTTTTTTACCTTTTAACATTTGAGTTTTTAACGATTTCTTAAGTTTTTCAATAACTTTCACCTCAAATTTGTTAAATTTTGAAATAAATAAATAATTTATGTTATAACTTAATGCATGATTTCACTGAAGAGTCAGTCATGACATGCTTGACTTGACCGCGATGACCAAACAATCTGGGACACACACATACGAATACGACGTTCCCCAAAACTATATGCTCAAAATGTAAAAAAAAAAAAATTGTCATCTTTTTCTTTGACTTGGACTCTAACTATGGCTTTAAGCAAGTCATTATAGACATTAAGTTTATCCTTTTTCATTGAAATCATTGTTATTATTATGTATTATTATAAAAAAAAAAAAACTTTTCATTTTTCATCATTTGGTAGTAGCTATTGTTGTAGACCAAATTGGTAAAATGTTGGGACAAGTGACATATTCCGTGTGGCAATGGGTGTGGAAAATTCATTGATATTCTTGTTATTTTTTATTATGTGTTACAAAACACATTATGAATATCTTTTATTGTCCGTCCGTTTGTCCGTCTGTCTGTCATACGATTATTTTGGAACTAAATGGATTGTCATAGGGTTTTTTTTTATATAATAACTAGTGTATAAATGTCATATATCAAGTGAACGGATATGTTCGAAGATGAAATATTTCGTTGACCTTTGAGCCGGATAAAGGTCAATATGAAATATTTGTGTAGGTTATATCTCAATTTAACAAACGGATAATCGTTAAATCGTTTAGATCATGATTATTTTATGAATAAATTGTTTGGATCATGTAATTTTCAATATTTAGATCATGATTTTAAACATTCATGGCATCGTGACCGTGACCTTTCATCGGGTCAAAGGTTACCATAAAATATTTGAGTAATTTTATGTTGTAAACAACTCATCGTAATCAACTTATGCGCGGTTTGAAGTATACGTTTTAAAAATTCAAAATATTTTAACAACCTAACCTCTGACCGGGTCAACATACGAAAACATTGCAACACATACTTACGTCCGTTTAAATTCAAAATTTAATTTTTTTTTAATTTTTTTTTTTAATTTTCTGTTTTCAGATCCTGGCGTATATTGTTACCTTCGTGGTGGTACTTGGAGGGGCTGTATTTGCAAAAGCTAGTTTACTCCTTATGACATCTCAGTTGGAACCTGAAAAAAAAGTACCCTTTTGTAATCGGAAGTATGGTAAGAAACAATGTTGTTTTGGTGGTGTTAATTAGTATTATTGTGAAATGATTTTTAACATTGAGATGTTAACCTTGATTTATTTTATATAATTATATAGGTCGTGATAAGACTTTTGAAGCGTCAATTTCTGAAATTGAACGTGTATCTTGGACTTGGGCAATTTTATTTGTATTTATGGTCCCTGAAGTGGGTACTTTTATAAGATCCTTACGAATTTGTGTTTTTAAAACATGGAGAAAGCCTACTTACCTTCAATTTTTAGTACCTTTCTTCTTTGAGGTATATGAACTCCTACTCATCACACTTAAATTCTAAGAAATCAACTAAAAAATTGGAATAGTTTAAAACTTGTTTCTTTTTTATAATGATTTTCAGACATGTCATGCAATTGGACTGTCAATTTTTGTGTTCGCTGTACTTCCTTCTGTAGATGTAGTTAAAGGGATTATGCTCACTAATTGTGTATGCTTTCTTCCTGCCATTTTTGGTAAGAAATGAATACATTTTTTTCGATTACATCATTTTTATTTTTGTCGATGAAAGGTTTTTTTTTTGTCGATGAAATGTTTTTTTTTGTCGATGAAATATTTTATTTTTATTTTGTCGATGAAATGGTTTTTTTTATTTTTTGTAGATGAAATTTTTTTATTTTTGTCGATGAAATTTTTTTATTTTTGTCGATGAAATGTTTTTTTAATTTTTGTCGATGAAATGTTTTTTTTTTTTTTATTTAGGAATGCTCAGTCGTCATCCGGATAAAGATGGGCGAGGAAAGTGGATTTTTCAATGCTCAATTGATACTTTAGCAATTGTCTTTCAAATTTCTGGACTCTTCCTATGGCCAATTTTAACAGAAACCAATGGGAGAGGTTGGCTTCTTCCGGTTTCCACTGCTTTAATTTCTTTTGGATGGTGGGAAAATTTTGTAGACAGTTCATCGCCTTATGGTTTGTTTGTAAATTTTATAATTTTTTCAAGTATTTTCTTAAAAAAAAAAAAAAGTTTGATTCGTTTTTGTATAGGTTTTATTCGAAGTCTTGGAAATATGCGGAAAGGATTGATTCATACGCGTTACGTCACTTATATTTTCCTCTCTCTTTGGAAAATGCTTGTATTTTTTGCAACAATGCTTTTTTCTATTTGGCTCCTTGGATATAGTATTGGGACAACGTTTAGTCAATTTACAACATCATTTCGAACTCATCCAATTAATATTACTGAGGTAAGAAGAAATGTATTATTGGAAATTATATTAAAAAAAAAAATACTTAATTTTGAATAATAATTAATTATTATTGTTAAAAATTTGCGCATGTGTGTATGTTAGGTCCGACCACCAATAGGAACTGGTGGTGCTACTCCGGATCTACCAAGTGGAAGTTTTCTAGAAGAAATTATAAAAGAAAATTCAATTCCAAATGCTGTTCGTAATACTATTTACATTCAAGTACTTGCTGCTTATGTCTGTTATATTTTTGGAAAATTTGCATGCAAAATCTGTATCCAAGGATTTAGTTTTGCATTCCCAGTGAGTTTGGCTGTACCAGTGACACTTTCACTTCTTATTTCTGTTTGTGGACTTCGATCTGAAAGTCCATGTTTCTGGGAGTCACATTTACCACAGTATATCTTCTGGACATGTCCTAAAGGAGAATTTATATCAGGATTTATTGGAAAAGAGGTATTTTTTTGTCAATATGTTATATGTTTGAGCAAAATATTAATAACTTTCGATGTACGATGAATGACATATTTTATGTTAATTTTCACAGTACGGCTGGCTATGGCTTCTTTGGCTTTTATCTCAAACATGGATTGCACTTCATATCTGGACCCCAAAATGCGAGCGTTTAGCCAGTACAGAAAGAATTTTTGTAACTCCAATGTACAATGCAATCCTAATTGATCAATCTCTGGCACTAAATCGTAAAAGAGAAGATGATAACGATATTCGAACTGATGAAGTGGAGCAAGATGCAATAACAGATACAGATTATGAAGAGATTCGATCAATTGACTCCTCCCATAAAGGTTCAGCTGAGAATAAATTTAAGACTGATACAATTCCACGGATCTACGCCTGCGCAACCATGTGGCACGAGACCAAGGATGAAATGATGGAGATGTTGAAGAGTATTTTCCGGATGGATGAAGATCAATGTGCTCGACGTGTTGCTCTCAAGTACTTTGCGGTAGTTGATCCTGGTTACTATGAATTTGAAAGTAAGTTGAAATAATTTAGAAATTAAATTTTATTTGATTCTTTAATTATTTTAATTTTATGTCTTTTATTTAGCTCATATTTTTTTCGATGATTCATTTGAATTACGTGATGAAGGAGAAGAACATTCACCAGTTATTTGTAATCCTTTTGTAAAATTGATGGTAGAGATTATCGAAGAAGCAGCATGTCGCGTTCATGAAACTCAAGTACGAATTCGTCCACCAAAAAAAATTCCAACACCTTATGGTGGTCGTTTGGAATGGATACTACCTGGAAAAACAAAAATGATTGCTCATTTAAAAGATAAAGATAAAATTCGTCATCGAAAGCGATGGAGTCAAGTGATGTACATGTACTACCTCTTAGGTCATCGACTTATGGAACTTAGTATTCCGGTTTCCAGGAAAGAAACAATTGCAGAGAATACATATTTACTCACCCTCGACGGTGACATTGACTTTCATCCCAATGCAGTTGAACTTCTCGTTGATCTTATGAAAAAAAATAAAAACCTGGGAGCAGCTTGTGGTCGGATTCATCCTATTGGAACAGGTAACGATATGGACTTCATGATATGCGTAAATTCATCATTGATTTATAATTCAAAAAAAAAAATTTTTTTTTAAGGTCCTATGATGTGGTATCAAATGTTCGAGTATGCTATAGGTCATTGGCTTCAAAAGGCTACGGAACATATGATTGGTTGTGTTCTCTGTTCACCTGGATGTTTCTCACTTTTTCGTGGTAAAGCACTTATGGATGATAATGTAATGGCAAAGTACACAACACGATCAGATGAACCCAGACATTACGTCCAATATGATCAAGGAGAAGATCGTTGGCTATGTACCTTACTTCTCCAACGTGGTTATCGTGTAGAATACTCAGCTGCTAGTGATGCCAAGACTCATTGTCCGGAAGGTTTTAATGAATTTTATAATCAACGTCGTCGATGGGTTCCATCAACTATGGCTAACATCATGGATCTCCTTATGGATTATAAACGAACTATCAAAGTGAATCCAGATATCTCAATGCCATATATTATATATCAAATCATGTTGATGGGTGGAACAATTCTTGGACCTGGAACTATTTTTCTGATGTTAGTGGGTGCATTTGTAGCTGCTTTTAGAATTGACAATTGGACAAGTTTTTATTGGAATATTATACCAATTTCAACATTCATTATTGTTTGCTTCTTTTTCAAATCAAATTTTCAAGTAAGTTGATATTGAGCAATACTTTAGAAATATTTTCATCGAAAAATTAGACAATTTGTAAATGATAGATCATTTTTACAGTTGCTGGTAGCTCAGATTTTGTCAACAGGGTATGCATTGGTTATGATGGCTGTATTGGTTGGTACAGCGCTTCAATTGGGCGAAGATGGAATTGGATCACCTTCAGCAATTTTTTTGATATCACTTTCTGGATCATTTTTTATAGCAGCATTACTACATCCTCAAGAATTTTGGTGTATTGTTCCTGGTCTTTTATATCTGCTTCTTATTCCTTCGATGTACTTGCTTCTCATCATCTACTCTCTCATCAATCTCAACGTCGTCTCCTGGGGTACTCGAGAAGTTGCTACGAAAAAGTCCAAACAGGTTATTAGTCAAAACACTACTACTACTCTTGATTTTAACCCCAAAAAAAAAGTTTCCAATAATGAGCAATGGTGATAATTATTGTTGATCCTGATGATAGGAACTTGAAGCAGAGAAGAAGAAAGCAGAAGAAGCTAAGAAAAAAGCAAAAAAATCAGGATTCCTTGGGTTTATTCCAGGTAAAAATGCTGACGATACGGAAGGATCCATCGAATTTTCATTTGCTGGACTTTTCAAAATCATGTGTTGCACTCAGCCGAAAACAATCGATGAAAGACAACAAATGCTTCGTATTGCGGATTCTCTCTCTGACGTATCAAAAAGGCTGGATTCAATCGAAAGGTATAATATAAGAAAAAAAAAAAAAAAAAAATTTTTTTTTTCTTTCAATCTTAATTTCCTATAAATATCCATTTCTTTCAGAACATTGGATGTGCCTAACACAGGAACAGGAAGAAAACGATCAAATGTAGCAGGAACGTCAATGATGATACCACGTCGAACGGATCAAATAGGTGGTAACTCTATTGAAACCAAGATACAAGAAGATGTACACAAAGACGAAGATGAAGACGATGGTAGTTCAACTTCAGAGAGTCGTAATGATCGAGATGACCTAGTGAATCCATTTTGGATTGATGATCGTGATCTAAAAAATGGTGAAGTTGTTTTTCTCAGTGGAACAGAAATATCATTCTGGAAGGATCTAATTGAAAAATATTTGGCACCAATCAATTCCGATGAGAAGAAAGAGGTAGAATACAAACGTTCGGTGAAGAGTATTTATTTGCTAATTAGCTTTACAAAAAATGCTTAAATATGTAGTATGTTTATGTTTGTCTCATTTTATGTTTTGTGATGGAATGTTTGTGTCGTTGCTTTACATGTTCAATGTTCGTTGCAGGCTGTGATTGCTCAAGGACTTCGAGAACTTCGTAACCGATCCGTATTCTTCTTTTTTATGATCAATGCCATATTCATTATCATAGTATTTCTGATGCAATTGAACAAAGATCAACTTCATATCAAATGGCCCTTTGGTATCAAGACAAATGTCACTCTTACAGATAATGGAGACGTAAGTGACCCTCAAATACGAAATTTTACTTTAACTTTATCATAAAATCAAAATCTCTCTTAAGATCATTTTTTTTTGATCATTTAGCTTTATATCACCAAGGAATACTTACAACTGGAACCAATTGGTTTAGTTTTTGTTGGATTTTTTGCACTTATTCTTATAATTCAATTTATGGCGATGCTTTTTCATCGTTTTGGAACACTCTCACATATTCTAGCTGCAACAGAAATTCTAGATTGTGGGAAAGAAGCGGATGTTATCACAAGTGGTGATGCTGCAGTTGATCGAGATGGAGTAAGACTCATTCGACGGTTTCAAAAACTTAAAAATTTTGATGGTAAGTATCCAACATATGTATTATATTTAAATAAATGTTAGAAATATTGATAATTGATAGGTAAAGGTAACAATTAAATTGATTGTTGGTTTGAATAGGAGATAGTGATAATGGTAGACATATTGTACCTGGAGATGTAGCAAGACGAAAGACAATTCATAATTTAGAGAAACAAAAAAATTCTCGAAAGCAAGTCGGCACTCTTGATGTTGCCTTTGAGAAGAAGTTCAAGGAAATTCTAAATTGTAAGTTCAAATTCTAAAAAAAAAAAATTTTGAGAAAAATTTCAGAAAATTATTTACATCGAAAAAAAAAAAAAATTTTTTTTTTTCATTTTTTTATTTTTTTTTTTTCATTTTTTATTTTTATTTTTCTAGCTCCAGACAAGCAAGCAAGACTGTTCGGTGGAGATAATTTCCAAGTTACCTTCCAAGCTTTGAAAGAACGACGAAGTAATGTCCTTGAACGACGTAGTTCATATGCTGAACGTAAAAAAACTCAAATGGAGACATTAAAAGGACCAATTGCACTTCCACCACTTGGAAATGGTAATGGTAGTCTAGTACCATCCGTCCAATCACGAACTCGTGGAAAAGCACCAAAACCAAAAATAACAAATATTGATTTCACAAATCAGGTTTGTTTCTATCACTGCTTCATAATTTCATTAACTACTTAATAATATCTTTCTTAATTTAAATTTAAATGACATACATACATAGAAAAAAAAAAATAATTGAATTTGTTGTCAATAGGGATTTGTCCATGATGAAGAAGAACTATATGAAATTCAACCTACTCGTCGATTATCAATGGGTTGGCCAGATACAACAACCAATCAACAACAATTTCATGATCTTCCTAGAAGAAATAATATTAATTAAGTAAATTCTCATTTTCAATCAATCTTTTTTTTTTTACCTAAAAACCAATAATAATTTACTTTTAATTTTTTTATAATATGTAATTTATTATAAACTTTCCATTTTAATAAGTAACGTTGTTTTAAACGCTCCTTAATCAAAATTTAGGAGAATTCTTCTCAATTATTCATATTTACAATGAACTTTTTCTTTTTTTTTTTTTTAAATTTCAATGACTTTCTCCCAAATTTTGGCAACATTGGAAATCGGGAAGAAACAAGAATCAACTGTCGAACAATCATCACTTGTATCTTAACTTCTACATTTTAAAAATAATCCAAATATTTTTTTTTTTTTCATTTGTACCNGGGAAGAAACAAGAATCAACTGTCGAACAATCATCACTTGTATCTTAACTTCTACATTTTAAAAATAATCCAAATATTTTTTTTTTTTCATTTGTACCATGTAATCATGTAATCATGTAATCATGTAATCATGTAATCATGTAATCATGTAATCATGTAATTTACCTACAGAAAGAGTACTATTTTTGGCTAAAAAAAACACACACCACAAATGAATAATAAATGAATAAATAACAAACAATCCAATAGTAAAAAAAATAATAATAAGTTTGATAACAAAAATTCATAACATTAATTTACCTTTTAAGTACATACTGTGTTGAAATTTCATTCAACTAAATTCGCCCACATAAAATCGAACACTTGTAACCAAAAATAGTAATTTCTGTTGACATATTTATTTGTACCTATCCATAGAAAAAATCCATTTATGGATGACAGTTTTTACAACGTCAGAGCTTTCGTCAAAAGTTACTTGAAAATAACAATAGAAACAACAAGGTGGGAGTGGGAATGAGTATTATTAAAAAAAAAAATTTTTTTTTTTCATTTTTAAAACATAGGATGGTGAAAATATGTTATGTTTTTTAGCATAGGTGAAATGAGCGTTATTCATCAGAAAAGTATGGCAGTAGTTGCGTAAGAAGTTTGAGTCCATGCGTAAGAACTGACTTCAGACTGCACCCTGACATACTTTCACTTCCGTTTTTTTTTGTTCAGTATAAAAAAAAAACCTTGTAAAAAAAAAAACCCTTAGAAACCTTATCTCTGAGTCCATTGATAACAAATGTTAGGAGAAAGCGGGATAAGAGAAAGCTTATTTTATATACGGATGACGTCTTGGACCGTGTGTGATGTCATCAACTCATTCATAAAACGCGTAGAACCGTCATCCTAGAAAAATTCAACTAATTCTTAGTCCTAAAATTTTTTTTTTTTTTTTTTTGATAGAGAAAATCCTTTGAAAGTGTGTAAGCTCAGTTTCTATTTCTAATCTTCATCTTGGAGAAAATAGAGAAAGTTAGGAGCTTAGATTTTTTTTTTCTAAAGTAATTAGTTATAGAGTTTTCAATAAATTAATAAAAAAAAATTTAAGTTCAATTTATTATTCTTGATTCTAAATTATTTCCAACTATTATTTATTTTACTCAATTTTTATTTTAAAAAATNTAATTAGTTATAGAGTTTTCAATAAATTAATAAAAAAAAATTTCAGTTCAATTTATTATTCTTGATTCTAAATTATTTCCAACTATTATTTATTTTACTCAATTTTTATTTTTAAAATTTTATTTTTCTATATACAGGGTGTTCAAACAAGAAGGTAATTTGCTTTTTTTCAACTTTTAAGAAAAATAACTAAAGTAAGCAAATGCACTATGAGTATTATTGACTTGCCATGTTGCCATTCGAAAAATTAAAACTAAATTTTATGTGCCTCTTTTAAGAAAATTATATTAATAATNGTAATTTGCTTTTTTTCAACTTTTAAGAAAAATAACTAAAGTAAGCAAATGCACTATGAGTATTATTGACTTGCTATGTTGCCATTCGAAAAATTAAAACTAAATTTTATGTGCCTCTTTTAAGAAAATTATATTAATAATTTTTTTTTAATAATAATTAATACTTATAATTAATATAAATTATAATTAATAAATAACTCTTATAATTATCTCAACTAACCTCATTCACTCTCAATAACATGTGGGGGAAAATAAAAATAAAAAATTTATAATCATAAGCCAAACCACGCTATCGTTGAAAAAATGAAATTTTCCTCTTTTCTTACTTTTTCCCCGGGTGTATTTATTGACCAGAGTTTGAAAAAATCGGATTTTTATAAAAAAAAAAAAAATTTTTTTTTTTTTTAAATCGGATTTTTTGGATTTAAATCCGATTTTTTATATTTTTATATTTCGATTGTCAAAAATTTAAAATATGATGTCTGAAAGGGTATTAAAAAGGTATTAAATCAGATTTAAATCAGTAAATCCGACTTCAAACCCTGGTATTGACTCTTGAGTCACTTAACCTCACTCAATTTAAAAAAAAAATGACTTTTACCTGTTACCTTTTTGTTAGAACACCCTGTACTACAACAATGAAAAGAATATTATTTTTTAAACAAAGAAATGTATACTGTATTTTATTGAATAGTTATTTATTACTTTGTCTTATTAGGTTGTTTTGTAGTAAAAAAGAAAAAAAAAAATTTTTTTTTTGGTATCTTATTACTATTACTATTACTACTACCCGTGTTTTCGTAATTTTTTTTAACAAAAATTNTTTTACCTGTTACCTTTTTGTTAGAACACCCTGTACTACAACAATGAAAAGAATATTATTTTTTAAACAAAGAAACGTAACTGTATTTTATTGAATAGTTATTTATTACTTTGTCTTATTAGGTTGTTTTGTAGTAAAAAAGAAAAAAAAAATTTTTTTTTTTGGTATCTTATTACTATTACTATTACTACTACCCGTGTTTTCGTAATTTTTTTTAACAAAAACTGTATATGGTCATCTAGTCGAGAATATACGGTAATCAATTTAAATATTTACAGGACTCTTTTAATAAGATTGTTTGATTGAATAAAATTGAAATTTTTAAATATAGCCAATAATCAATAATAATTGTTTTTGTTTATATTTTCGTAAGAAATCCTTAATGAAACGCTCGGTATTTATGTATTAAAAATAACTTTAATTTTGAACTTTGTAGTTATTAAAATTTACTTTTTACTTTTACTTAAAAATTTTGAAAAATAATTCAAATTAATTTTTTTTAATTTACAAGTGATATTAACAAATTTTCATTCAGATATTACTACTAAATAAAAACAAGTTAAATTATTAACTAATTTCAAAATTTATATCAACTTGTATTTAATTAAATTTTTTGTTCAAGTTACTCCACGTGGATTTTTTTGTATAATTTTTGAATGATCTGAACTAAGCCTTCCCCTCCNGTAAAATTGGGTGAGATTTGAATTAAAAAATTAATATCTTAAATCATAAGATTTTTGTGTTTAAAATTTGAAAGTATGGACATAGTGAGTAGAGTATTAAAAGAAAGGACAAGGTCAGTAAAAGACTCGAGAGTTAGCGTCTTATCTTGGATCTTGTCTAATGCCCGGATTGAAAGTTCTAGGTTGTACCTGCCACTTTTTCGATATACCTTTTAACCATACTCCTAGGATTTAGATATTCAAGCTATGGATCTCTAGAAAAGCTTTTCTTCCTTATAAAACTGAGAAATAAGAGAAAGTTTTTTTTTTTTTTTACATAAAGAAAGGAAAGAATGACGCATTGAATATTGAGGACGTCATCGAACTAAAGACGTCACTTGCAGGAGGGTGGAAGGGGGACTTATTCGTTGAATCTCTTATCCAATAGAATTGAGGGAAAGTCCGAAGGTCTTGAACAAAAAAAAAAAAAAAAAAAAAAAAAACCCGGGTTTCTCTGCTCAATCCCTGCTTTCACTCCTCATTTATAAACCTCCTACAGTCCTTTCCTCGGCTTCACTTCAATTCCAACATGTGCTTTGACAAGACGTCAAGTGACTCCAACTCAATGTATTATTATTAACAAGTTTTTAAATTGACAGGTAGAAAAACTCCTTCCGGTTTCAGTTACCAAGAACATACTAAACAACATCAACAATCAAAAAAAAAAATAAAAAATAAAAAAATTTTTTTTAATACAAGTTTTAATTTACATAAATTACATAATTTCCTTTGGGAAAAGTCCATGTGCTTCGAATTAACATTGTTCTCATCACTTCAAGTCCTTTACAACTTAAGATACACTTTATCAAAAATTTGTTAACCAATAATATTTCAAAAAAAAAAAAAAAAAAAAAAAAAAATTTTTTTTGGACTACTGTAATTCTCAACAATACTAGTGCAAAAAAAAAAAAAACAATTTCGTGATTCATACCAGAATAAAATTTCTGAAAGCAATACATAACAAATAATAACTTGTCATCAAGTAACTTTCTCCTGTATGAACACCTTTGAGGAACTCTGTTTTAGCATTCTGGAAAGTTGTAAAAATATTCAAAACCGGAAGCAAATTAACAACATTTCTTGTAAGTTTATATAACATATAGTACTAATAACAATAAAAAAAAAATAATAAAAATAATAAATTATTAATTTAACTTTGAAACTAAAAAAAAAAGTACTTATAAATCAATGATTACTTTTACTTAACTTTCACTTTGTGAGTTTTGTAACTGAACTGTAATTGAATCAGAAATCAAATTTAAAACATTTAAAAAAAAAAAAAAAAAAAAAAAAAAAAAAAAAAATTTTTAGAAGGGTTAAAGATTAAGATACTTTCTCTTTTGATGAGTAATTTCATTTTTCAAAATGAATTATAAAAAAATTGAATGATAATATTGAATACCTAAGCTTAATGATTTCAAAATTTTAATAAAAAATTTCAAAATTTTCACTAAATTTTTACTTTTATGACGTCTATAAAGTTAAAAATATAAAAAAAAATCTAGTAACTTATCATGATTGACTGACATAATTTATATTATGTAATTTATTATATATCTTTTGAACAAGAATCTAAACCTACTTCAAATTTCTTATTGGTTAAAAGAAAACTAACATTTTGATAAAGAAAGAAGAAAAAAAAAACACTGAAGTAATTGTTTACTTCCTCTGAAGCATTATTCGTTTGAAGAAGTGAAAGTTTTAGTTGAAGTAGTAAGTAGATGATAAGCACGTGGCGTCCTGTTTTATGTACTAAAAGAGTTCCTAAAACCTTATAGAGTATAGGGTTTTTAGTATTAGAGAAAGTAAGCTTTCTTATATGAGAGTTTTTAGTACCGAATGACGTCAGAAGAGTATATAAAAATGGCTATAAGACGGACGTCATTCCTAACGAGGATGACGTGAGAAAGTTGGGAGTTGGTCCGAATTTCGGGAGCTTTCACTTAATTTTTTTTTTAGGAACCAACTCAGAATACATAGGATCGATCACTCTCCGTCTGCCAGAAAATAAGAGAAAATTCTCATTCGATATGACGTTATCATTCTTAAAATAGAAATTTCAAATTCTCAGTCTGTCTTGACAAGGCTATATTATAAAATTATTTCATTCCATAGCACAAGTCGTCACGGGATCCGTGCCATCACGATACTAATTGCACCTGAAAAAAAAAATTTTTTTTTTTTTTTTTCCTTACCTTGCTTTCTCTAACCTTACGTTTTCAATCTCAAGTCCATGCTATCGCTATTGCTATTATGGATTAGATTTCATGTTCTTATGTTTCAAATTCAAATCACTGACTTTCACTTGTTACTTATTACCTACATATTACTGACTTTTGCTCTAAAAATAACAAATTTATTTAAAAAAAAAATTTTTTTTTTTTTTTTTAGTTGAAATTATTATTAATTTACAGTTCATTCCAAAACTATAAGCGCAAGAATTTTTTTTTTTTTTTTTTACAATTAAAAAAATTATTTGATAATTCTTATCTAAGTCATCAAATAATTATTCAATTTGAAGATAATCAATAGAAGTTTGAGTTTAAGAAAATAAATTGTGGTAAACCAAAGTTAGAAATGAGAAAATAATTTAAAAAAAAAGAGAAATTGAGGTTATAGGCGCCTTTCAAAATCAAAACTATAAGCGCGCACCCACTAATTTTTCAGTTGTTTTTAATTTTTCGTTGAAATTTAGTATCGTAAGTTAATTATATCAAACTAACAACTTTAGATTATGGATTCCGTATTAAAATTTCAGTCAATTTATATAAATTTAGAAGATCAAACCAAAGAGAAAGCTTAAAAATTTGTTTGAAAAAGATCAGGTCAAACCACATGCGCTAAATAAGCTATCAAATGCTAAAATTGAAGCGCAAATTGGACGAGCAGAGTGGAACATCATCAGAAATTGATTTAAAAACAAAAATATTTTCTAGGAAGAAATTCAAAACCTGGTAGAAATTCTTACTTTTTCTGAGAGAGAAAGGACTAATTCTTGTGACATGAGGCCTTATTCTGCGTAAAGGTGCCTTGATCTNAACCACATGCGCTAAATAAGCTATCAAATGCTAAAATTGAAGCGCAAATTGGACGAGCAGAGTGGAACATCATGAGAAATTGATTTAAAAACAAAAATATTTTCTAGGAAGAAATTCAAAACCTGGTAGAAATCCTTACTTTTTCTGAGAGAGAAAGGACTAATTCTTGTGACATGAGGCCTTATTCTGCGTAAAGGTGCCTTGATCTNCTTACTTTTTCTGAGAGAGAAAGGACTAATTCTTGTGACATGAGGCCTTATTCTGCGTAAAGGTGCCTTGATCTTGACCAAAATTGACCAAGTGAGGTATCAAGTACATGTACATGTACAAGTGACCCAGGTAGATTGTAGAGTGTTGCTATGGCATTGAAAACGTAATTATGAGTCTTCTCGAAATAGTTTAAATCATTCGAGATCATCAATGAACCTCTCTACTCATTTGACTTCTGAAGAAATATTTTTTTTTGTTTTATGGAAATAGTGCCAATACCATGTAAATCTCAGGGGCATCTAGAATAATTTATGTAGTCACTCCAGACAAGACACACCCATTTCCCATGCCATACGACACTAACAACCTAAGAACCTAACATTAGAACCTAGATCAAATGCTTGAGTTTGTGCGCTCGAGTATTGGCATGTTTCTTCNCAACCTAAGAACCTAACATTAGAACCTAGATCAAATGCTTGAGTTTGTGCGCTCGAGTATTGGCATGTTTCTTGTCTCTTTTCGTAAACATAATGTTCTTACATGATGCCATCAAGTTATGAACGGTCTGTTTTGATACATTGAGGGTTAAATTACACTTAATTTTTTTTAAAGAGATGGATTGCTTGCTTGCTTCTTATGAGAATTTGTCCTTTCTCTCTCGNCAACCTAAGAACCTAACATTAGAACCTAGATCAAATGCTTGAGTTTGTGCGCTCGAGTATTGGCATGTTTCTTCTCTCTTTTCGTAAACATAATGTTCTTACATGATGCCATCAAGTTATGAACGGTCTGTTTTGATACATTGAGGGTCAAATTACACTTAATTTTTTTTAAAGAGATGGATTGCTTGCTTGCTTCTTATGAGAATTTGTCCTTTCTCTCTCGGAGAAAGTAACTATTTCCGTTAGGGTTTGGATTTCTGCCTAGAAATCANGGAGAAAGTAACTATTTCCGTTAGGGTTTGGATTTCTGCCTAGAAATTATTTTTTTAAGTCTATTTCTGATGCAGAACCGTGTTTGTCCAATTCGCGCTTCAATATTAGTATATTCGACAGCTTAATTATCATATGTGTTTTGACCTGACCTTTTTAAAATGAGTTTAAAAGCTTTCCCCTTGAAATGACCATCTAAATTATTTCAACTACTGAAATTTTGATACGGAATCCATAATATAAAGTCGTTAGTTTGATATAATTAACAATATTAAATTCTAATGAAACAATTAAAGAAACTGAAAAACTAGTGAGTGCGCTTAAAGTTTTGGAACGCCTTTTCTCTAGTTTTCTCCTTCCTAAAATTATTATCTCATCTCTAACTTTGGTTTTTTTTTAACCACAATTTAATTTTGAGACTTAAAATTCTATTGATTATCTTCAAAGTGAATAAGTATATTTGATGACTTATATAAGAATTATCGAATAATTCTTTGAATTAAAAAAAAAATTGTTGCACTTATAGTTTTGGAATGAACTGTATAATCAATTTATAAGTTTCTTTGACTANGAATTAAAAAAAAAATTGTTGCACTTATAGTTTTGGAATGAACTGTATAATCAATTTATAAGTTTCTTTGACTATGCTCCAATTACACTAGGCAACTTTATGCGAAAGTTTTAATGAAATTTTGAAATTTTTGGTGTAATCGCACATGAAATCTTACAATTTCTCTTGCACAACGTCATCATACGCAAGAAAAATTTCAAGATCCGAAATTGGAATCGAATGCAATTTCGATCATGAAACTTTACAACTTTTGAATATTTTGGTTCAAATAGCCCCATCTCGTAAAAAACAAGTTAATGCGGGACAAGTTTTATTTTGAAAAAACATCAATTTGACAAAAATCCGAGGCGGGTTTTCAAATATAAATCATTTGAGGCAAGTTGAGCGGAAGTGATAATAGGTGAATTTCATAGGTTTGGTTACTAGTGTAATCAATAATGAAACAAAAGTTTCATACAACTTCTTGCACAAGAAATTGCATAAAACTTTTGAACAAAAGTTGCGCAACTTTTGCTCTCTGGTGTAATTGTAGCATAATACATATGACTAAGGAAATTAAGCAAATACAGTCCGTTCAAATAAAAAAGCGAAATTTTTGAGAAATGATTTTATGGAAAAACAAAAATTATTAATTGTATGTATGCCAAAAATTTTTTATACATTATGAACTTCTCAAGTTACTACTGAAAATCGTTGCTACGAAAGNATTGTATGTATGCCAAAAATTTTTTATACATTATGAACTTCTCAAGTTACTACTGAAAATCGTTGCTACGAAAGTTTAGTTTAGGTTAAATTTTTTTAGGTTAAAAATTGTTACAAAATTGTATTAATTTGTGAAAGTTTTAAAAACGCTGATGCCGGATTTTCACCTTCTTATTTCAACACACTGTGTACAGAATACATTATTATAATTCTTCCTGAGATTATAATTTAATCAAGTATTTTAAAGATTGATTAAATCAATCAAAAACATATATTCTAACAATACGTGTACTAATATAATTTTGCAATAATTTTGCAATTCAATTATTAAATAATTGGAAAGTATTAACTATGATAATTAGTATTATGTATTATGTATTATGATATTTGGGCTTTGGAGTTTTTTTATAATAATTTTAAATTGGATTTGAATTACCTTGATGAACGATTTATTACCTAATACCTAAAAAAAAAAAATTTTTTTTTTTTAAAGAAGTTGAAGTAAACAGGTTACAAGTTACATATTACCGTTGTCAATTCCGAGATTTAACTTGGAATTGTTTTGTTTAGAAATAAAAAAAGTAGAAGTATTAGATTTCATTTTTTTTTTACAAATCTTTCTCAATCAATATTGAAATTAAATCCGAAAATGCGAAATCTATTGCGAAATACAAAGCCTTTACATAATTTTTTTTTTTTTTTTTAAATTTTGCGTTTTCAATAATTTTAGAGCTATTCTAACAAAGTAAGTAAATTTAGAAAATTAGTAAATTTGATACGAAATTAGTAAGTTAAGCTTAAGCAATTAAGAAATTAGTTAGATTTTTTCATTTTCTTTCAATCTTGCTCAAATATTGTTAAGAACATAATAACATGTTATTTTTTAAATCTGATTTATAATATACATATAATATATATATATATTATATATTAAATTATTGACAAAATGAAACTAGACACTTGTTGTGATGATGTAACAATTGTTATGAAATTTCCTTAAGCTTGAGATTATATCAATATAAAGATAGGGTAAAAGTAAACCAATCAGGAGTCACCGCAATAGAAAAGTGAAAGCATAGAGTTAGAAAAGGGTTGATAAAACTTATTATACAGTGTGTTATAACAATGATTGTGTGAAAGGAAGTGAAACCAAGCATACGATCATAAATGAAAGTTGATTAGCCATAAATCACAATCACTTAACTAATCCCTTATGGTTATGAAATGAATCACAATAATAATAATAATAATAATAATAATATGTAATAAGAAAGGCGGGAATAGAGAAAGAAAATTCATGAAGCGTTTAGCGTTTCGGAAGCACATCGAACAAGAAATAATGAAATTTGAATTTGATCAAATAATATGATCTAACAGAGATAAAATTGATACTAGTAACTAATAAAATTAGAAAATGAAATTTAGTAATAGAGAAGTAAAAAAAAAAGGGGGGGAGGGGGTTGAACAATGGAGAAAGTTGAACAATGAAAAGTGATTTAGTCTTAAATGTCAGCGACTTTTGATGAGTCCGTTGGGATAGTTATTATTTGTGAAGAGTCGTCTCAAGGGAGTCTTTCTACCTAAACAAATCAACCAAATGACCCTTGACACGCTGTCATAATAGTCAGATGACTGCGTAAACTTAACCATATCAAATTCTTAGATTATCGTTGAATTCATTACGATGGGTAGGTAAGGTAGGATAAGAGTCATATAAATATTCTGGATTCAATCACTTCTTCATTCAATTACGTTCTAGACTTCGAACAGTTAAGTTTCATTTTTGAAAATGCCCGGTTACGGATTTTCATACAGCGGGACACATGAATACAAGCCAGACTGTAACTATTAAAAAAAAACGGAAAAAATTTTCCGCCATTTATACTGTCGTTCTAATTGATACTGTTTGTCTAATTGGTAGAATTTGAATATTTTTAATACCTGTGCTAATTCTTGTTTGTTTTTTTTTGGTTAATTTCAGTGAGACGAATTGAAGAGTACGGAGTGGCTGGGAGGTCAGTCAGCTCGGACCATAGAGGCCCACCGAGCCATCAGAAAGTGGCCCTTGGTCATTCCTCCAGTATGCTTCTCCTTCAGCCTCAAGTAAGGAACCTAAATAATTATAATTAGCACAATTAGCACATTTTTTTTTTAAAAGTATTTTCAATTTACTAATTGATACATTCTTTGAATTAGGTATCTCTTTCGGGATTTTCCGAACTTCCTGGATTTTTGGATGCATTGGTAGATGCAGAATCCGTGCTTCATAATTCTGACGACTTCATTTTTCATAATAATAGTAATGGAAATGGTTTTGTAAATCCCGCTTGTTTACCATTTTCGCTCCCTGAAAATAACCAACTATTTACTACTGGTTACTCCAATATCCAGCAACATTACTCAACAAATCCTCTCTATATGGAAGAAAATAGTAATAGTAATAGTAGTACTGATCACCATGATACTTCTTCATCAGTTCTTCTGGCAGGTCAAACACAAGCTTCGTGCTTTCTCCTTGAGTCTAGTTCTATTGCAAGTTCCCTGTCTATGGAAGAAGGTGGTCAAGGTTCTTCAGGAACAACCACACCTCTCCCAAGTTTCCAAGAAACATACAGTCCCAGATATAGAAGGGATGTGTTCAGTTTCGATGAATCTGCTGTTTCACCATACCATCATCAATTGGCTCATACGTCTTCTGCCCCACCGACACCACTCCATCCATTCCAAACGGGTCATCAAGAAGAGAGTCCAACTGGAAGTACAATGTCCTATCATTCTCAACATTTATCAATATTCTACCCTCCAGCATCTCCATCCTTTGAGATATTAACATCTCCAGCACCTACAGACTCAGGCTCTTCAACCCCTTTGTCCCAACAACCTTCGACTTCAAGAGCAGCTAGATTGACTGAAACAATGAGGTAAAAAGATAAGATGATAAATTGTAATGGAAAATGTTAAACTAGAGTGATTTCTGACCTTGATAAAAAAAAAATTTTTTTTTTTTGGTTATAGAATTCTCACTGGAAATGAAACGATACAAGAAGGATTTACAAGGAAGCGATCTGTCTGTGACTCTCCAAGTTCTGTAACAAGTTCTATAGGGAGTGAATCCGTCGTTTCTATTTCGATGAAACCGCCGTCACCTGGAAAAGAACAAGAAGTAGTAGCTCCTCCACAACCACAAGGAGCCACTTCACCATCTGTTGGGAAGCTTTGTGCTGTCTGTGGTGACACCGCTGCTTGCCAACATTATGGGGTAAGAGAAAATCTTCAATAATAATTGAACTAAAATTAATTTGATTCTCTTCAATTTGTTACTTTTTCAAATTTTGATTAAAATTTTTTCTCTGAATTCTTTGATAGGTTGTGACTTGTGAAGGTTGCAAAGGTTTCTTCAAACGAACAGTACAAAGAGGAGCTAAATATGTTTGTATGGCCAGTCGCAACTGTCCAGTAGATAAGAGAAGAAGAAATCGTTGTCAGTTCTGTCGATTTCAGAAATGTCTTGCTGTGAGTTAACAGTTTTGACTTTCTCCAATACCACCAATATCGACATCTTTGGAAACAAAAAAAATTAATAATTTTCTCTAAAAAATTTATTCTTCTCAATAGGTCGGTATGGTACGAGAAGTTGTACGTACAGATTCACTAAAAGGAAGAAGAGGTCGACTGCCCTCTAAACCAAGAGATAGTCATGGTGGTATGCCTGGTACCGCTCCACCTTCACCCCCTGTATCACTCATCACATCTTTGGTTCGAGCACATTTAGACAGTAGTCCTGATGCTCAGAATAAAGATGCCAGCATGGTAAGTCAACCATCAGAATTCTGAATCCACATAATATTCAATCTTACGTGCATTACCTAATTTCAAAAATTTCAAAAAAATATAGTTACTAATTTCAAAATTAATTTGTAATTTCTCTAGTATCAGGAACCACCTTACAATGAGCGTGAATACCCAGTAGATAGTGAATCAATCGTACACCATCCAGAACATATTGAACATTTCTTCCGTCTATTGACATCATGTTTTGAAGTCATTCGTGCATTTGCAGAAAAAATTCCTGGATTTCAGGAACTTTCACGACACGATCAAGACCTACTTCTCCAGAGTGGTTCCTTGGAATTATTCATACTCAGATTAGCTTACAGGTAAGTTATTATTATTCTAATTTAAATTTAGATTAATTTAATTTAATTTATAACAACAATATTACTTCAATCTTACTATTTTTTTTTTCTTCTTTTTTTNACGACACGATCAAGACCTACTTCTCCAGAGTGGTTCCTTGGAATTATTCATACTCAGATTAGCTTACAGGTAAGATATTATTATTCTAATTTAAATTTAGATTAATTTAATTTAATTTATAACAACAATATTACTTCAATCTTACTATTTTTTTTTTCTTCTTTTTTTCAGAATCCACCCAAATGACATGTCATTGACATTCTGTAATGGCACAATCCTTCACAGAGAACAATGCCGACCAGTGTTTGGAGATTGGTTCGATGCTATACTCGAATTCAGTATTTCCCTTCATAATATTGACTTGGATTTATCAGCAATGGCTTGTCTTGAGGCTCTGACTCTAATAACAGGTAAGTTAATTAATTACTTCATAATTTCTTTAGAAACTACATATCAAAATTATGTGTAGGATTACCTAAAAAATTTTTTTCTTCTTCCAATAGATCGTCCTAATCTTCAAGAACCAGTAAGAATTGAGCAGATCCAAATGAAAATCATCAGTTCACTTCGAGATCATGTAACCTATAATGTGGATGCCCAGAGGAAACCACATTATTTTTCCAGAATACTTGCGAAGCTACCTGAGCTCCGAAGTTTAAGTGTCCAAGGACTTCAAAGAATATTCTATCTTAAATTAGAAGATATGATTCCTGTCCCTCCAGTCATAGAAGCCATGTTCTCTACCACACTTCCTTTCTAAATATGGACCAATCAAAATTAATCCAGAAAAAAAAAAAATTTATTTCTGGTAAAATACTTTCCCAGTAAAATTCAAAAACTCAACTTCCATTCAATGAGTTGGCGTGTACAAGCTATTAATAAGAATGCACACCTTATAATTCCTCTCCCATTTAATTTTTCTGCATGGATTTTTGCTACCTGAATTTTTATTCTGAATAATTTTTGAAAAAAAAAAAAAAAAAATTAATTAATTTTTTTTTAAATAATTAATTAATTTTTTTTTTAAATAATTAATTATCCTTCCATTAAGTTTAACCAGAGACAGCTTAATTTATTCACTATTGAATTGGTTAGTGGGGAATCCTTATATCCAGCAGCGCAAAATGGAGTCTGGATCTGGATTCCTATACCACTACTGATATTATTCATTCCAATTTAAATTTTAAATTTTAAAATAAACACATTTCAATTATTGTCATTAATTGAATGAAGCTTAACTGCGTGAATTATATTTTTACTTTTTATGGAATTAGGAAAATGAATTGCGCTTCCACTGTCAGAAGTCAGAGTAAAGGAATTCAATTTCACGTTAAATTCTATTCTTGTCAAGTGATAAATGAATGATGATAATATGTTTATGATGTCCATTCCCTATGCACTCACAATGCACTTTGGTTATGAAATTCAATAATTAAAACTACTGATTAAATTTAAGTACATAATATTAGGCTCAATGAGCTTTGCACTGCGCGACTGCACTCTACCAAGTTGACCTTTTATCCTAGTCACATTGTTTACATGACGATGTTGTTGGAACCATAACCGTAACCCTTTCCTCGATTAACGTTATAAACGAAAGACCTATGAATCTCTTTAGTTGTTAACTAATTTGTTTCTAAAAAGCACTATATAGACCCTACAAGGGTAACAAAAATAATTTATGTCCTGTCAATGAGAATACTTGCCAATAATAAAGGAAGATTCTGAGATATTCAAACGTTAACTGTGTACTTAAGCTTAAATTATTTGAAATTTAGATTTTGTTCATGGGACTTGACAAACTTTAAGTCAACATAGGAGACCAAATGTTGGAGGTGTATCACAACTTTAAAAAAAAAATTAGTTAACTAACTGTTTTTTTGACTCTCCTCCATCATTCGACGTTGCTTAAAAAGACTCATTCTCTCTTGTGGTGGATTTTCTTCATCTTCTTCTTCTTCATTGACAGAAGATTTAGCAGGAACACGAAATTTCTTTGGTGTATATGTTTTTTCAATGACATGATGCTTAAATGCATCTTGAACAATATCTTCTTTCAACTCACATTCAACCACTGGTGATGTAATGGTTGTAGTTTTTGTATCAGCAGGATAGGAATGAATAATATCCTTGGAAGCATCGAATGAAACTCGTCGTTTTTGAAGGTCAAGTTTTTCTGGTGTGGATGGACTTTTCTCGACAGGTTTCATTTTGTCACCATCTCCGGTTAATTTTAGGATTGATTTTTCTGGCAGTGTTGAGTTCGATGTATGTACTTCCAACGACGGTACTTGTACTACATCAGTTTTGGATTTTTTCCTATTTTCATATTCAGAAAGTTCTTCTTCTAATTCCAACATGTCCAATCGTTCCCAAAGCTCTTCATCTTCTTTTGTATCAGATGATTTGAAATTCTCTGGATTCTCTCTTTCCTTTGCCGCTTGCTGGTAATACTTTTTAACTTTTTCACGATGTTCCTTCCTCCATTGCTTCTCTTGCTCATCGTCATAAATCTCTGTTATTTCGACTGTTCCTTCAGTTTCATTTTCAATTAATTGCCTTCTAGCTTCTGAGATCCAGGAGGTAATCAGTTCCTTTTCCTTTTCATATTTGTTCAACATTTCTTTTGATTCTGAAATGAAATTGGATTGAATTAATTNAATCAGTTCCTTTTCCTTTTCATATTTGTTCAACATTTCTTTTGATTCTGAAATGAAATTGGATTGAATTAATTATAACTTGAATAATTTTCATTCTACTTTATAAATTGACAAAAAAAAAGAAATTCACTTTGAATACGATGAAAGGCCAACTTTTCAGCTGTTTTGGCACTGCACTCAACGAACNAATCAGTTCCTTTTCCTTTTCATATTTGTTCAACATTTCTTTTGATTCTGAAATGAAATTGGATTGAATTAATCCTAACTTGAATAATTTTCATTCTACTTTATAAATTGACAANTTTTCCTTTTCATATTTGTTCAACATTTCTTTTGATTCTGAAATGAAATTGGATTGAATTAATCCTAACTTGAATAATTTTCATTCTACTTTATAAATTGACAAAAAAAAAAGAAATTCACTTTGAATACGATGAAAGGCCAACTTTTCAGCTGTTTTGGCACTGCACTCAACGAACCAGTTGTCACCAAGGTGGCATGTGATTTCATTAGTGTGAATCAGTTTCCCCTTAGCCATTACTAAAGGACCCAGTGGAACAAGAGCCTCATGTCTAAGCTGTAGTTAAAATATATTCAATTGAGTACAAACGTATGCTATTTCCCTCTAACCAACATAATAATAACAAATATCGTACTTTGTTTGGCAAGTTTCTAAGAGTTGTTGTAAGAGCTTGATATTCAAGTTGATATTCTTCTTGCTTCGTTATATTCTGTAGACTGTTCTGAAGAGCCTAAACGACAAAATTATTAACTTACAACAATAACATATTACTGTAATTAACAATAGTGTAGGTAGGTTAGTAATCATAATTAATCAATACTGGTGAGATGACAATGACAGCAAACATCTTACCCTTTCATGTTCTTGGATTAGCGCCCTCAATCCATTCGGATCAACTTTACGAGCAGTTCCAGTGAATGGTCCTGTGTTGGACGCAGGTTGCTTTTCTCTACCGCTACGTTTAGCACTTGTGCTGGAGGAAGCCATTTCTAAATTTCAAAATTCGTCAAAATTTCTAAATTAAATTGATTAATTTAATTAATTATTCACGCAACAATTTTTATAAAATAAAAACAAAAAAAAATCAATTTTCTTTGTTTACGAAATTTTATTTTTGAATTTCCGAACACGTGTTAGGCAAATCCAATCTCACGAGGTTTTTGTTAAAACGCGCCAAAAATTATTTAAATTGTAACACACTATTGGCGGATACTTCTTACCCGACACCCGACAGTTGTCGGGGACTCCCTACCCAACACCCGCCACCCGCCAGAAAGTACCCCCTACCCGACACCCGACAGTTGTCGGGTCACATCTACTCCCTACCCGACAGCGCTGTCGGGTAGGGAGTACCCGACAGTATAAAGATTAACTCCCTACCTGACGGAAAATTTTGTTGAATCTACTCTCCACCCGACACCCGACAGGTCAATGACCTTTGTATTTAAGGTTAACGACCTGTGTATATGTCGTAATGTCGATAGCCAAAGGTGTCCACTTGGGAATTCTGTGTTGATATGTGTATAATTTTATTTTATTTACAAAAATTGTGCCAAAGGAATGTCATATGGCACTACCCATTTCCTATTTAATATCAGGACAAAGCAAAATTAAGTCGCGGATTATTTTGGCTCCATCAAAAAGTTTGACTAAAAAATTTTTTTTAATAAAGTAATACAGTGCACGACGTTTATAAGAGCATCCTTTATAAGAAAATTCGGGTTATAAGAGCAGAGTTTTGCGGGTTGGTTTGTTCTAATGTATTTAGCATGGGACATTAACGCGTTATAAGAACAACGTATATAAGAGCAAAACTGTTATAAGAACTACCTTTTGCTGGGTAATTTTTGAACCGGGAGTTGGATATAAGAGCAAAAGTCAAATCTCAAACAAAAATAATCTTATTACATCTTCATGTCTAAAAGTACCACTTGAAATCATTTCAGTTGAAATGTTGTTCTTGTAAAATCTTTACAAAACTTTAAATAAGAATTAAACAATTGCAATTTTTGACAAAATTGTCGACGATAGTTACAGTTTTTTGCCATATACTTTTTATAAGAACATCCTGCTCTTATAAGCGTTGTAAGAACAAACGGTTATAAGAGCAGCATTTCCAGGCGACGGAGGGCAACTCTTATAACCGTCGTGCACTGTACAAACTAATAAGCGGTAAGAGTCATATTTAGTAACAGGAAAATGCAAAATATAATCGCGGATTAATTTGGCCCCAGAAAAAAATTTTTTTTTTGGAAATGTTAGGAATATATTCAAATCTGTTGCTTAGAGTTTAACATCATACTTTTTACCAGGAAAATGCCAAATTTAATCGCGAATTAATTATGTCCCAGAATTTTTTTTTTAAAGTAAACTCAACACAATTGCTCATAGTTTGAAATGCAAAATATAATTGCGGATTAATTCGCCCGCAGCAAAAAAAAATTATTATGCAAATGTTAGAAATAAACTCAAATCCGATGCTCAGAGTTTAACATCATATTTGGTACCAGGTAAATGCCAAATTTAATCGCGGATTAAATAGGCCCCAGAATTTTTTTTAAAGTAAACGCAACGCAGTTGCTAATAGTTATAAATACAAAATATAATCGCGAATTAATTTTGCCCCAGCGAAGATTATGTTTTGCATTTAAAACTATTAGAAACTGCGTTGCGTTTACTTTTCAAATTTTTCTCAAAAATAAATAAAAATTTTCTGCGGACTAATTCATATGCGATTAAATTTGGCATTTACCTGGTACCAAATATGATGTTAAACTCTGAGCATCGGATTTGAGTTTATTCCTAACATTTCCAAAAAAGAATTTTTTTCTGGGGCCAAATTAATCCGAGATTATATTTTGCATTTTCCTGTTACTAAATATGACTCTTACCGCTTACTAATTTGTATTACTTTATTTAAAAAAATTTTTTTAGTAAAACTTTTTTATGGGGCCAAATTAATCCGCGACTTAATTTTGCTTTGTCCTGATATTAAATAGGAAACGGGTAGTGCCATATGACATTCCTTTGGCACAATTTTTGTAAATAAAATAAAATTATACACATATCAACACAGAATTCCCATGTGGATACCTTTGGCTCTCGACATTACGACATATACACAGGTCGTTAACCTTAAATACAAAGGTCATTGACCTGTCGGGTGTCGGGTGGAGAGTAGATTCAACAAAATTTTCCGTCGNCTAAGGGTGCGCAGGGGTGCGCAAAAGGTGCGCAAAAGGTGCGCAAAGGGTGCGCAGTTTAGTAACACCCTGTGACCTTGAACTTCTGATTGTGTGACAATGACGATATAAAGGTTACGTCACGGTCAACGGTCTTGTCACGAGTGGTCCACCGCTCGTCAAGTTAATGTTGAAGTACACTCGTGCCTTAATCCCCTTACACTTGAGATAACGATTATGGTAAGTGTGTTTATTTTTTTTGTCGTTTTTAACTTTAGTTTAATTTGTTTTGCAGCAAGCTTCTTCATTTGATTCCAAGGTACTTGACTTACTTGGTGTGTNTGTGACCTTGAACTTCTGATTGTGTGACAATGACGATATAAAGGTTACGTCACGGTCAACGGTCTTGTCACGAGTGGTCCACCGCTCGTCAAGTTAATGTTGAAGTACACTCGTGCCTTAATCCCCTTACACTTGAGATAACGATTATGGTAAGTGTGTTTATTTTTTTTGTCGTTTTTAACTTTAGTTTAATTTGTTTTGCAGCAAGCTTCTTCATTTGATTCCAAGGTACTTGACTTACTTGGTGTGTGACCACATTTCACGAAGCAGGGTTATAAACACAACACGTTAGCAAAGCAAGTAACTCAAATTGATTTGCTTAAAACAACCTTGGAAACTCGGATATTCCAGGATNTTTGCAGCAAGCTTCTTCATTTGATTCCAAGGTACTTGACTTACTTGGTGTGTGACCACATTTCACGAAGCAGGGTTATAAACACAACACGTTAGCAAAGCAAGTAACTCAAATTGATTTGCTTAAAACAACCTTGGAAACTCGGATATTCCAGGATGCTACTAACAGCTGGTACCGTTTAGTTGAATATTGATTATTGAACTTATATTATCATTAAATCCAAGGTTCCTTGACAACAGAAACAACGACTCTTGATTTATTTGTTTGATATTTGTTAATTTATACTTTTTTTTTCATTCAGTTCAATCTATCAATATTAAGCCCCTGAGCAAATGTGCATCGAGTTTATTGTACGTAATTTTTTAATAATTTCAAATCAATATCGTTGGGTAACAATTTTTTTGTATGTAATCCTTAAAGCAGGTATAGAAAGACATCTCATTTAGGGACTTCAAAGAAGCGGTTGTTAACTCAAGGATATTCCTACGTTTTTGGTGCCAATTCCACATTATTTCCATTTTCTGCTATAAATACGCCAAGAAATTACAGTACAAGTACAACATCATTCAACCAGAGTGAATTTTATCTCCCTTTGTTTAAGCCTGCTTTTGATGAAAAATTAAAAGATAAAGTAGGATTTACGGACTACCGAAGAGTGAATTTAACCTATTCACAACTGGGAAGTAAATCCTTACAATTGGCTCAACAGTTGAAGGATCTAATAGGGGAAAATGAGTCTCAAGTTGTTTTTCTATGTCCTCATGATTCGTCATTCCTGGTTACAGTCTGGGCTTGTTGGATGGCAAATCATGTCGGTAAGTATTTGTCATTCATAAGCATAATTGACATGTAATATTGAAGTTTATTGATTTGTCTTTCTTAGCTGTTCCTCTATCTGACAAACATCCGGAGAATCTGCTTGAATATTTTGCTAAACATACTGATGCGAAAGTAATTGTGACAACCGAAAAATATGCTGATCAGATGAACAAACTTGCGAAAGCTGTTAACATCAAGCTTCATGTTGTCGATTTTGATTCCTTGTCGACTACTCCAGTAAAAGCTCCAAGGAAGACCTATGGAAATAGTGACAATGCGCTCATTTTATTCACAAGTGGAACGACAGGAATGCCAAAAGGTGAAATAATTCTTCCGACTTGATTCACATAATACACTATATTTTGACAAATTTCTTTAAATTTTGTAGGAGTTTTATTAACCCATCAGAATTTACTCGCACAAATGAGTAACATTTGTGAAGCTTGGCAGATTACATCAAGAGATACACTCCTCCACGTGTTGCCTCTTCATCATACACATGGCCTCATACATGCACTGCTTNTTTGCAGCAAGCTTCTTCATTTGATTCCAAGGTACTTGACTTACTTGGTGTGTGACCACATTTCACGAAGCAGAGTTATAAACACAACACGTTAGCAAAGCAAGTAACTCAAATTGATTTGCTTAAAACAACCTTGGAAACTCGGATATTCCAGGATGCTACTAACAGCAGGTACCGTTTAGTTGAATATTGATTATTGAACTTATAATATTATCATTAAATCCAAGGTTCCTTGACAACAGAAACAACGACTCTTGATTTATTTGTTTGATATTTGTTAATTTATACTTTTTTTTTCATTCAGTTCAATCTATCAATATTAAGCCCCTGAGCAAATGTGCATCGAGTTTATTGTACGTAATTTTTTAATAATTTCAAATCAATATCGTTGGGTAACAATTTTTTTGTATGTAATCCTTAAAGCAGGTATAGAAAGACATCTCATTTAGGGACTTCAAAGAAGCGGTTGTTAACTCAAGGATATTCCTACGTTTTTGGTGCCAATTCCACATTATTTCCATTTTCTGCTATAAATACGCCAAGAAATTACAGTACAAGTACAACATCATTCAACCAGAGTGAATATTATCTCCCTTTGTTTAAGCCTGCTTTTGATGAAAAATTAAAAGATAAAGTAGGATTTACGGACTACCGAAAAGTGAATTTAACCTATTCACAACTGGGAAGTAAATCCTTACAATTGGCTCAACAGTTGAAGGATCTAATAGGGGAAAATGAGTCTCAAGTTGTTTTTCTATGTCCTCATGATTCGTCATTCCTGGTTACAGTCTGGGCTTGTTGGATGGCAAATCATGTCGGTAAGTATTTGTCATTCATAAGCATAATTGACATGTAATATTGAAGTTTATTGATTTGTCTTTCTTAGCTGTTCCTCTATCTGACAAACATCCGGAGAATCTGCTTGAATATTTTGCTAAACATACTGATGCGAAAGTAATTGTGACAACCGAAAAATATGCTGATCAGATGAACAAACTTGCGAAAGCTGTTAACATCAAGCTTCATGTTGTCGATTTTGATTCCTTGTCGACTACTCCAGTAAAAGCTCCAAGGAAGACCTATGGAAATAGTGACAATGCGCTTATTTTATTCACAAGTGGAACGACAGGAATGCCAAAAGGTGAAATAATTTTTCCGACTTGATTCACATAATACACTATATTTTGACAAATTTCTTTAAATTTTGTAGGAGTTTTATTAACCCATCAGAATTTACTCGCACAAATGACTAACATTTGTGAAGCTTGGGAGATTACATCAAGAGATACACTCCTCCACGTGTTGCCTCTTCATCATACACATGGCCTCATACATGCACTGCTTTCCCCGCTTTTTGTTGGAGCTAGGTGAATTGAATGATTAAGTTATTATTTTCTTTTTATATTCTCCGACTGTTAAATCAACCGTTTAAATTTTAGATGTCAAATGTTGGAAAAGTTTAATGGAGCTCAAGCTTGGAAAGAACTTTTGTCAAATGAAGTAGAGAGACCTAATATTCTAATGGGTGTACCAACGGTTTACTCAAAATTGGTAGAGGAGTATGACAAGACATACGCCAATACTCCAAGCATGGTGGAGTTTGTCAAGCAAACTTGTCTGAATAAAATGAGGTAAGTTACGCTTTATAAATATAGTATAAGTTTGTAACTTATGATTTAATTAAACTCATCAGCCGTTGTTGATTTAAATAACCTCAACAGAGTAATGATTAGTGGAAGTGCGGCTCTACCAGTACCAGTTATTGAGAAGTGGGAAACTCTAACTGGACACAGACTTTTAGAACGCTATGGAATGACCGAAATTGGTATGGCACTTACCAATCCATATCATGGAGAAAGAAAACCAGGTGGATAAAAAATTGTGTCTTCATATAATGATCTTAGATAATAAGATCATTATTATCAGTATTTATTATTATTCACACGGAATGCTTATGATATTATTGTATATAATTTAGGCTTCGTAGGAAGTCCATTCGAATCAGTGCGAGTTCGCGTGGCAGACTTGGTAACAAGAGACAAAATGACTGTTTTAGCAGAAGGTGGATCTAAAGGAATCCAAGTTTTATCCAATGACAAAACAGTCATTGGGGATTTGTTAATTAAAGGACCATCAGTTTTTAAAGAATATATCAAGAATCCAGAAGCTACAAAAAAGGAATTTACCAATGATGGTTGGTTTATCACAGGTTAGGATAGGAATATCGGATTTTATAATTTGTAAGATTCTGTGGATAACTAATAATGATAACTTATGTATTCGAATAGGTGACACGGTGCAATACATTGATGGAAAATTCAAGATCCTTGGAAGGAAATCAGTAGACATTATTAAAAGTGGAGGTTACAAATTAAGTGCTCTTGAAATTGAGACTCAACTTTTAGCACTTGAAGAAATCCACGACGTATCAGTTGTAGGTCTACCTGATCCTGTTTGGGGACAAAAAGTTGCAGCTATGATAGTTTGGAAAGGTGACGAACTCTCATTAGATAATTTACGTGAAATTGCAAAGAAACGGCTTCCACCTTATGCCTGTCCTACTCAAATTCAAACTATTGACAAACTTCCGAAGAATCAATTGGGAAAAGTGAACAAAAAGGAACTGGTGAAATTATTCAAGTAATGTAAGCTTTTAAGAATATATTGTTGGACTTACTAAATCATGATGACGCAATGAATATAATATTTTTCCTGAAGAAGTCTCATAAAATGCACAAATTGATTAATTTAAGCTTTCAGCTTTGTATGGCCTATTATAAAATAAGATCCCGATAACTTGGAAGTTTGGTACCAATTTCTATTTCCATGTGAAAGTCCTCTTCCTCTCCACTTTCTTCACTAGTAGATGAAAGTAGGGTTTCATAGTTCCGTTTTCTTGAATTTTCTGACAATTTATCTTGGTTGATTGATGTCAAAAGTAAATTTGCATCAGCTTTTCCTCTCATAATGTTTGAATTTCTCTTTGACGGTTTTCTGGATGCAAAAAATCCATTGATGATTACAAACAACTGTGGAAATTCAACAATTGTTTTCCCAACAAAGTTTTCTTTTAGGTTCTGTCGCATGTTCAGTTTGTAAAACCTAAGACCAAATGAAGATATTGATATGATTTATCATTAACTTTATATTGTCTTACTTTTTATCAGCTGCAGGAACTCTTTCTGCTTTCATAAGTACTGTAAGAGCATCTAAACCTGATTTCTTATAAGATTCTAATTTTGGAAATGCATCAGGAGACATCATAACTTTCTCTACTAATGATGACAAGATTGTTTCTTCGGAACATCTAAAAAAAAAGATAAAGCAGTTCCAACATCGTGAAATTACAACTTTGCACAATATTATGTCGGTTTGAACCCACTAATTATTGATCTTTAATTTTTGTACCTGTTATCGTAAATTGTGAACCTAGTCGCGTTCAAGAACGTTAACTGTACTTTCCATTTGATCTGTTTTGTCCTAGTGTCGAAGAATGATGAATTGTTCTTGTGTCGGAGAAATTGATTTGGTAAAGACACAAAATCAGCTCCTCTTGATAAAACAGCCTGTCTGAGCTTATTCGATTTCTGAAAAGAAAACCAGATCCTTTATTATTCTGTTTGTATATTGCAGGAGTAAAGCAAAGATTCCTTTAGTTTTCCTTACATTGTAAGGTTGTTGAAATAAATTCGCAGCTTTCTTCAACTTGTCTCGGTGACAAGAGTCTACTTTACATGAAATACTATCCAGGAGTCTGTAATCTGAGATAACGAGAAGACGATGAACTTTGAGTTCTTATTTTCTTTGTCAAAAGTTGACAAATTAAAACCTTACCACTTAGAAGATCCAAATTTCCAAATTCATTAAGTTTTACAAAAGACGTTCGTACTCGCACTCCATCACAATCCGTATCCTTTTTGTGTTTTTTAGAACATATAAGGCTGCAAGTTATGCATTCACAAGCTGGACAAGTATACTTTGCTCCTGCCTCTTGACACACTTCACATGTACCTAATCTGGTTTTGGGTCTAAAATATAATACCACCGTCAATCACAAATACTAGTACTCATGATTTATAAAGTAAATTTACGAATCATTACCTGTCCATATTTTATTCTGAATCAAGTTCTACTTTAGCTTTGCTCGTAGTTGGCTCTTCTGGTTCTGGAAGATGTTCCTCCACAAGTTTCAATATTTCCGTAACTTGAGTCTCTGTGAGTCGTTCCTCACTTTCTTCAACAATGGCCTGAATATCCACAGGTTGTGTCGGTCTCAAGTTCAAAATAGTTAACTTTTCAGCCTTTGTAAGTCCAAAATCCTTAATTTTGTTGACAAAAGTTGAAATAATATCAGCGTTTTGTACCATACACGGTGAGTTGTGAGTTTTAAAGTAACGTAGTGTCTCATAAATTAGAGTTGGCATATGTGAGTTAGTTGGCAGTTGATAGAGTTTGTCGTGATGAGTTCCACGTGTAAAACTTCCTGAATCTTTTAATTCTTTTAGATAATCATAGACTTCGTGATTACAAAGAAATCCAACAAATTGACTATTTGAAGAGTCAGGAGGTAGGATTTCAGAATCTGGGTAAAATTTTATACCTGTTGATTCGTATTCTTCATGCTTCTCAGGCTCTGAACCCATTCATTCAATTTTGTCTCTCCAACTTGCCATTTACTCTTAAACTGGAATTGGACAATAAATCAAACATTAACCAATAATAATTAGTATATATAATTAGTATATTAAAGTAAGGTAGAGAGGGACCCTACCTTATCTTGACTATATAACCCTACCTTAGATAAAGTACCTACGATAGGGTATCCTCCTGTCATACGGTAACTTAAGCAACTTAACATAAATAAGCTTTTAAAGGTACTCACCGTGCCGTTGAGATTGATTCGTTTACAACAAGAACAAGAAGTTCGACTAATTAAAATTTACAATTTATGAAATTATAATTAAAAATGTAAAGTAAAATTACCAACACCGAAAAGCACGTGCTTTTAAAAAATTGAAAACAAAACACAAAATTTCAAATTTAAACAGTCAGTAGCACTCTGGCATTTATTCTAACCNAAACTCCAAAGTAAAATTACCAACACCGAAAAGCACGTGCTTTTAAAAAATTGAAAACAAAACACAAAATTTCAAATTTAAACAGTCAGTAGCACTCTGGCATTTATTCTAACCCAAGCCATAGAAAAAAATAAGCCTCTTTTTCTGTAAGAAATAATTCAAAATTGACACTAAATTTTTGTCAATTTCAAAACTAAATTAATTCACTAAAATAACCATTTAAATTTAAATCTAGTTAAAATTGATATCTACTACAATTAACCCAAATTTTTGTCTCTAAAAATCAATCAATCAAAAAAAAAAGTTGATAGAAAAATCATTCACCATCTTGGGCCCAATTTTCTTCACAAATCCCAAACTGTCATTAATATAAGATTTGACTCCTGGATGTCGCCTCCGACTTCTCAGGTATTGAAAACGAAGCCAAATAAATCCCCGAGAAACTGAAAAAGAAAGTATTAGGGTTTTCCCCATTGAAATCCGGTAATTAATTACGTATCTAACATAATCCAATTAACCTAATTTGATTGATAGGTAGTACAGAGAGAAGACACCAAATAAGTGCTTCAGAAAGTTCTAAGTTATAAGTTGTAAATGGTAAAAGTTTAAATTTTAGTTGCTCACATTCACTCAAAAATTTTAAGGGATGGTAACTTCAAAGAAACTAGAATCCAGTAGTAAATTATACACTAGGAAGGACATTCTGTACCATGAAGTACTAGTAAGTAAATTTGATTAATTTGATTAATATTGTTGAATGAACAATATTACAATATTTGAATTGAACTCAGAAGATTTTTAATCATAAATACATAATTAACTTCTTAAACCAGACAGAGCAAGAGGAGAAAGAAGAAGAAGAAAGTCGTATTGTTATCGATGATATCTTCACTGATGTTGGAGATTACGGGAAATATCAGAAATTATTACTCTTTTGTGTCGTTCTACCAGCTTGTATTCCATGTGGTCTTCAAGGTTTTAATCAATTATTTATGGCCAATGACCTACCACATTCGTGTCGTCTTCCAGATATAATACTTCTGAAGGAATCAAATTTTACAACTCAACAATTAAAAAGATTGGTGCTACCAATTGACTCGGTTAGTTTTATTCTGTTGATTATTGAAATTATTGAACTTTTAACAATCAAAAAAAAAATTTTTTTTTTGTTCTATTCAGCAATTTTTAACATTAGAATGTAATTATTTGATTAGTTTTTAAAGGTAATTGATTAAGTAAGCTTAATTATTTAGCAGAGGTGTTAAGAACTAGTCCATTTTTAAGAATAATATTTCCATATTGTGCTGTTTCCCCAGTTTGAACAATGACAAATGCATTACTTGCCCGTTTGTAAAATTCAAATCTTTCTAAATATGAAACTGACACTTCATGTCCAATTTTACTACACAAGAGTTTCAAACAAGTGTCCCAAATTTGTACATTTAAATTTTTCTCTTTGTCTTCTTGGACACGGTCCATTAATGTCACTGGGGCTGGGTCATATGTGTCAAGTTCAATGAGCTGGAGTATAGCATCAAGTAATTGAGGTATCCCATGACCATCTGCACGGATGAGAATAGTTTTTTTATTATTTGATCCAGCTGCAATTGAAGTTGCTGGAAAATGACAGTCAGCAAGTAGGATTTCGTCACCATGTCCCATTATTGCAAGAGCATGAAGTAAATCTGGACTGATTATTGGTGGGATCCCTTTAAGTGGCATTGTTGAGTATTTCCTCGTTCGAAATGTCTTGCAACAAAATTTAAAAAATCACACCCCTGAGCCTGGAATACTTAAAAAAAAATATAATGAAATAAAGTTAAAAAAAAATTGAAAAAATTTGATAAAAATCATAACTTACCTGAAGTAATTTGACTTTTTGAAAGTAAAAATTAACAATTTATTGATCCACCCCCATTATTTGAAATTGGTGTGAGAGAGTGAGTGTAAATTTCGAAAGCCAATCATAATCAACCTTTGTAAGTCTTAAGTTTCAGGTATTCAACTTACTATTGAATAACTTGATACTTGACCTTAACAAACAGACATAAATAAGAATAAAAGTCATTTTCTTAGTTTCTTACATTATTTTTGTTGACTTTGATAACTTCAATGAAAAGTAAGAAACTAAGATACAAAAGTATCAATTTCCAATTAATTAGTATTGTTTCTGTTGATCTTAGGAGAATAGAACAAGCAGTTGCTTCATCAAAGACGTGGATTGGTCAAATCTTCTTTCTTCCTTTGGGACTTCAGAAGTGACTTCAGAACTTCTTTCTTCAGATTCTCATCATGAATTTAAGGACCAACAACGTCGTCGTCAGGATTATGAAGTCTTGGTTGAGACATTGGAAACATACTCTTGGCAACTCATTCCTTGTCCTAATGGATGGGATTATGAAGGAGGGAACTCAATTGTCAAAGACGTCAGTTCATCATCCATGATCACTAAATTCTAATCAGACTAAACTAAACTAGACTAAAGATACCTTACGTTCCTCACCAAGTCTCCAGTGACTTTAGGGTCAGGATTATGTCAATTACATTAGCACAAAAAATTCTTACCCTAAAAATTCTTTCATACACCTCCAAATTTTTTAACAAGTGCTTCAAAATAGTCATACCCATGAGCCATAAGTCATGGGGCCATGACTAATAAGTACCAGAGAGTCCCATTAGCCACCCACTACGAAGTTGTTACAAAAAAAAATACTTAATAGTTACATAGTAATTCTTCTTCCTTCATTGTTCTCAACAATATCATCATTGTTTCATATTAATTTTTTTTTAATTCTAGTTTGACTTGGTTTGCGGTCGAGAGATTTACCCCACAGTTGCACTTTTTCTTGTCAACCTTGGAGGTTTATTTGGAGTCTTTCTCTTTGGGATGCTCAGTGACTTGTAAGAAAGTGGATAAATTTTTTTTTTTTTTTTTTTAGAAAGCTTACTTTCTCCAATTATTCTTCGTTGGTACTTTCTTTGATGACACTTCCCTCCGCCTTTTTACTTCAACCCATAGCTCCAAAATGAAGGAGTTTTTAGTGAAATCTAAAGGAATCATCCTTATAATAGGATAATAATAGAAGTCAGGCTCATTTCCTATACTAACGAAAATCTAAATTCTAAAAGTGTTTTATATTGGCTGGGCGTAGCCAACTTTCTCTTTTGTTTCAAATCAGAGTTTAACTAATTGACTCTTTCACTCCACTACGCTTTTTTGTCTTTTTTCTTCAATTCCAAATGCATTATAAATCTTCAATGAGACGTTCAATTGGACCGATAAAAGAAAAGAAAAAAAAAATAAAGAAAATGAGCTTAGTTTTAGAATGAAGAAGAAGAAGAAGAAGAAGAAGAAAAAAAAATCCTGATCAAAAACTAATCTAGAGGATTTGGTAGTTACGTATAAAAATCGGTATTCTTATTTTCTCTTTTTTTTTTTTTTTACTTTATTTATGTAGGATTGGGAGAAAGTGGTCGTTTTTTGCTTGTCTTGCATGTGAAATGATTGGAGGGATTGGATCCATTTTTGCTATTGACTTTTGGACATGGACATTTTTTCGTGTTCTTGTAGGACTCACAGTTCCAGCAATTTATCAAATCCCATTTATTATATGTAAGTTTTAGTTTCAAAACTGTCGAATTAACTAGCCTAGTTACTCTAACTCAATTCGTTACATGTGTTATAAGGTAATGTTACTATTGTTAAAATGTAATAACCAAGGTACTTACTAACATGTTACTATATAGTACTACTATGTTCCATAGTTTGTCATTTTCTACTATAATTTGAGAGGGTTTAATTGAAAATAGGATAATTGAATGAGTGTTTGTAGAGAGTATCCTGTCGTCCATGAGTTGAGTAATCACCTCACGATTCAACATTACTTTGGTCACCGCTCACCGACACGGTAGACGGTACTAAAAAAAACTTGGTTACTGACTTTCTCTTTTTTTTTTCTTCTTGTTCTCTCTTTAGGTTTAGAACTTGTGGGTCCAAACTATCGAGCTTTTGTAACTGTCATGACAAGTTTCTTTTATGTCGCCGGCATGATGCTACTTCCTTTAATTGCCTTCTTAGAACCAGACTGGAAACTTTTGTCACTCTACACAACCTTACCTTTCGTACTTTACTTTCTCTACATATGGTCAGTCATGTGAAGGTCTTGAATTTGAATTACCCCCCCCCCCCACTTCTTTTTGAATTTTATAAAAAAAAAATCTCTTTTTTCATCAAGATTGGTTGAAATCAATTCAACCACTCTTCAATTAAAAAAAATTTTTTTTTGAACAAATTTTTTAATTAAGACATCAAAAATTATTGGTTTTGAGTAGAAAAGTGTAGCTACAAAGTGACAATTTCTAATAAGAGAGTATATATTTCATCTTAGAGTTGATTAATTAAAGCATAGACACGTCTTTTAATTAATTAATTTCCCAAGACAAGGGTTTTTTTTTTGATCAAATTGTGGAGTTGATAGTTTGGTTTTCGTTAAAGGTTCCTTCCTGAGTCAATTCGATGGCTCTTGGCACAAGGACGTGGGGAAGCTGCAGTGAAAATATTAAAAGACTTGGCTCGTGTCAATGGTAGAATCCTACCTCAAAATGTGGTTGACAGGATTGGGTTGAGTGTAAGTGGGTAAAGAACTTAAAATAGAAGCGAAAGCTTACTTTCTCTTTTTCTCTGGCTTAAAAGGGTAAAAGTTTCAAAACTTTTTTTTTTTTTTTGATAGTCTCAAATGTTCTTTAAAGTCTTGGATATAATGAAGAGTTGAAGACATTTACACTTTTTTTTTTATAATTTTCTAGGATCATCATCGAAAGCAGATTAAGGAAAGACGAAGAAAGTGTGATAGAAAGAAAAATATTTCTAAAGGTCTACTGGATTTGTTTCGAGGACCAAATATGAGACTCAAGACTCTACTTTTGACACTCTGTTGGTAAATTTTTTTTCGTTTTTTTACTTTCTTTCTTTCTATTTCCTATTGGTTTATGAGCTAAGGCTATAGAAAGTGATAGTAGAGTAATAAATCCTTGTAAAGAAAAGACTTTTTTTTTCTTTGCTCAAAATATGCTCTGCTTTCTCCAAGCCTCGAGCCAACCGCTTTCTCTCCTGATGAGAGAGTGAGAGAAAGTTAGGTACGATTACTTGACTCTCCTGTTTCCTAATAATGATAGAACTCCTTGTTCTTTCGTTTGATTTATTATTAAATCTCATCCTAGCCTATCATATCACTTCTTAGTATAGTATTATTACCAACCACTCTCACGTATCTGATTACCACAAAATTTTCTTCAAATTATAGTTATAGTACTATTCTGAAGAAGAGGCCTTTGTAAAGGTGGTAAATCTTAGTGAAGTGGATGTTACAGTGTTGAGTGTTGAGTGTTGAGTATCAGATTGGGACAAGTAGGGATATATTATTTCATTATAAAAGTTCAATCTGTTACTCCAATGACAAGATTTTCCAATAGTATTATAATAAATACACTCTTTTCTGAATTCATTAATTCCAATTGAACATTGGACTCTTATGTAATCCAAACTCTGTTCACTGTTGAAGTGAATTATTCTTCACTTTCACTTTCACTTTCTCCAACTTTCTCTCTTAAGCCCTTTATAAGTAAAGTAGAGAAAAATGAAACCCCTGAAAAAAAAAAAAGTTTTGCAATATCATAATTGAACTCCTTATCTTCTTAACTTGAGAATATGAGAAGTTAATCATTGCCAAAAACTTGTAAAGTCTCCTAATATGAATTTCTCTACAACATAATCATCAAAACTTAAACTTAAACTTAGTAGTTAGAACTAATTAAGTTGGAATTTAAATTGTAATAACGAAGAGAAATCTAAAGAGTATAGTACTTGAAATATAAACTTAAGAATTATTAGAAATCAGAGCAAGCAGGAGTAGTTAGTAGGAATTATGTCTACTGAATGAGTTTTGAATGCTAATTAGAAATTAAGTATGTTAAAAACATTGAGAAAAGTAGTTCAAGTATAAGTACTAATATACTACTAGTAATTTAGCATTGAGTAAGTTGAATNAAAAACATTGAGAAAAGTAGTTCAAGTATAAGTACTAATATACTACTAGTAATTTAGCATTGAGTAAGTTGAATAAGAATGAAAAAAGTTTTGATGAGTTTAAATCTTCAGTTCAAGATTTTAACTTTCTCTGGTTGTACTCAATATGAGCTAATCCAATAATGGACCAAACCGAAAGAATACATATTTTAGGTTTTATTTTTTTTATTTTTTGCTTTGTGAAGGTTCATTATTTTAATTTTAAATTTAATTTTACGTTTCGGGTTTCTATCGTTTCATTTTAGGTTATTTAATAATATTTTAATCAAAGCTTAAGTTTCACTTTTTTGTTTTAGTTGGTTGTTTTTATAATTTGGTTTGAATCAGAGTTCGAAAAAATCGGATTTTTATATAAAAATCCAAAAAATCCGATTTTTTGGATTTAAATCCGATTTTTTGGATTTTTTGAATTTTTATTTTTTTAATTGTCAAAAATCAAAAATATGATGTCTGAAAGGGTATTGAAAAAAAAAATTTTTTTTTTTTTTTTAATTTGGAAATAACGAATTTTTCTGAAAAAATTTCTTCAAATTCAAAATTTACAAGTGTTAAAGTACTTTATTTCACCAAAAACGAAATTGAAGCTAGGAATCTGAATTTGGATGTAGTGTTAGTGCTTAAATTTATGTTCAAGTTTGTCTAATTAGATAAAAAATAAAACTCCAAAAAATCATTGATTTTTATTCTTGGATTTAAATCGGATTTAAATCAGGATTTAAATCCGACTTCGAACTCTGTTTTGAATCATATTGCTATGATTAATTTACATAATTGTAACTTTCTCTGTAAAGTTGTAGAGGTTTGATTCAAACCAAAGGCACCCCACTTTTTTTAATTTTCATTGATGCTTAATCTTAATTAAGCATCAATGGAAATAAATAATGTAGTAAGTATTGATGACTTAACATTTAGGAAACTGAACCAATTTTAAAATAACGAGTAGGTTGAGTATAGGAGGATCGGGTAGCTAGTAATAAGTAATAAGTATTAGAATCAAAGTTCTTATTATAAATTTATGTATAATTATGTTATTATTTTGAGTCTTATGTATTCCATGGTTATTATTTTTAAGTTGGTAGAGTAGGGATTAGTTTGATCGGTCCAGTTTGGGTGATCGTTGGAGAAAGAGAGTGGTTTTAATTTGGAACAAGTTGAATATATCTTCTCATTGTTACTATGATCTCTAGGTTTTCTAACTGCACCGTGTACGTGGGACTTAGCTACTATGGTCCAAAACTTGGAGAAAATCCCTACTTGAGTTTCTTCTTGAGTAGTGCCATTGAGGTTCCGGGATATATCCTCTGTTGGATTCTAATGGATCGTTGGGGAAGACGGTGGCCTTTGTGTCTTTGTATGTTAGTCGGTGGAGCCTTTGACATTGCTACTGTTCTACTTTCACCGGGTAAACTATTACAAACTTTCTTAACCAACTCTCTTTTATCACTTACAATCTTCTACTACTCTTGATTTAACCCTAGACAAACGGTGGAGATGTGACAATTTCTACTCTAACTATATCCGTTTTACAAGTTACATTTTGTCATGATAAAAAAATTTTTTTTTTGTCGGGTCTGTGGGTCTAATAATAGGATAAGCTATTATAGCTGGGTAATACTCAAGTACATACTTGGTATACTTGNTCGGGTCTGTGGGTCTAATAATAGGATAAGCTATTATAGCTGGGTAATACTCAAGTACATACTTGGTATACTTGGTATACTTGATATACTTGATATACTTGATGCACTTGGTATACTTGGTATACTTGATATACTTGGTATACTTGGTATACTTGGTATACTTGGTATACTTGGTATACTTAGTTATACACAAATCAAGAGTATTAGATGGTACAACCCGAAAATTTATCAGCAGGTTCATCAAAGTTAAAAAAAAAATTTTTTTTTCTTAAGACTTAAGAACTAGGATGATTTCTCTCTTTTTCTACTAAATTTCATTTCATCTTTATATTGACAGTTTCAAATTTTCAAGCTCATTGCATTTTTATTATGTAAGAAGTTGAGAAAGGCTATTATAAAATATTTTTTAACCCTACGACTACTAGTATTATAGACTGGTTGTAAAAGTATTTTACTTGTTAGTTACACAGTGAAAGGTTTATGAGAAAATGAAAATTGGAAATATTAAAAAAAAATTGTAGGAATTTCTGTCGTACCGTAAAGTTTAGTGAAGCAAGGGATATAAGATTTAATTTAGAAAGTAAATTTAGCACATTTTTTTAATAGAAATTTAAAATCGATATTTATATAAAAAAAAAAAAAAATACTTAACAAGTAATCAAATTTTACTCTTGTAAATTGAATGGATGGTACTGAAAGTAAAATATAAACTACCATTGTTCAAATGTTCTATAGTTACTACTACTTACTATTAGTATATTAATGTTATGAGTTTGTAACATGAGATCAATTTAAGTATAGTACTTTCACTTGCATTATTTCATCAGGTTAAATTCAATAATTCATTATGATTTTCCATTACATGTAAAATTATCTACGATATCTATTAGTAGTACCTATCATTTAGTTTCTTGCGTGTTAATATTCAACTAAATTTCTAAAATATTAATTTATTCAGTTGTTTTCAGTTACTAATAAGAATTAAGTAAGAAATGAGAATGTTTAATCTTTAAAACTGCGTTAAATGATTTGTAAAATAGAAAACACTATTCTAGTTATTAAATAGTGGCGTGTTTAGACAACGTTTTCAGTGAAAGTCGAAAAAAAAAAATTACAAAAAATCGGTACATAAAATTCTATTTTTTCTGCTGAGTAACAATATGTTCCTATTTCTTTAAAAAAAAAATTTTTTTTTTTGTTGTTCATGTTCTGCTTACATTTCCAAAAATCTATTGGCACTTTTTACTTATAAATTTTTCATGCATAAATATGCCAAATGTTTCGGATGGGAAGCTATCACGCCATACATACCATTCCTCTTCAAATGATGAATTTGTCATATATTATTTATTATAAAAAAAAATAAATTTCAAAAAAAAAAAAAAAAAGTTGCAAATATTAAATGTTACCAGGAGTAAAAACTTTCACTACTTACTGCTTTCTTTTTCCAACATTCACATCTTTGATATTTTTTATTTTTTTTTTTCAAAAAAAAAATCTAATACTACAGATTTACCATATTCTAAGAGAAAGTAGAAACAGACAGATTGTCGTAGATTGTCTTTATACTTTATTATTTTTTCTTTCCAATATTCTCAATCTCAAAAAAAAAAGGAAGAAAAAAAGAATGATTGCTTTCTCTTTTTTATATATGAATATGATCATCTTCTTTTCTATAATAGCCTAATATTCAATATTTGAGTGATATTACATTTCTTTTACAAAAGTAATAATATAAAAGAATGAAACATAAAATAAATCCGACTACTATGACTCTATAATTTATTCCTAACAAAATAGAAAATTGAAAAGAGAAAGTCAAGACTTTCTCCTGAGAAATGAACATTTGTTTGTAAAGCTTGACATTTGACGCCTCTCTTTCTCATTTTCTAACTTTTTTTTTTTTTTTTTTTTAAAGTTGAAGTTTGAAGAAAAAAAAGTAACTGATTTTTATAACTTTATAACTTACAACTTTCACTTATTTTGTTTTTTGTTTTAGATTCGGAGATACTTCTGATGTGTTTTTACTTAACTGCAAAGTTAGGTATTTCAGCATCCTACTTGATCATTTATCCATTTGCGGGTGAATTGTATCCTACCGAAGTTCGTGGAATTGGTCTTGGATTTTCTGCATATATCGGTGGAATTGGACTTTGCTGTATTCCACTCATCAATTATTTGGTTGGTGTCTGTGTATTTTCTCTCTTTTTTTTTTTTTTTTTTTTTACTTTTACTACTTTTTTTTTGTCTTAATGAGAAACTCTTCATCTAAACAACTTTCTTTCTTTGATCCTTCATCTCCACTTCATTAACACTTTTTCTCAATCAAAGAGAAAAGTTTCGGTTTACTTCAAACAAAAGAGAGTAAAGACTCTGAGCCAATCTTATCTCCTACTTTCTCTTCTATTTTAAGACCATTCCCATCCAACTTTCTCCTATTTTTAGTAATTTTGATACTGACGAGATACGGGGCCCGTCTTCCCTTTGGCCTTTTCTTTCTCCTCACAAAGTGGTTCATACTTTACACGCATTGACTATAAATTACAAATTTGTATCTCTACTAGACACATTGAGAATTAATTGAAAATCCTCAAAGAAAATCTACTTAGTTCAAGCTCTTCTGTACAATTAATTGAATTAAAGAAGGAATAAAGAGTGTGTTAGTACTGTTAGAACGGATGGAAGGGGGAGGGGAGGGGGTGTGGGAGAAAATGCCTAGGGAAATAGGATTTTAAAATGGGGAGATTTTAGAAAGAAAAGTCAATATTTAGGCTTTTAAGATTAGAGAAAAGAAAAAAGTATAGTAAGTTTCGGTCCAGTTCTTTTCTATTAAAGAAGAAAAATCTAAAGTGAAAGTAGAAGGGGGTGCTAAAATTTTAGTATTTGAAGCGGAAATAGGAGAAAACTGACAGGAAAAAAAATTTTTTTTTTTAACTTTCTTTGTTGTTCCATAGGGACGACAGAGTCTGGTGTTACCATTGGTTGTAATGGGTGTGCTTTCAGTTATAGGCGGTTGTGCTGGTCTTCGATTACCGGAAACTCTAAATGCACCGCTTTCTCAAACAATTGAGGAAGGAGAAGAATTTGGGAAAAACTTCACCTGGCATGACTGTATTGGTTGTTCAAGAACTTTTGTCAGGTGGGTATAGAAGCTTTTTAGGTTGATCAATCATTCCAAGTCGAGACTAAATTATTCTATATAGAACCTAGGACTAGGAGATTACTCAAACAAAAGAGAAAAAAATTCAATGGTCCACAAAATGTTAGTAGTATAAGAGCCGCTGTCAGAATTCGGAAGAGAGAAAGTATAAAAAATATATATAATACAGTGTGTTCGAATAAGAAGGCGAAAATTCGGCACTAGAGTTTTTAAAAATTCCACAAATTACGAGTCTTGTGACACTTTTTAAGTTAAGAAGAGTTAACAAAACTTTGGTAGAAACGATTTTCAAGAACTTGAGCACTTCATAATGTATGTAAAATTTTGACATATACTCAATTTTTCATTTTCCGGAAAATCATTTTTCAAAAATTTCACCTTCTTATTTGAACGCACTGTATAATAAGAAAAGTGAAAGGAGTGGGATTTTCAGTGTTTTCATATCACATCTTGAGGGTTAAGATTGAAAGAAAATAGGTATATCTTTTGAAGTCTTCTTTTGTTCTAGATCACCTGAGAAGACTTACTATGAATAGGTAATGGATTTAATTAGTCAAATGTTGAAGGATTTTATCAAGAGTAACCCGCAGAATTACATGGAAGTTACTCTGTTTCTCAGGGATTACTAATAGACACGCGGTGAAGAGTATTTCAACCTCATTGTTATGTAACAGTCGTAATACTTTCTACTTTCCTCAACGTCCCTTAATACTATTATACTTTGATCATCAACTTCAACGGATTTTCATTTATATTTTAATACATATACTAGGTACAAAAACCTCAGAGACTGATTCCACTACATTTGAACTCTGTTAGTTTTGTCAACAGAAAAAAAAAATTTTTTTTCTGTGAGTCTTTTCGGTTTTTTTTTGTTTGAAACTGTCAACGGGAGAAGAAAGGCAGTAGTAGTAAGGACTGGATGTGAGTGGGATGGGGATGTACCTTGATGTCAATCAGTGTCGTAGAGGTTAATATCCACTTGCTTTCATTTTCAACGAATACATTCATCCACATTTCAATCTTGTAAATAAAACAGCAGCTGTCAAGGTTTTGTTAGGTTAACTTTTACGGTTGGAATAAATCAGGCCAATTTTGTATAAAATTTTAGCCCTAAAAGACTTATGGTATATTTACTTAAATTGTAGCCGATGGGATTAAACTTTACCTTCCCTTTACAAAGACTCTTTTTACTTTGATTTTACAAATTGATGAATAATTAAATAGTGGTATTTAAAGTTACCTAAGGGTAATAATACAGGGTGGTTAATAATTTTTTGTATCTTTTTTTTTACACATTTTCACCCCAACTTTTCATTTTATTCCAAATTTGTTGGTAATTTGAAGGAAAAGGCGGTAAATGAATTCAAAATTCAAAATTAAAAATTAAAAATTAAAAATTTAAATTTACAAAAGCAAGCACCAGAGGGTAATCATAAATCTACATAATCTCCCATAAAATAAATTACTTACATTGACTTTCACTGTGGAAAAAGAGAAATTATAATATATATAATATTTGATGTACGCAGACTCTTGGCAAAAAAAAAACCTTAATCACCCTGTACATTGGTTTGGTGTGAACTGTAAAAGTGAACTTAACTTACGACCATATAAATGATTACTTACTTGATGTATTCTTCTGATCTTAAAATTTGTTTACCCTACATTATTTTTATTTACAAAGGAAACAAATATTGATTCTTGTTACTGATTTTCTATAACTTTGTGTCTTAAAGGTCTGATTCATTGAATCTGACATGTCAAATGGAAAGAGATGAAGAAAATGAAAGAACAAAAGACATTGAGAGAGGTCTAAAGAGTACCAATGAATTCCAGCTCGTCGACCTCAAGCTGAGACATGATGGTGACATTGTTGTTTCAGTAGAAGAGGACAAATCAGTCGAGATATCAATGGAACCTGGGACCATTTCACAAATGACTGACTTGACTCAAGTCCAAAATGACAAAGGAACAAAAGAGCGTGCGGGAAGCCATTCTGTCCCACTTCTTCCAACAGACTCCACATCAAGTCAAGAGATCTCCAAAGAACTTGGAGAAATGCCTCGCGGAGGTGGGACTGAGACTACTACTCATCACAAACGACTTGTACGACAATCTACTACTCTAGAAGTCCCTATGGATTCTACTGGAGCCTTCATTATTACTCCTTGGTGGTGAGAGAGTTTAAGAGAGCGAAAGCAAAGGAAGAGAGAGAACTCTTTACTTCATTCAATTCTTATAGTAAGTCTCTCAGTAATAACATAAATGTTCGGGTATAATTCTCATTTTATTCATCTACTTACATCAGGTTCAGAGTTTAAAAGCATTTAGTTTAAACACTAAACCTTTTGTCATATTATAGTTACTATCCAAGGGAAGAAGATGATTATCACACCTCACAGAAGATTCTTTTTTTTTTTCAATGTGTAAGTGAAAGCAAAAGATCTCTTCTTCTCTGTACGCATTTCAGCGTGATTACACAATAGATTAGATAATAATAGGGATCTTATAGGGCTTTTTCGTTGGAAAAAAAGAACCTTGTTCAAAGTACTAAACTTTTTTTTTTTTTTTTTTTTTTTTTGAGTAAAGTTGAGAGATGAATGTGTAATAATCCTTAAGACATGGGTGAGTACTTATATTATAAGACACATGATTTATTTTCCATGAAGACGTTCCATCCGCTTCATTACTTCTTATATTCGCAGATGGAAAATAGCGACACTAATGCATCAGGAGCTTCCTAAACGTCACTCTCACTTCCGCTTAATATTATGTCAGTAGTAACTACTTTAGATAATTTTTTTTATGCTTTCACTTCTCAAAGAATATTAGTATTTTCATGCCTAAGTTTTTTTTTTTTTTTTTTTTTTTTTTTTTTAGTTTTTTAGAAGAGTGAAAGGAGTCCATTTAGAGAAAGATTTATTTAATTTTAAATATAAGTTGACCCAACTCGTGTGTATTCTTCTCATCGTTGGATGTTGACTAAGTGAATAAATTAGAGAAGATCTCTACTGAACTTATTATAAAATTGGAACACTTTATCATCTTTTTGACTGATGAGACAGTCCAGCTAGCTAGCTACCTTAAGATAGCTAGATAGCTAGCTCTAGCTAGCTTCATGTTAGCTAGTAATAATAATAATGAACACTAAAGTCTGATAAATGGTGAAAGCACTGCTGCTCCTAGCTTCACCCACTAGCTTCAGCCAGGACTCATTTTCACTTATTATTTCCCCAAAAACTCATTTTCCCTAAACTTGACTCAGAGTTTTTGGAAAATATTAGGAAGTTAGCCCTTGAGAATAAAAAGTTTGAGTTTTGTTCAAATGTATATTTATCATTTCCGCTTGCCTCTTCTAATACTTTTACTAATAACTATTCTCTTTTTCAACATCATCCATTGTAATCCAGTGAGACTTTCTCTTTTTATCACAGATGGGCTATGACTATGAGTCAGGGTCTAATTTATTTTAAAACTCTATCACTCTACATTGGATTTATATATGGATCATGTATAATTTTAGGGAAAAAAATTAACTGAAAAAAAAAAATTTTTTTTTTTAATTGATTTAACATCAGTTGTATAATCTTAATCAATCAATATATTTAATAACGTAATGGAAAATAAAATGTATCTAGTGATACCATGATTCACAATCAATACATACACTAATTACTCAAAATTAACGAATTGACAACTCTTTTATTATTCCAATAATTATTATAGTAGTTTCAATCCGCTTAACTATATTAGAGAAAGGTAAAACGAAACTTTGTATTAAAGTATTATTTTTTAAGTAAAAGTTAAAAGTATGTACCCATATTCTTTAAATTTTTTTTTTTTTTTTTTTTTTTTTTTTTTGAATTGCTTAAGCCTTTCTTCCAATCAGACTGAAATGTAAAAGTCTCAAAGGTACTTTCTCTCTAGTTCTCTGGATATTATATAGGGTGTTTAAAATAAAACGTTACTGATTTTCTCCGACTTTCACCATAATTGATTGAATCCAGCAAATTACACTATCTGTGGCAGTTGGGTGAAGTTGTCTTACATTTAAGTACAAAATAAAAACTATAAAAAAATCAAACAAACCCAACATAAAATATAAATAGTACGTGTAATACAGATACCAATAAGTGACTTCCACCTTTTACAAAATAAGATTATGACATTGGTTCAATGAAATGAAGTTTCGCGTCTAAGAAAGATATTTTAGATATTCAGTAAAACAAAAATGCTGATTCAGTTGTAAGGGACTTACAAGACGTGCAAGAGCTGATGGATTTTGCAAAAACGTTGTTGTCCTTGTGATCTGTGAGCTTAACCGTATAGACTTTCCATCACTTTAAATTCTTATTTATTAAATTTATNGTAAAACAAAAATGCTGATTCAGTTGTAAGGGACTTACAAGACGTGCAAGAGCTGGATGGATTTTGCAAAAACGTTGTTGTCCTTGTGATCTGTGAGCTTAACCGTATAGACTTTCTATCACTTTAAATTCTTATTTATTAAATTTATAAATTTAATAATTAACAAATTTTCTTCTTCAATTATTTTTTTTTCAAATAACTTCACTTTGGCAGTTAGGGAGCAACCGAGATTAACGGCGACTTGGGCAGGCAAAACTGTCGGCCTGAATGTTTATCAAAAAAGTATGGATATATAGTTTGAACAATTACGTAATTGTGTGATTGTCAATAACACAGTTACGTAATTAGGTGATTGTCAATTACACAATTATAATTACAAGCAACCAATTACTGTAATGTTTAATCGATTACATTTGGAGAGTAATTGTAATTGGCTTTGATACGTTGTCGTAGTTTTATAGACCTGAGCCTAACTGTTTGGGTATGTTTATAATACTGATGCTGGCTACACTCCCTCCACTTTTATGACTTTAGCGCCAGCTAAAAGGATGTCTCAAATGTTTCTGAGTGAAAGCTACTTTCTTCAGTAACGTTTTATTTTGAACACCCTGTACAATCAGAACTAAAAGTTCTACTAAAGGTAATCTCATTAAATTATTTTTCGACTACTTCTTCTCTACTTTCAAAATCCCTTCAACTTTTACTTCTTCTGCCTAGAGTAAAAGTAAAGTGAAAGTGTGAGAAAATGTAAAAGTTTCTCTCCTTGAAAAGTATTAACCATGTGTATGCAAACAGAGTCATAAAAGAACAATCAGGGTAATAGGGTACTTATACAATTATGATTATTGCTCTCATTCCTTCTCACTGACAACGACAAAAATCTATATTAGACCTACATTCATTCTCATGCTTCTGTATTTGAGTTCAATTTTCTACAAGTATAGACACAATTTTTCTAACTTACCCTTATATCCATATAATACTTATATGCTACTATTATTATTATTATTTCAGATTGAAAAAAAAAACCTTGGGAGAAGAAAAAAAAAAAGTCTAAAACTTTGAAATTGGAAAGTTTTTGAGATGTAATCAGTAAGTAGAAAACGGATACAATCTGTATACATTTTTTTTTTGAATAAAACGGGTAGAAAATGAGTGGGACTCAAGTCTACTTTTTTCTTTTTTTTTGCTTTCTCTTCAATCCCTGGAGAAAGCAAGGGAAAAAAAAAATTTCTCCAGTTGAAGTCATTTTTGGGTCCTATAGTACATACTATAGTAGGCCAGATGATTCTGTTAGATTTTAATTAAATCTCATGCTTTCATTTTGTATGGTTTCCAAATCTATTTTGAGACAACGAAATTGATGAGAATGAGATACAGTTGAGAATGATGATGACGATCATCTAATCACCTAATCTAAGTAGTACTTTCACCAAAAAAAAATTTACAAAAATTAACAAAAAAATTTGATTCTGGAAATAAGATTTTTATTTTTGGACCTTCATTTTTTCCTTCTTTTCTTTTTTTCTTCTTTTTTGTTTCTTTTTTTTTCTTTTCTTTTTTTCTTCTTTTTTTTCTCTTTTTTTCTTCTTTTTTTTATTCCTTTTTTTTTGTTTCTTTTTTCTTTTTTTTTTGTAATTTTTGGGTTTTTTTTTTGAGTCCATATCATTTGACAGTTCATTTTAAAAGGAAAGCTAGTTAGAAAATATGAGTCTAGAAATGATTGTTAGATAATGTTAGGATTATGATAATAGTTAGAACAGCTAGTTAGTCTAATTTGCAATTTAAGGGCTATATAAATTTTAAATCAACCTAATCTCCAACAGATGTGTAACAACTTTTTGGTTGACTTTCTAAGTTCCATTAGACTTAGACTTAGACTTTGAGACTTAGAAGAAAAAAAATAGAGCCTAAATCCCTACTGAAACTTGGAGAAAACAAGGAAGAAATTATTATACAATTACGGTAAAAGTTAGAACACAGTATATATAATATAAAGTCTAGGAAGAGTCTTTTTAATTGGAACCTAGAGACTTTTTGGAAACAATTTCGTTTCAAAATTATTGTAGTAGTCATAGGGAAGACTTTTTGGAGATAAAGTTGAAGGGAAAATCCTATTGTAGATTTTTTTTTTT
>NIPM01000028.1:229050-256450 GCA_002738285.1 Holacanthella duospinosa
CAATTTTTTTTTTTTTTTTTTTTTTTTTTTTTTTTGAAGTCTTGGAGTGAGAGTAACTAGTTTCTGTAAGTTTCTCTAAGGAAGAGAAAAGAAATGATTTGGAATGAATTTTGTAAGTTGTCAACTCCTAGGCCCTGTCTCCTCCTGTCAGTCTATTAGACAACCCACATTAAATCACTCCAGTTCATTTCCACCTTCTCAAGAAGACAAAGCAATTCTGAAGACAAAGCAATTCCAATTTAGGAGACAATTATTAACTTCCTTCTGCTTCACTTTCTCTCATATTCTTTTCCCTGGATACTACCGTCTACTCTCTCGTCGTCTTTACTCGAAAAAGTACCAAAAAAAAAAATAAATAAAATAAAAAAGGAAGAGAGGTGCTCAATCGTGAAAAAACCTGACAACTCTTCCCCCCCGTTCCTGACAAAATTTATTTTTTAAATGATTTTCGGAAATCTCATTGTCTTGAGGCTAAATCGAAGAGCATGTTTTTCTTGATCAACAAATACACACGCAAAGTATATGTTATAAATAATATATACAAGAAAAAAAATAATAAAATAATCGTTTTTTTTTTTGGGAAAAAGTATCGGTGGTGATGCTGCTGGAGGGTGTGATGCTGAAGCTGATGCTGATTTTTCATACCAAGTATGAAATTTTTTTTTTTGCTTTTTATACACAGTCTACACAAAATCTAAAGGTTATATTATGGTAAAACGTAGTAGTTTTTTTTTTTGGGGTTGTTCCTTTGATCGATCTTATATTCTCTACTTTGAGTATACTCAAGTTCCTATTTTGTATTCTTATTTTTATAATCTCAGGAGTCCAATTTCTTAAAGTTGTTGCAAAATTTTTGAAAACAAAAAAAAAAGAAAACAGTCTTTTGCATTTATCATAGAAATGAAGTAACGTCTTTTGTAAATTTTGGGAACTTTGCTCTGAGTTATTGGTTCTGTTACTTTTTCTTTTAGTTTTAGTTTTTTAGTTTTAGTTTTAGTTTTAGTTTTAGTTTTAGTTTTTAATTCAAAATGAGATTGTCATTTTTTTTTTGAATTCAAGGTTTTTTTTGTTTTTTTTTTTAATTAAACTTATTATTATTAATTAAATTCTAAGAATTGATTGATTTTGGATTTATAAATATTTTTTTAAAACTTTTAATATGTAAGTTAAAGGGGGTTTAATTTACATACTTTTGCGTTGACGCAACATCATGAGAAAATGTTAAGTGAAACCTTAGCGCAACTAACCTAACTTTGCAGCACCGCGTGTAAACTTTTTTGCAAGTAATAAAAACCATGTGCAAAAAATTTTTGCACATGAAAAGCACCCAGTGGGTTCTGAGTAGGAAGGNTACAAGAAAAGCACCCAGTGGGTTCTGAGCAGGAAGGCAGTAGGAGATTATTAGAGAGCAAAATACTTGCAAAAATAATCTGCGATTTTTTTTTTTTTTTTTTTTTTTGCAAGATTCTTTACTCTTCGGTGGTGGTATTGGTATTCATATGGCTTGGGTTTGGATTTGAATATGAGAGAGCTTTTTGCTTAGTCTAAACTCCGCATAAGAATAGAACAAAAAATGACATTGCATCCACGTGCTTTACATATAGCATGAGATTATATTGGTATATTTGCAATTTTACCAAACCAGATTTTTGCACTTTTGTAATGCAGACTGTGTAGAGATCTTTTTTTTTTCTTTCTTTTTTTTTACATGATATGGCCTTTGATCCAATCCAAGTTACTCAAAATGATTAAGAAATCCCCCAATGTTTGCTTTCTATTGTCACAGAGAGACTATAAATCTTTTCTTCCTTGCTGACAATAGCGAAAAACGGAAACTCACTTCCTTATCAAATTCAACACTTGATCTTTTTTTCCCTTCTGATTTACAAAGAAGTTTTTTAGGACTCAATTTGTAAATAATGATTTGGATTTTTCTAATTTTTAAGTATTTTCAACATTTTAGAAAATTTTGACATTAGTGTTTAGTATTTTTAAATTAAATGTGTATTTAAATTTGGGTTCATTTTAATTTATTCAGACATCATTTTTTGCTTAAACTTTGATACAGTCTAGGAGAAGTCGATAAATAATCTGGCATGATTGAGAAGAAATACCGGTTTTTTGATAGAAGAAAAAATCGGCACGGTTGGCTCTTCCTTCCTGTGTTCAGTTTCAGTTAAGCTGAATTTATGCTAAGATTAATTTTAATTTCCTTACCTTAAACTCTATTTAACTTTTATTTAACTTTGTTTTTGGGAAAATTTACGAAAAGGTTAAATCTTAAGTCCGGGAGTTCGACGATTTTAATTTTAATAAGAGCTAAAAAAAGNGGAAAATTTACGAAAAGGTTAAATCTTAAGTCCGGGAGTTCGACGATTTTAATTTTAATAAGAGCTAAAAAAAGCAAAGGAGTAAAGTGATATTGACATTTTCGATAGTCACTAGATAGAAAAGCAATCATGAAAATATTTTGCTGTAAAGTGGGAACTAACTTTGTTGCCAAACTGTGCCTTTCCTTAATCTGAGAATCACTTTGGGATGCTACATTGTGTCTAAAAATCAGTAAAAAATGGCAGAATCAAATACTTTTAACTCTGCACAAATCAATATGACAGATAACCGCTCAATTCAAAGTAATAACCTATAGTTTGAAATAAAAATTAATTGTAGAAAAAATTGTTGTGTAACTTTCAGCTAAAAGTCTTGTATATGAATAGCTATGCTTCGGTCGGTGATAATGCATTGATAAAAAAAATCGTAGCAATTTGTAATTGTCTGGCCGACATAAAATCCAACCTGGCCGATAAAACCGTCGACAATGACATTTCTTCAGGCAGGGTCAGGTGATTTACCAAATAATCCTAGACTGTCGTAACTTTTACACTTTTAAGGATTTTCTACTTTTGCCGACTTCATGTTACGTTAGGTAACAACAACTTACCCTGTTCTGAGAGTGATTTATGGGTTATAAAATTAGGAAATGATACCAAAATTTTAAGTAAAACTATATAGTCGGTCGAGTTTGTATAAAATTTCCCTTATATCGTCTTGATCACATTTCTAAATCCTTAATAAGTAAAGACAGGCATTAAAACTGAAATCCGCCTTGGGAAACTTTCTCCATCTTTCACCGTGTAACTTTGACGAAACTTATTTTAGGGGATTTTGTCTCGATTACTCATTCATCAGACTCTCTCTACTCTCACTACAGCCAATGGGAAGAGTTTCCTTCTTATTTCCAAGTTACAATACTCAAAATGGCNGACTCTCTCTACTCTCACTACAGCCAATGGGAAGAGTTTCCTTCTTATTTCCAAGTTACAATACTCAAAATGGCGTAAAATGTCTGTAGATGAGCATGAAACTGTCGAATTGGATCACGACAGTGTCATTCATAACCTGAGCTAACAAATTTGACAATATATGTACACAGGAAAAGGATTATTAACCAATGAAATTTAGTAAAATGAATTAACTCAATTTCATTCAACTAGCCAAAAACCCAAGCATTTCAAGAAGANACTCTCTCTACTCTCACTACAGCCAATGGGAAGAGTTTCCTTCTTATTTCCAAGTTACAATACTCAAAATGGCATAAAATGTCTGTAGATAGGCATGAAACTGTCGAATTGGATCACGACAGTGTCATTCATAACCTGAGCTAACAAATTTGACAATATATGTACACAGGAAAAGGATTATACACTGTTTGAAATTTACATCTCCACATTTCCAATTAGATTATTAAAAACCAATGAAATTTAGTAAAATGAATTAACTCAATTTCATTCAACTAGCCAAAAACCCAAGCATTTCAAGAAGACTACACAAATAAAAAGTCTTCAAGTGAAAATTCCGTAAAATGAAAACCCGAGGATAACCTAGTGCCGCCACTTGTAATTTATTTATCTCATAAAGTTATTAAAATGTAGTAGCGTCTTATTATTAATCTTAGACATTTCTCATCTATTGTTGTATACAAAATTTTGTAGCAATTATAAATTCTTGTGCTACTAACATATTAGAGAACTCTAATATTATGTATTATGTTATGTAACTCTGTTACATAAAGTTTTCTCTTCAAGTCACTTTGAGATTCTGTTAAAAGTGAGTGAGTTATGTTGGGAAGTGTATATGGGGCGTTTTGCTGGAATTTGTCCCAAAAAACATTGAAACTTGGTCTTGAGAAATTTGGAAATAGTTTTACAAACCCACCACCCGTGGAAAAAGTTTTTAATGGAAACAGAAAGTAGTCTAAAACAGAAAGAGAGCACAGCGGTGAAAGTGATGTGGTAAAATCTAAGAACTGGGGTTATTACATATGCGGTTTTAGAAGACTTAAAAGTTTAAATGTTAAATTAAACCTGTTTTTCTAAATTATTAGATAGGAAAATGTTATTCTCCAAAACGGTGGGAGAAAGTTGAGTTTAAATTATTAGAAAGTACATTCAAATAAGAAAAACTGTGTAGGTAACTTTACTAGTATGTACTACATATTATGACTTGAGTGTCTACAGGATTAAATGAATCGAAGAATAATCTGTTGGAGTGTATCCAAAAATTTTTTCCCCCTTTAGTACTGTATCGTTAGAATCTTCAAAAAAAAAAAAAAGTTTGGAATATACGAAGAAAATTCAACAAAATGAAAAAGAGAAAAAGTAAATGAGTGGTTTCACCAACAGAAGTACAGTGCGGCTTAGATTGTTAAGTTCACACTGGAAATTACTTTTGTCCCATGCTCTTTGCTAAAGAAAACAACGTTCTTAAAAATACAAACCATTTATCTTGAGCAAAGAAAAAAAAACATTATTTTCTGGGAAACGTCTAAACAGTTTCAGAAAGAGCATTGGAAAGTAGTGTTGTTTGACCTTGAGGTCAAAAAAAAAATTAAGTTTCTACGATCATTGGATGAGAAGTTATGATGATATTTTGANTTGTTTGACCTTGAGGTCAAAAAAAAAATTAAGTTTCTACGATCATTGGATGAGAAGTTATGATGATATTTTGAAAATTGAAAATTTTGGATATTCTTTTGAAACGCTCATCTCTTTAGAACATCATCGTCTCAAAAGAATTATCCAAAAATTGTAATTTTTAATAAATCATAACTTTTTATCCAATGATCATAAAGACTTGNCGCTCATCTCTTTAGAACATCATCGTCTCAAAAGAATTATCCAAAAATTGTAATTTTTAATAAATCATAACTTTTTATCCAATGATCATAAAGACTTGATTTTTTCGACGTCAAACACTACTTTCTAATACTTTTTCTGAAACCGTTAAAACTTTTTCCAGAAAATAAAAATTTTTTTCTTCTATGCTTAAGGTAAATATTTCATATTTAAAATACGTGACTGGGACCACTGTGGTGGTATGGTGTGTAGACTGTCCAGAAAACGGTGTATTTGGGTTCGAGTCCCAGAACCAGCGGTAACAAATGTCTCAGTAGAAAAAGTTTTCAACTAAATTTTGAAGCACATTAAAAAATACCGCTCTCTTTCTTTTAAAAATAACTATAAAATGTGCATGCATTCTCTATTTACAAATCATAAAGCTGCTTTACCAACAAAAAGCAAAAGATGATAAAAGTAATTTCCAACTTTCTTAAGAATCTGAGTTGGAGTGTACATAAAAGTGAAAGTTGAGGAGTGAAAGAAAGGAAAAAAAGAAGATCGTGTCAATGGACACTGGGTGATTCATGTAATATTGCTTTAGATACACGTAAGTTTGGTGTNAAAAAAAGAAGATCGTGTCAATGGACACTGGGTGATTCATGTAATATTGCTTTAGATACACGTAAGTTTGGTGTGATGGGACTATTTGGATTTGTGTAATGGGATAGATATGGTGAAAAGTAGTATAGTTTTCGCACTATTATTAGAAATAAAGGTCTTAACCATAGAGTTTAGTAGTTATATAGTAAAAACTAGAGATCACAGACAGAGGAAAAGACATGGAAGAAAATAAGTTTTTCCATTGATTTGTTCAGGAAGTTTTCTTCAGGATTTTTTTTTTCTTCTTCTTCTCATCCTTCTTACATATATAGGAGAAAGTGCATCACAATGAAAATGAAGTTGATGGTGAATGAGCCAGCCATTCCAATTCCAAATTTTCTTCTCATATTACATCATTTCTGCTGTCCGAAATCCTTAGCACGCCTCGCTACATTTCAGAAGAAAAAAGACCCCACCCCCTACCCCCACCAAAAAAAAAAAAAAAAAAAAAAAAAAAAAAAAAAAAAAAAANTGTCACATTGAGCCGTAGTAAGTACAAGCCGTGGGATGACCCTGGAGGTCATCTTTAGGAATCCATTCTTCAATAGGACCTACTCGTACTTTCTTCCAATCATCTCTTACCTAAATTGAAAAAAAAAAAAGTAAAAAAAAAAAGAAAGAAAGTTATTCAATAAAAAAAACCTAAAAAACCTAAAAAAAAAAACCTTCCAAAAAAACTTTCACTTGAAATCCTCAATAAGTTTGAAAAGTTGACTGACTTATTATTACAAAAAAAAAATAAGACTAAAAATCATTCGAAAAAAAAAATACCGGATGGTGAAATTAAGTTTATTTTTTTTATTTTTTTGGTTACAACTTAAGCCTTACGCTTGAGTTAGATAGAAAATTTTTAGGGAGTGAATGAATTGGAAGGGAGAAAGTAACGGAAGTACGGTTTCTGACTTTCCTTTCACTTTCTCTTTTGATTGTCTCTTTTCGCATGGATGATTTTTTGATGTGAGTCGGTCACTTTCAGATTTTCTTATATATATAATATATATATATATATATATTTCGTATTTCCCCCCTTGGAGTACATTAGTAGTCGACTCAATTCGAGACTATTATTATTACTCCTCAATTTTTCCACAAGCTTTCTCTCGCTTTCACTTCCAGGAGTATTACTTTACGTTTCAGTATATATTTTTTTTAGTAGAAAAAACAAGAAACTACTATGTATTATGTATTACTTTTCACTAGGAGAGTAGTAAGTAAGAAAGTAAAATACTATACAGAACAAGTTTTCTTATTTTCTATTTACCCTCTAGCCAAGAACCACCAACCACCAAGCGACATATAGAGGATTAAATATTATTTCTCTAATGGAAGAAATCACTTTATTTGATTCAAGTGGAGAAAGCAATGAGACGAAATGAGAAATTTCTTTTCAAAAAAAAATTTTTTTTTTTTTTTTTATAAATACTCTCTTTTTAGCTTTAGCTTTAGCTTTAGCCTTAGCTTTAGCTTTAGCTTTAGCTTTAGCTTTAGCTTTCACCCTTAAAAAAAAAGAAGAAGAAGTAAATGTTTGAAGGCTATTTTCTTGTTGAAAGTGATGGAATCGTGGTGGTAGAGTGTAAAATTCGAAAGGAATTCTCTTAATGTAATGCCACATCAATCATCCCCTTCTTTTGACTACAAATACGACTCTCTCTTCTATACAGTAATGTAAAGGATTCTGAAGAAAATACTTCCATTGAGTACTTTCTCTTGAAGAAATGAGAAAAGATTGAAGATTTAAGAGGAGGTTTGGCTTGAGTGAGTATGTTATCAATGGGTTGAACTTGGAGAGCTACCAGATACCTTCAGCCGAATCTACACTTATTTCAAATGAAGAGAAAGTGGAGAAAGGTGGAAGGGAGGAATCATTCTCACTTCACTTGATGGACTTTCTCTTTCCAAAAAAATAAAATAAAAAAAAAAAGAAGAAAAATTCCTTCCAAAAATTTTCATCAAGGAGAGAGAAAATTACAAAAAATCAGTCAAGCTAAGGCTTCACTGTAAAACATGAGCTTTACTACATTGTTGATGAGAGATTCCCATCGCTTCCTTGCTTTCTAACAAAAGAAAGTAAAAAAAAAAATAAAAAGGGGGAAGAAACCACCCCACCCTACCCCACCTCTAGCTCTACTCACCCTCCCTTGTCTTTACTCACCGTTTCTACCTGACGAAAAACTCGTAAAAAATTGATCCCAACGAGTTTCTTCAAATCCGTTTCTGACCATGAATCATCATTGAGAAGATTTTCTATCAAATTCGGATACTTTGAGACGTCTTCTAACCCATCTGGAACACTAGGATAAAGAATCGCATTGTTAGAACAAAAAAGAAAACAATTACGAAATTTTTTTTTTTTTTTTTAGTAAAATATATTATATACTTCAAAAAAAGTGTTCCTTACAGATAGAAGAAAAAAATATTTTTTTTTAGGGTGAGTAAATATACTTATTAAAATGATAAAGATCAAACTTACAAATTGATTCCATCAAACCCGGCTCCAATCCCGACATGGTCAACTCCGGCAATTTCTCGGATATGAGTAATGTGAGCTATTACTCAGAAAAGTTACGAAAAAAAAAAAATTTTTTTTTAAATTTAATATGGTTACACATTATGACTTGTTTTTTTTTTTTTTTAATTTAATTAGGAAATATTTGATTAAAAAATTGGTTAAATTTCGTTTTTTTTTTGTTTTTTTTTTGTAATTTTATGTAATCAAATATCTTACCTACAACATCCAACAAAGTTGCAGACTCGTTACAGGCAATGAAGACGTTATAGAAGCTGACCATCACAAGACCACCGTTGGCAGCCTGTCATGAGTAAATTAGAAACTGTTCTACATCTGTCAAGTTTCAATTAATCCTCAACTTAATTTAATTCTTTGGTGTCAGTCATGCTTACCACAAGTTTAAGAACATCGTCAGGTACATCTGTAATTGAAGAGTAAAAATATAAAAAAAAAAACCACCAAGTTTCCAATTAAACAAATTGAATTTTTTTTTAAGAAAAAAGTTTTTTTTTCCAAGTAATTGACATACTTCGAGAGTGATTGCAGAGAGCGGAAGCAGCGGAGTGAGAGAAGATCACAGGAGCACGGGAAACAGCTAAGGCATCTTTCATTGTCGGGACTGAAACATGTGCTAAATCAACTAGCATGCCCAATCGATTCATTTCTAGTACCACTAGCTGTAAAGTCAAAAAAAAAAAAAGAATAAGGTCAAAGGATTAATCAAGTTGAGTATTTTTGCAACAATAAGAAAAAAAATTTTTTTTTTCTATTGTTGTTGTAAGATGGTTCGAGAATGGGAATGAGGAAGGAGGGATCGGCTGTCGGCCACCTGGCATCGGCCATCGGCAATCGGCATCATTCTCAAGGAGAAAGAGTTGAAAAATAAGATCCATTTTTTACAAACTTTTTCCAAATAGGTATATTCCATTACAATCATTTTGGCAAACGAATTTTTGGCAAATGAAGTGAATTATATCTGACTGGAGTATATGTATTCTACTTACTACTACTACTATATTGAAACTATTTAAGTTGACAGAAAGTAAAAAAAAAACAACAACAAAATTTACTACATGAACATGCAAGTGAAAGCATTCGGAGGCTCAAGTTGAACTTTCACCAACAAATAACTGACCCTACGGTTGGAAAACTATGAAAACTTTCTCTATGGAATTGGAACTTTTTTTTTTATTTTTTTTTTTACTGATTTTGATAAATCTCTCGAGTCTGTAGAAACTTTTTTTTTTTTTGACTTTCTCCATATCCCATATCCTCTGCTTTTTTTTCTAACAACTCCACACTCTTACAACTAACATTTATTTTACTTTCTCTTTATACCTTCCCGGTTCTGTCTTTGATATAAACTACCTGAGTTATACTATCGTCAGGGATAGGAATTTTTTTTTTCAACCTCAGGCAATTTCTGAACAAATAATCATAATTTTATATATAAAAAATATATATATATATTATATAATAAAAACCAACCAACTTAACCTTTCCCCCCAAAACTTTCTCTTCATAACGACGTTAAAAACGGATAGCTTTCATATATCAGTAAGTACATTGTGATTTAATTTAGTAAAGTGAAAAAGCAAACGTAAGGATTTATTCTTCCAACAAGTTTTTCTATCCCACTTAAGATTAGTTCAAATTTTACCTCTCGTAGTACTTCTGGTAGTGAGTAATCCCTTAAGGATTTTGACCAATAAGGCTGAAAAAATTGATTATTAATCTGATTAAGTTAAGTGAAAAAGTTATCTAATATATTTTGTATGTAAGTAAATTACTACCATGTTGAGTATTTTTGATTTGATCCCTAGCAATCTAAAGACTAAAGAATACATTAATAAGCTTAATATAATAAAAAATATTAACTAAGTTTATAGTTATAATGTATGTAAGTTAAGTTACTATCGACTTTCACTCAACGAACCAACGTATAACGTAATCACCATTTTTCAAATTGAATTACATGTTCAACTAATTCTTGATTAAATTTAGCTTAAGATTAATAACTAATTCCCATCACAAAAAGCTAAACCTAAAACTAAAGCTAAAGCTAAAGCTAAAGCTAAAGTCAAACGGGTTCAATAAATTAAAACAAAAAAAAAATTTTTTTTTTTGTTAGAAAATATCAGTAGAATTAGTCCCAAGTATAGCTTATTGGTGGAGAAAGTCGAAATTTAATCCTATCGTTAGACTCTAATCCTTTTCTACATTGTCGTAAGCAGGAGCCCACAAATTTCATTGGATTTGAAAATGTAAACATTTGTATTTCCTATCAGTTTCATCCAATAGGTTTTTGGTTACGCGACCACAGATATTTTATTTTATCAGCAGATACACTAAGGACAGAAGATATAGACGCACCAAAAAAAAATTTTTTTTTTTTTTTTTTTCTGTTGAGAACCAGCCAAACTGTGTCTATTTACTCAATGCATGAGAGTGACAGGGTGGAAGAAAGTAAAGACAAGGAGAAAGTTTACATTACTTTCACTTATCCCACAAACTCATTCTTATGGATTCGATAGCCTGACTTTTTCCCTTGATGGGGAATTATGAGACCTTACTTTTATGTTTAAACTTTCTCAACTTTTTTATATATATATATATTTTTTAAGAGATGCTTTGGGGTTCTAAAGGTGGATTTTAAGGAGAAAGTAAAAGTAAAAGTAAAAAAAAAAGAAGAAAAGACTCATCTCATTATGCAACTCTTTTCAGTTATATATAATATTTTTTTTTTCTGCAAGAGATAACAATAAAATGTAGTACTTTTTAGAAAGAAATAATGTCCCCGTTGTGATACATCACCTCGCCGTTACGTTTTTAATGTGAAAATACACATGTTTCACATATGCCTTCACACTTTATTCAACTTTTTTTTTTCCTTTTTTTTTTCTTCTTCTTTTTCTTTCTTTCCCATTATATTTTGGAAAGAAAGGGGAAAAAAAAAACGAAGAAAGTTCACTCCTGAATAAGATGTGTAGTAGTAGTAATAATAATAATATGAATTGAATGGTTTTCATATTCATCTCAAAAAGTAAAAAAAAAAAAAAAAGGTAAGAGTTGGAGAAAGCACAAGGGAGAAAACTTGGTTGGAGTTAAGAGAAAGTTATCTTTTTTAACCTTTAAGTAAAGGAGATGAAGAGGAGCGTTGAAACGAATACCGTAGAGACGGATTTATAAACTCATTCTATTCTACAGAATTAAGCACAAGAGAGAAAGTTTGTCTTTAGATTCTAGTAAAATGGGAACTCAGGCTCTTAAATGTACATGAGCTCTTTCTACCAAAAAAAAAAATAAAATAAAAAAGACTTGAAACTGATGAAGAAAAGTAGGAGTAAAAGAGGGAGAGAAACTTATTAAAATTTACATAGGGATGTAGTTAGTAAAAGACAAGAGAAAATCCTCCTCACCTTCCCAAATTCAGTAAGGCCTCCTCGTTCCGGTAAATAATTTTCCGATGAAGCAGAGTCAGCCCTAAAATATGTAACAACAAAAATGACAATCACATTTTTATTTTTTAGCTTTAGAAACTATCTCTATTTTTTATTCATGACTCTTTTCTTAGTCTACAAATGCTTTATAAATAAACCTACAAATCCCAAAACTCCAACTCAATTTTCACTTTTATGTACAAGGCGTTTAACATTTTTTTTTTGTACTCTAAAAAGCATGACGTCATTTTTTTTACACTCTATTGCTGGCAGCAGCAGCATTGTAGCTCCTCCCAGGAGCTACGATAAAATTGGAGAAAAAGGAGGCAAAAAAATGATTAAACACCCTGTACATTTTTTTTCAAATTTTTTTTAACACTCCTAGTCCTTTTTTTTTTAAATTTGTGACCTAATACTTCCATTTTAGTTTAAATAAATAGTAACATGAAATTCCCATTATTATACCCGCATCATATGAATTAAGACAGTATAGAAAAATTGGTTAGTTTTTAAATTTTTTCCAAAAATTAGTCAGTGGGTTTTTATAAAATATTTTTTTTTTAATGTTTTAGTTTAGTTTAGTTTTTATTTCTAGTTTACTTTTGGTAGCATTGAGAGATGAAAAGTTGAATTTATTTTTGTATATATAGTGTGTTAATGTGAAAAAATTTTTTTTAAAGTTGAGTGTGTAAACTTTTAAAGAGTGAAAACAAAAAGTAAATTTTTCTTTTTTCTTTTTTTCGCTTTTCGCTTTTCTCTTTTCTCTTTTCTCTTTTCTATTATGATCTTTCTGAAACTTCACTTCCGAGCCAAGTATACAAATTCTCTTTGNCTTTTCTCTTTTCTCTTTTCTATTATGATCTTTCTGAAACTTCACTTCCGAGCCAAGTATACAAATTCTCTTTGGTTTATCCAACTATTTGAAATTTTCCATCAGGGAATATTGGATGACAGAGATTTTAGTTCCCTTTGGTTATATGTGGGTTGTTGGTTTTTGAAAGAAGCTAATTAAGTCCTTGAGTCTTTCCTTTTTCAAGGTAGGAACCAATTTCATTTTCAGTAATTTAAAGTTCCTGAACCTAATCTCAACCAAACCGCATCCAACCATTAACTAAAAAGGTTCATTTTCTAAAGTTCCTTTCTAAAATTAGAAGAATAGAATAAAGCTTCATAAATTTAAAAATAATTGAACTCTTAAAAAAAGAATTTGTAACTTTTATTTTATTTATTTTTTCTTTTCTTGTGTATTAATAAACCTTCAATATAATTTATCATTTAAGGAGAAGAAAGCCTTTTGCCTTTAGCCTTTAGAATTTAGTCTTTAGGTTCTTGTTAGTGTGTGTTGAGGGTTAAAAATTGAGTTTCCAAGATTTAAAATGAAATTGAAGGGGAAAATATATGGATGTATTATTCAATTATTCATTTGATAATTCAAGTGAGTTATATATAATGAAGAGAGAATAGAAAACAATAAAGTTTGGTGGTAGGGGGAAAATAAGAATAGAAATGTGTAGAAAATTAAAAAAAAAAAAATTGTCAAGAGAACAGAATTGTTTAGAAATAAGATAGTTTGAGTTTTCTATAGCAGTTAGCATAAGGTTGAAGGGATGTAAAGAGAAAAGTCAAAGAGTGACAAGAAAGGGAGAAAGTCAGGGTTGATTTCCCTTGAGTCCTCAAAAAAGTCTTCACTTTTTAACTCCTTAGATTCTATTTTTAGAAACATGTAACTACAATCTTACATCCCTTAACTATCAACTTATATAGTACTCCTTGAATTAAGTGAAAGTTTTTTTTTTACCTTACTTGAGTGAATTTAACAATGTTCTTAATTCAAACTTTCTAACCTCTTCTAACTTTTTCATGCATAGTAATTCCAATTTGTAANACCTTGAGTGAATTTAACAATGTTCTTAATTCAAACTTTCTAACCTCTTCTAACTTTTTCATGCATAGTAATTCCAATTTGTAAGACTTTTTTACTTTCAGACTCTTTTCAATTATTTATAAATCTAGTAGTCTTATTTCACAAATTAACCCTACTGAGGCGGTGGTAATTGTTTAGGAAATTTTTTTTTATAAGAAAGAAAAGTATTATAATTTTAATAATTTTTAATAACTCTTTTGAATTAAATTGAACATAATAAGAAACCAATGAGGTTAGGAGTTAATAAAAAAGTTTAAATAAATAAATAAATTGTGCTCAGATTATTAGAAAATTATTCAAAACTATTTCCTTCTATAAGCTTTTTCTTATGAGTCGGACTGTATTTTTTATTTTTTTTTTTGAAAAACTTACCATGGAGTATGACAATTGTGAGTGAGAGTGAGGTATCTAGCACCAAGACTGTAGAGCATCCGCAATACAGCTAAACTGTTCCCAATTGCATGGCCTATATAAGGTGAAAAAAAATTTTTTAATAATTAATTATTTTGAAATTATAAATTAAGTTTCTATTATGAAATGATTAGAATGTATATTAACACCCGCATCGCCAAAAATTTGCAAAAAAAAAATACCATACCGGAAATAACATGTGCGAAATTTTTTTATATAATTGTATATTGTATATTAAATATACAGTGCGTCCAAATAAGAAGGCGAAATTTTTGAATAATGATTTTGAGGAAAATAAAATATTGAGTATATGTCAAAATTTTACATTACATTATGAACTGCTCAAGTTCCTGAAAATCGTTTCTACCAAAATTTTTTTAACTCTTTTTAACTTAAAAAGTGTCACAAGACTCTAATTTGTGGGATTTTTAAAAACGCTTAGTGCCAAATTTTCGTCTTCTTATTCGAACACAGTGTATATTAAGTAATAAATAAATAAATAATTAATAATAATTAAATAAATAATATCATACCGCCTTCTACTCCAATGAGACTCGCTATCCGTCGGTCTCGATGAGCTTTCTCCACTTCTATAAAATAAAAATACAAAAAAAAAATACAAAAATTTAACATAAAATTTATTGCAAGAACATATTAAATAGATTCAAAAATTTTTAAATTATTGTTTTTGTTAAATTTTTGGGAATATTAAGAACCACTGTGAAATTCTAAAAAAAAAATTTTTTTCTCATAAAATTTTTTTACGATATTATTTATAAAGTACCGTAAAGATCTTTCATCTGAGACTGGGTCTAAACTTTTCTTCAAAAAATATTTACAAGATTCAATATCTTATTGTGTACTTTAAAAAAAAAAATCAAGTTTACTCTTCTATAGTATAATATAACTTACCATTAAAAAGTAAAAGCAAATGCTTTTCTTAATAAGACTAATATTAGAAATAAATCCACTTTTGTAAGCAAACAAGAACGGAAGTAAGAAAACGAGAGCTTAAGGGCTTAATGCTACTTGAAAGTTGAAACTAATTTTTTTTTTTTTTTCTCCATCTCCTTTTTTATTTTCTTCTACAAAAGACAGTTGAAAGGAAAGGAAAAAAATAAATATATATATATATATTTTGGAGTCTTTCTTTTTCCCATTATTCTTAAGAATTTATTCCATAGTTTTAGAAATAGTAAGTAATTTAGTTGAAATTTTTTATTATATAATTTCAATTTATTCAAAAGCGTAACAACAATAATGGTTTTTATACTTATTTTATAACTACTCCTCAACTGTTCTTTTTCTAACCAAAAATTTATATTACTTCCAGTGCGTATAGGGTTAATAAAATTTTGAATTTTTTTTTTTTTTTTTCCAACATGAAACATGTAAATGTTCCTAGTATGTACTACTTACGTAAATTCTCAATGTAAAAGAGAAAGTTAAGAGAAAGTTCAATATTCTTTTGACTAAGGATTATTTTTAGTAGAAAACGAAGCTTCTAGTCACTCATTCTCAATTTCTAAGATCATTGATTTCGTTTCAAGTTTATTTTCTCTTTGGCAATATGCTATTTCGCTTTCTCTCCTCGTTTTTATTCGATTTGACAAAATTCAATACCCCAAAGTATTCCTTTTTTATAACCCTAGATCCCACTATCCATAGCATTCTCTCTTCCCATTACCAACTTACCACATCAGATCCAAATCTATAAAAAAAAAAAAAAAAAAGTATGGATTTACTTTCTCTAGTAACTGTTTCCTCCATACTTTTTTTTACATTGGAAAGTGAGAAGAAAAACACTTTCAACAATATTACAAATCCCATTCAACAAACCATGAAGAAGTTGACCAACCAATCAGACATAGTTGTTAGAAAGTCTATTCTTTCAACCTGAACACATTAGAAATTCTTAAGAGCGAATCTCGATAGATCGTCTAACTCAATTGGACGACAAGACCCTTGGGGAAAGTTAAAATGAAGACAAGGTAAAAAAAAAATCAAAGGGAAAGATCGACATGGAGACTAACACATACAGACACAGACACAAAAAAAGATAGGACAAACGGAGGAAGTGGTGACAGCATCGAAACTGTAGTAAAGTTAAAAAAAAAAAAAAAAAAAAAACACAAAAAGTGAAAGTAGTGGTGAAAGTGATTTGTTACAATTTTTCTTTATGCTCTTTTCTCCACCATGAGTCCAAAAATTTTTATCAATTTATCAAACTTAAGGGTTGCATGTTACATTTATAAGACCAATGAAAAAGTTTGATCCAATCATAATCCACCATATAACAATGTGTTAATCTGTATCTTAAATTACATTATATAACTCCATTAGTAATAATAATAGTAATAGTAATTACTAAAGTAATCCTAAAAGTTTTCTTTACCTTAAATCAAAAAATCTCTATGTTATATTATTTTATCTAACGTAATACATAATATGACTCATGGAGAAAGTCAAAAGAAAAAGTCAAAGTTAGAGATTTTCTTTCAAATCCTATAAACCATATTTCTTAGACTAAAGTTTTTTTTTTTTTTTTTTCTTACTACATACTACTAACACTAAGAAAAATATTAGGATCATAAAAATGTCTAACGATGAAGATTTTAGTGCAGTTAATGTGACACCTAAATGTCTTTCATGTAGCATAACTCATTAGATTTCTAAACTTTATTTTATTTATGACACATGCAATTTGAGCCTATTACGATCCTAAAAACATACCATAATACATACATATATATATTTATATATATGTATATATACGACGAATACATATGAAAATTAATATTCAACCCAATCTTTCAAAAAAATTTTTTTTTTCTGATCTAACAACCTAATGTGACATAAACCTAAGAACCTAACTTAAAATTTTGGCTACAGAATTTTGTTATAGAGAAAAGACCTAAGGTTAAAATTCACTTTACTATTTTTTGAATATAAACCTATGCAAAGAAGCTATATAAAGTTCATTTTTTTTTCTTTTGTAATAATAATAAAACAAAACCTTTATGACCTATTATGACCTGATTTGATAGTATTGTACCAAAATTGAGGGATATATACAGAGAAAAAAAAATCAACGGTATGACAATAGGTATATGAGAAATTGATACGATGTTATAGTTTCAGTGATGGGTCATTTCACTTTATATCAAATCTAACTCAAAACGAAAAAAAAAATAGAAAAAAAAAAGTGAAAGTAAAGGGTTAATAGTAAAGAACCAATAGGAAAATGAGGATATAAAAAATACAGTGTGGATCTACTCTTTTTGACTTCATGTTCCGAATATAGAGGATGAGAGTTCAAAGTAATAGATAAGAGAAAGACAGGTTGTAACGAGTTAATTTTAAACTGGTAAAATTCCCATCAATTTGAAATTGTACACTAAGAGGATTTACTCAAATCATTTGTAACATTGAGTAGAAATAGTCGTGAAGTCGAGATGACTTTCAGGACTATCAGGACAGATTTTCACATTACAAGAGTCTCTCAATGTTCTTAGTGTTTTTACTATCTCTAGATTTTACTTTCACCTCGAATCACTACTTTCACTACTTCCTGTGTAGTATTAGCGTACTACCGTACTACCGTACTACCATATAGTAACTGACTAAACTGATTCTATCTTTGTGTGTTAGTAGTAAGGAGTGANTCAAATCATTTGTAACATTGAGTAGAAATAGTCGTGAAGTCGAGATGACTTTCAGGACTATCAGGACAGATTTACACGTTACAAGAGTCTCTCAATGTTCTTAGTGTTTTTACTATCTCCAGATTTTACTTTCACCTCGAATCACTACTTTCACTACTTCCTGTGTAGTATTACCGTACTACCGTACTACCATATAGTAACTGACTAAACTGATTCTATCTTTGTGTGTTAGTAGTAAGGAGTGACAAAGTGAGTTCAAACATTTCCATTGGGACTTTCCCTTTGCTACCTGATTTGAATTTTAATCAAAAAATTTTGGTCCATTATTTCTCACATTGAGACAAGGAGGTTGAGTATGAGTCTCAACTACGTGTCCAGTACATCCTACGATACATCATGCTGAGAATGACCTCGTTTGTTTTAAAATGGCCCAACTGGTGTTCAAAAGAGTCATGGTGTATATACATATATACATAGTTTTATCTAAAGCTTGGAATAGTGCCTATGTTTTTTTTTTTTGATGTCATTGGTGCGTATGGAATAATAAATTAATAAGAGGATGACACCGGGTTTGTAGTCATTAAATTGGACTAATTAAAATTAGAATTTAATTTCCTTACCTTTCACCGAATTTACAAGGCTGAGGTGATCAGAATATTTTTCGACCAGTCTTTTGATTACATCAATTTGTTCCACGGCAATTTGTACCGCATCCAAATGTTGAGCTGAACAAGGGACATAGGCTGACCACAACTGAAAAAAAAAAAAAAAAAAAATTATTATTTTTTTTTTTCATATTATATTATTCACTCTGTACATTTTCATCAGGGAAGACTTTTGCCCCTCCTTGGTAATAAACAAGAAAAAGAAAATGTTTTTGTTGGGTAAATATAAATCTTTTGACACTTGGCAGGCACGGTGTAAGACTATAGTTGCCGACGTTTAAGACACAATAAAATGTTGACATGTTACGTTCCTTAGGGTAATACAAAAGTTTTTTTGAAGCGAAGAACTAGTTAGAATTTACTATGAACCCGTCATTTTGGACCTTTGTTAATAAATCATAGAAAATATACACAATTTAAGATTAAGTTATTTGTANAGAAAATATACACAATTTCAGATTAAGTTATTTGTAAAAAAAAAAAAAATGAAAAAAAAAAATAATAGAAATAATAATAGGTATTATTGAACAGCTTTTAAATATACTGATTCAAAATAAGAAAAAAAAAATCCGAATTTTCATACCTGGGCACCCACGCCGCCTTCCCTTAGGCGAATGAGATCCGTATGTGACCAAGGACTTGACGAAAATGGTTCCAACTAAATAATAAAAAAAAAATTCAACAAAGATTATAAAAAATTGAAGTCAGCAATGACGTTGACAAGAATGACTTTATCAACAATATAGTAAGTTAAGTCCTGACCTGTCTCAAATCAGAGTCAAAGTTGACTTCTCTGAGTTGGTTTTGAAGAAATTTTCGTAGATTCCACGCCAAATCATTATGGCTAAAAAGAGAAAGTAGAAGATTAAGAGTTAAAAAAAATTTTTTTTTTTTTTTGTACTAGAATTTTCAAACTTTCTCTCTACAATGGTAAGTAGTAAGTCGTAGTGCTGTAAAAAAAAAAAAAAAAAAAAAAAAAAAACGCTTCCATAATGTATTTTTATCCTATATCTTCAGAATCCATTCCCACTGACAGACAAACAAGTTAGATGATAGAGAAAAGAAGAAGAAAAAAAAAAGCGGGGAAAGCTCTAAGCTGTCTAATTAAAATTCTTTAAACAAAGGCTCTATACTTTCTCTTTTTTTTTTCAGTCTTTCACTAATACTTACGGTTTCTAAGCATTAAGAAGAGAAAGAACTAAAATTCAAGCTAAGAAACTTATTTTTTTTTTCAGTTTTTTTTTTTGTGTGTATATTCTTTTGGTTCTTTTTATCCATCTATCCCCCATTGTCAAGATCCCTCAGTTTGTGACTTATGGCTTGAGAGTTTCAACTTCTTGTGTATCATCTTATACAAAAAGAAGTCGGGAAATGTAATTTATGTTGTAAAGTATAAAGAATCATTGCATTATTCACAGATAAAAAGAAAAAAAAAGAAAAGATACATTTCTACTACATTTCTTACATTTCACTATATATATGTATATATTTTTTTTTCTTCTTGTCAAAAATTTTTTTTAACATAAGACTACTCCTTCAGTCAGTCGTGAAAATACAGAGAGACAGAATGAATTAAAGAAATATGACAAGGAGTTTTGGGTTAAATAATTCACATATGGTGGTAAAAAAAAAAAAAAAAAAAAAAAAGTCAAAAAGTATATGAAAAAAAATGGGATATATATTAAAACAATGAAATCCGATTGGTTAGAAGTTAGAGAGTGAAAGGAAATTTGAAAGTGAATGTTTTCTCTAAAGGCTTCATTTTGAGAAAGTGTTTTTAAGCCTTAAAGGAACAGATGAATTTGACAGTCAGAGAATTTTGGCAGGTGCCTGGTGCCTTATAGAGATTACTTTTCAACTTGTAAAATACTAATAAAATCCAACTCACTAAGGGTCCTTGCTTCAAGCTATCCTCGTAAAGGTTTAAAAAAAAAAAATTTTTTTTGAAATTTTTTTTTTTTTTTTTTTTTACTTAAAAACCTACCGGAATGGATTAAAAATAATAAAGATGAGGAATTGGGAATGGAAAAATAAGTTTGGTTGGGTAGACAAGATTTCCAATATCCGTTAGCTTTCACTACTTTCACTGCTTTTTACAACTTGAGAGCTTTTCAATGTTTTTCTACTCATAACTGGAGGGAGTGTTATAATATTAGGATTTTTTTTGGAACCACTTTAGTGTATATAAATGAATTTGATTCAATCCCTTCCGTTTGTATATATATATATATATATATATATATATTTTCGTAGAAGGTGAAATGTGAATAATTCGTTATTGGAAAATTTTTGAAGGATCGGAAAGCATAAGAGAAATTTTTTTTATGGGACTTTGATTTCTAGGAATTTAAATCGGGTCTTTTTGAAACACAATNAGATGATTTGAACTTCATCTTGTGATCCACGTTCTGCAAAAAAAAATAAATAAAAATAAAAAATATCAAAAAAAAAAAAAAAAAATTTATAAAAAAAAAAAAAAAAAAAAAAAAAAAAAAAAAAATTTTTTTGAATAAAAAATTTCAACAACTTTCTCTTTTCATTTTGATGAGAGAAGAACGAAATCCAGACTTTTGAAGTCCTCCGTTCAAAAACCAAAACAAACCACAATAAAAAAAAATAAAAAAAAAAAAATTGAAAATCAGAACAAAATTATAGAAAGAAAATCAAAGAGATTTTTTATAGTAGTAACTAGAAAATCCCTTGACATAAATAACCATTTTCATTATTTCAAAAAAAAAAAGAAAAAAAAACTTTAAAAAGTGAAACTCTAACAATAACTTTCTCCTATTCTTAACAACTGACGTCAAAAATTGTTTTTTTTTCTCTTACATACATACTTTCTCTCTTCAATATTTTAGATCTAAGAAAGTAAATCCTAGTCTTATAGACTCTGTTTACGGCTTGCCAAAAGTTGTTATAAAATTCTAAAGTAACTACATATATACAGTAAGTCTTCACATTATATCTGTAATAGAGATTTAAATCGATTTCATTGCAACTCTTTTACTCAATCCAGTTTGAATTTTCAAACCCATAAAGAAAACAAAATTTAAGAGGTTCACTAGATTTTTATTTCTTTTTTTTTTTATCAAACTCTTCATAAGCTACTACCAGTACCAGTACCAGTACCAGTACCAGTAGTAGTAGTAGTCAAAGTTACGGACATTCATTTTAAAGTATACTTCCGAGTTTGTTATTATAAAAAACTCAAAGACCGCAGTGAAGCATTGACTTTAGCCATTTCTGATGAAGAAAAAAAAAACGGGACTTTCTCTTTTGATACGTGTAGAAGTAAGATAGAAGAAAAAAGGCAAAAACTAAAGCCATTGGTTAGACTAAAGTCCAAGGTAAAAGAAAATCTCAAAAGTGACGGACGGACTCTGTGAAATCTTGTGGAAAAAAAAATATAAGAGAGAAGAAGAAGAAAAAAAAAAACGGGATTTGGACCGATTATGGTGAGTCAAACTGCCTGCAGAAAGTCTCTAACATCCGTTTCTCTTTTCCCGTTTCAAAATAATCCACCGCTGGTGAAAGTAGGAATCAATTTCCTCCGATCCACCTTTCTCCCAAACGCCAAAGCATTTTACTATTCTTTTTTACTTTTTGGACAGGAGTCGATCAGTGCAGAAACCATTACATTAGCTTGAGCCAATTTTCCCTCCAAAAAAAAAAACGAGAAAATAGTCAAACCAAGCATGATGGTGATGGTGGTGAAAGTCTACCCACATTTTGTAATTTCAAACCCAACCTTATAATACATACTGTTTGCAATTTTTTCTATACCCCCTTCCCCCCTGTCTTATCCACTACCAACGAGAGTGATATCAATCTCATTCCAAAAGCAAATCTTCTACACTAAGTCTCAATTCATTCATTCATCCGATTTGATTCCTTTTGTACTCATGCCCATGTATGTATAGAAGTGGAAGAGAAATCCAGGATTTTAGATAAAATCCCCACTTTTTTTTTTTTTTTTTTTTTTTTGCATCTATACCAATGACGCTTTAGCTTTCTCCTCACTCACGTAGACAGGAAATGGATCTTTCTCTTCTATTTGGAGATAGTTGACATTTTATCCTAACAAAAACCTATGAGAAAAGTACTTTCCCTTTTACCCAGTGAGAGTGATAGTGTTATGAAGATTAATGTCAGCTAAAAGATTCGTATGCAAAGTCAAAAATAGAGTATCACTTCCGTTTCTTGTACTAGTAGTACTAAAATTTATCATTACTGGTAAACAGAGTGAAAGCAAATTCACGTAACTATTAGACCACTTAACGTTATAGTTAAATACTAAACTTATTAGATACGGTTTTACAAATTGGAAGAGATGGGCAAAGTGGAGCGTGTGGGAGAGAGGGGGAGCGTGCGGAGGGGGGAAGGGTGGGAGCGGGACCTCATGCCGCATGGTCCAAAAAAAAAAAAATTTNAACTATTAGACCACTTAACGTTATAGTTAAATACTAAACTTATTAGATACGGTTTTACAAATTGGAAGAGATGGGCAAAGTGGAGCGTGTGGGAGAGAGGGGGAGCGTGCGGAGGGGGGAAGGGTGGGAGCGGGACCTCATGCCGCATGGTCCAAAAAAAAAATTTTTTTTTTCACACTTTTCTTTTTTCTCAACTTGTTTCAAGAACTCATCGAAAGTTGTTTCTTTTCCACTTGAATATAGCAACTAGTTAGTAGTACTACTTAAAAACTTATAATTATTATTCCTATGTACTGTACTGTAAGACTCAATACTTAGATACTTAAGATGTAAAGACATGTAAAAAGTGAAAGCTGGTGAAAGTTGTAAGAATTTTCAACTTTTTTTTTTTTAACTTACCCATCGATCAAAGGGACTTCAGAAAGTAATTTACGCACGACATCCTGCTTGAGAGCATCCGTTCGCTGACTTTGCATTTCTAATGCAATTGGTACTCCAACTCCTACACCCAGTGCACAGGCAACAATAAGAAATCCACAGACGACACATATTTGGCGTAAATCCAGCTCAAACCCTGTACAGAGAAGAAGAAAGAGAATAAAAAAATTTTTTTTTTAATGGTAAAATGTTATAATAGAGTGAAAGTGAAGGGATATAAAAGGGGTGAAGATTTTTTGAAGTTTTTTTATTGGTAAAAGCATAAGATGTGAATTTCGTCTATGGGCAACAGATTGTTCTTATGGTTGAAGAGAAGGACTTTGAGTTCCCTTTTGTGTGTACTTTTCACACGTTTTCTCCTTGAGTCCTTCCGTCAATGTCAAGTCATCCCAATTCCATTAGTATTAGAAACTCGTCTGTTCTACTTCCGTACCTTTAGTAGTTGGTTGTATCTCACTTTCTAATCTTACAAGAGCAAAGGGTATAATAAGTTAGGAGTCAAGTGGCAGTAACTGAGAGAAAAGAGAGCTATAATAATACCCCCGCCCAACCCTCTCTTCTTTATTTTTATCACTCAACAACACCAAACTCCATCAACTTCCGAAAACCATTTTTCACTTTCTCTCCGTCCCACTACCTCCTTTCATTGAAAATAAAACAGAGACAACCGCATGCCTATTAAGCTGTCAAGAAACGATCAAAAAATAAAAAAAAAAGTCAAACGGAGGACTAACTTTCTCCATATATAAACATAACTCCATTATGGAGAAAGTTTCATTAGAACATTTTTGTCTGATTTTTTTTTTCAATAGAAAACCTAAACAATCATTTGTAAAATATCAAAAGTTAACGAACTGGTGATTTATTTGACTGACAAGATATCTATTTTAGTAGATTTCATACACATCATTTACTGTTAATTAACTAGTGTTTATAACAAAAGTTAGACAAAAATAATTAATTGGACTTTCACTTTTTTTTCTTATAATTATAAGAACAATCATCATTCATCGCATCTACTAACAAAAAGCTAAGCAGGCTTTTTTCTTGATTGAAATTTTTTTTGATGAAAATATTAGATTATATTAAATTATATTAATTTTTGATTGAAAATATTAATTTTTGATGAAAATATTAGATTATATTAAATTATATTAATTTTTGATTGAAAATATTAATTTTTGATNATATTAATTTTTGATGAAAATATTAGATTATATTAAATTATATTAATTTTTGATTGAAAATATTAATTTTTGATAAAAAATAAGAACTTTAAAGCAAAAATTTTTTGTACAAAACTCAAAGCTAAGATATGGTTCTATTCACTATGTGCCAGACTGTATATGGGCTACACCAGTTATGCGCCACCCAAAAAAAAAAAAAAATTTTTTTTTAATTTGACTTATTAAGATACAGCAACCTAAAATGAGACTTTAGATAACCGAAACATAAAGTCAACCTAAAAATTTTAATGGTGAAAGAATAATAATTTTTTTTAGAATGATATCAAATCGTTATAGGAAAAATATTTATTATTTATTTAATACTTAAAAATTAAAATATTAAAACTTAAATAAGCCTATAGAAACTTAAAATATATACAGTGCGTTCAAAAAAGAAGGCGAAATTTTTGCAAAAATGATTTTGAAGAAAATAAAAAAATGACTTTATGTCAAAATTTTAAATCTATTATGAACTGCTCAAGTTCCTGAAAATCGTTTCTACAAAAGTTTTGTTAACTTTTCTTAAGTTAAAAAGTGTCGTAAGGCTCTAATTTATGGGAATTTTAAAAACGTTAGTGTCAAATTTTCACCTTCTTATTCGAACACACTGTATATTTTGTAAAATATTTAGTTTTTTATTAGGTGTTACAGTAAATTTTTCTTGTCATCTATTCCTAACTTTTTCCAATGTTAATGTTAGGAAGTTAAGGATTTTTCTAACATAAGTGGAAAGTGTCATTTGAGCTTTGTTAATCGAAATACTTCTTCCATGACAACTATAACAATTGTCGTTAATGGTACATATATCCTGCTATATATTTCTAAATCCNAAATACTTCTTCCATGACAACTATAACAATTGTCGTTAATGGTACATATATCCTGCTATATATTTCTAAATCCTACTAGTGGATGGTCACTGGTTCGTTTATTTTCAAGAATCAGGAGAGAAATATCAGTACTCTTCACATTAGTCTGAATCTGATCTTAGTGCTCCTTCTCAGGTTTCTTGCTAAGGTAAGAATCATGATTCCAAACACGAAATTCTAGTCAGAAGAGAAAGTAATAGTACTAGTTGGTATGGAGANTAAGGTAAGAATCATGATTCCAAACACGAAATTCTAGTCAGAAGAGAAAGTAATAGTACTAGTTGGTATGGAGAAAGTCTACAGAATTGAGAAGTGCAGCTTGTCATTTAGAAAATGGACTCATAGTACTGATATGAGCGGATTACTACATGACCCTAGCTTGTCAAAGAAGATGAGAAGAAAATGCCAAATAATCAGTGAAAGCTTGGTTTCTCCAGTAAAAAAAAATTACATACTATATAATACACGTAAAGGCTAAAAAACTGGCAGGAGTAAAAAAAAATGAACAAAGACATTTGATTCAGCTTCCACAAAAAAAAAAAAAAAAAAAGAACGACATTTAATATGAAGAAAACGTGGAAAAACTACAAATCTAGCTATACTCATTGTACTCCTTAAATTTCCAATGGATGATGCTCAACGTCATGTTTAAATTCATAAGAATAGAAATAAATAGTACNTTGTACTCCTTAAATTTCCAATGGATGATGCTCAACGTCATGTTTAAATTCATAAGAATAGAAATAAATAGTACTAGTAATGAAAAAAAAAAACGCTTCTAAATTGAGACTGAACCTTGAACCTTAAAATTTTGAAAAAAAAAACATAAAAAAATAGACAAATGGCATGTGTGGTTATTTATGGGAATTGAGTTTTATTGTTCAGCAGGGAAATGTTGAAAACTATAAGACTACACACAAGCAAACTGTCAGTAAATACGGATGACCAGAAAAGAGAAAGTATAAAGGAAAGTTTATACTCCATGTACTACATCATAGCTTTCGCATATGAACTCCAAAAAAAAAAAATTTTTTTTCCAGAACACCACGAAATGAGCAAAAACAAGAGAATAAAGATATAAAAACAAGTACCAAGTTAAAACTTTTTTATTTGTGGCAGAAAAAAAAAGCAATTTTCCGATGACTTTCTCTCCCCCTCCACATCTATATAACAATAGGGAGTAGAAAGTAGTCAAACATATAATTTAATAACACAGAGATTATCATTGGTCGTGGATGAAGTTAAAGTCTATGTATACATACCAGAAGAGCTTAACACTTACACTCTAATAAAACCCTTATAGTACTAAACTCTCCAAAAATCTATATAAAAAAAATGTACTAAAAGCAAAAAAAAAAAAAAAAAACAAAAAAAAACAATAGAATTATTGATACTTTCTTTAAATTAACTTAAACCAAAAGTTTAAGAAATAGACTTCCCAGACATATACAAAATACACCAGAGAAAAGAAAACTTTAGTCTAAAAGTTGAGTTTAAAAATTTGGTTTCATAGAACCATATAGAAGTTAAAATCAATTTCATACATTATTTAACCCTCAATATCCTACCAATTTCCTATTCTAGATATTATTTAGATTCAAAACCCTTGGTGATAAAATCGTAGTTTTTAATGAAAATATAAGAGATAGTAAAAGAATATATGAGAATCTACGACTAAAGGTATGTTTTGAAGAAAAGATGAGAAAATAAAGGATATAAAAAAAATCCAAAGCATGGTAAGCAGAAAAGCATACCTCATTTTTTTCGCTCGGATATTCGATTCAATTATTTCAAATAGTGCATTTCCTAATGCTACATTACCCCGTAAAAGGAAATTTCGAAAAAAAATTTTTCGCTGAGTTGTCATTTTTTCCAAAAAAATTTAACACATGAGGCATGGGGCGACTATGCGCAGATAAATTTAATTTTGGTCATGTTCCCATCTAGCTAATTTTTTCAGATTTTGCACATGACAAGTCTACTAACAGGGCATGTTTTTCCAATAAAGAAATTTAGCGGGGCTCTTCTACATTCCAAGCGCGCATG
>NIPM01000028.1:259537-434478 GCA_002738285.1 Holacanthella duospinosa
GTTGGGAAACCAACCCCCGGCCTCACATCACATGGTGAACGGAACTGGACTTCCGTTCACCACACAACAACAACAACAACTCAGCTGCTGCTCATTCCCTTTCACTCTCATTACCCTCCCTATATTAGTATTAGTAGTAGTATTATTATTATTATTATACCTATATAGACTTACCTGTTGTAAAGTCTATCCCTGTGGATAGACTCAGTTTAACTTCAACCGTTGAATAAAACGGATCTTCTCTTGTTCCTCCATATTGGAATTTATTATTTTTATTTATTTATTATTATTTATTAATTATGAATTTATTTATTTGTTGATTTTTGGTGATGTGGTGACCTCTCTCCACACAGGACAAGGGTCAAGGGTCATCAAAGGACCTCATTCCTTACACGTTAGTATTAGAAAATGCACTATTTGAAATAATTGAACCGAATATCCGAGCGAAAAAAATGAGGTATGCTTTTCTGCATACCATCCTTTCTGGAAAGAAAGTATCCATGCGCCTTTCTCCTTGTCGGTTAAAGAGAAAGGAGAGAGACGAAAAAAAAAAGAAGTATTTTCACAAACGGAAGCAAATTGGGTAGATATGTGGAATGGAGTTTGTGGAAAAGAAAGAAGAATATTCCTCTTATGCAGACTGCATACTGAGTAGATGATAGAGAAAGTTAGGCAAAGAGGTCACAGAGGAGGTCACAGGGACAAGAGAAAATATTAAGAAAAAGGAAAACCTCTTTTGTCTGCGCTTCTTAAAATCGCTTTTCTCTCTTTTTTTTTCTTATACAACTTCCCGTCACTTTTACTCTACTCCCTTCAAAATTATCATTTTTCTAGCTTTCCGCTCCGTCATTTTCTATTTGAGCATATGGTTCCTTAACAACATTGTAGCATATGACGAAGAGTCAGATAACTTTCTTCTCTTCTTATGCTTTCAAAATACAAAGTAGAAAAGACTTTAAGGATACAAATTTGTCCGTTCATCCTCATCTTATGTAGACTTTCTCCCCTTTCGACAAGGCTTTTCACAGAATGATTAAGGTTATTTACAACAAAAAAAAAAGACAAGGATCCTTTTCTAAATCGACCAACCACGGAACCTGTCAGTCTGAATTATATAGCTCATCTCTAGCTTTCTTTACATAAATCAACTTCACACTTGAAGTAATATTGATAGCCGAAAATTTATTGTGCAACAGGAACCACATCAATAAACTCTTTTCAAATTCAAGTGAAAAAAAAAAAAAAAAATTTTTTTCCCATTGATTCCACAACATTTTGAAATTACTATCAAATACTATGGATTCTAGAATTTATTTGCTGATTTTAACATTAGATATTAAAAAACAAAACCTCAAAANTTTTCCCATTGATTCCACAACATTTTGAAATTACTATCAAATACTATGGATTCTAGAATTTATTTGCTGATTTTAACATTAGATATTAAAAAACAAAACCTCAAAACTGAAATGTAAACTACGATATAATTTTGTAACAACTTTCTCCTACTTTCTTTTATAACTCAATTTCTTGAAAATCCTAAAAAGATTTTTAATTTATTCTTTTTTGTGCTCTATTTTTGATTAGAATAGCCACTCACTGTAAAATAATAAAAAGTTGTCATTTTAAACATCAAACATGGACGAATTCATCTAAAAATGTAATTTGATAAGTTTTATGCAATAAACTGTATCTTTATGAAATGAATCTCATGTTATAAATGTATCTAATGTTAATTTTTACGTCCTATTGGAGAAAGTTAATGAAAGTTATCCACATGACTTTTTAATTTAAATTAGAAACTTGATCAAGTCTCTAGTCTCTAGTTTCTACTGATCCATTTATTAACAGAATTTCCTAATATAATAATAATAATAATAATAATAATGATAATAATGGTTCATTTCGTTTGAAAATCAAGTTTTAGAATCTTTTGGCTAACTTTACCAAAAATTCGTATAAATCAATTTTTTTTATTTTATTTTTATGTTTCCATACCTTCACAGAGTAACCGCTTTCTCCTGGTAGTGCGAGTGGTTGCCAAATTTGAAATTCGTTGACTTGAGCCAGTTCTAGACTCAGGTGTAAGGGAAGACTCTGATTGTACACGAACAGGTTGATTTTGTTGGATTTGATGATGATGGGGTTGATGATTTAAAGTTGATGAATCATATTTAGGACCCATTTCTTTAATTTGACTCTATAAAATCAATAAAAGTAAAAAAGTGAATTTTAAATTTATTTACAATTTTTAATTATTGACTCTTATATATATTTTAAGTAGATGTTAGTTTGTTAGAATTGATTTCGTTATTCTTAACCCTCGACAGTAATGAGCAAACAAAGCTCTCGCACAAAGTACTACATTTCTAACTTTTCTCTTCTTTTATAATTTAATTAATTCCGTTGATTAGTGTGTTCCACATTACCTCATCATACTCATCAGTGGAATTAAGTCTACAAAGTTTGAGTGTGGACGCGTAATAATTAAAAGTATGTACTCTCTACTGTCTATGAATTCATCGAATGTAATAATGTATTTTCATTTATAAAATCCTTGAGGCTAAGGGGAGTAGATGGTAAGGGAAGAGAAAGTGATTTTGAGAGAAAAGTTTGAACTTTTAAGATGTGAAAAACACGAAAGGAGACGAGGGGAAAAAATTGGAGAAAAGCTTCTCAAAAACTTTCCTTTGAGAATAACGAAGTGAAAATTCAGAACCAATTAGAGAGATTAAAATGTTATGGTCCTTTGTGAATAGATTTCATCTCTTTACAATTTTGACTTCCTTACATTCAAACTTACCCAACTTGGACTCAATGAGTTAATCATAACTTTGCACTTTTGCTCATTTCCGCTAATAGCCTTTTTCTTATAACTACCACTTAAACTTCCTACATAAGGAACCTAACAAAATCCCTTACTCATGCTCTTTCAGCACTCAAACTTATATCATCACTTTTCATAATTGTTCCTTAAGTCTGTCGTCATAATTACTGACCTGGACCTTATAACGGGTGCAGCGGAAAAAAAGGGACTGACGTAAATTGAGAATTTACTCTTACTAATCGCGCGAATTTCGTATTAGTAGTATCTTTTTTGGATTAAGCGGGATTTTGTATTGTGGAAAACGGGTTTCCTAATTTCCCTAGTAATACCACTGAGGAAATGACAGCATCACAACAAGAAGTTCTTAGAATTCGTTTCGGACGACTGATTGAATCCAATCCGGGTGTTACGAAATTGGAGGTTGTTAAACATTTTCAACTGGAAAATATTCGTAAGCAAACAATTTATAGGATAACCAAAAGGGTTGAAAATGGAATCCCAATGGAAAAAAAAAGTTGGTTCCGGCAAAAAGCCCAAAATTACGACGAAAGAGAAAGTCCGTAAACTGGAAAAGCTTTTTGAAGAAAGCGACAAGATTAGTCAACGGGACGCAGCAAAAAAATTCAAATGCAGTCATCGACATATTCTACGGACACTACAAGACAAGACCAACATCAAATGTTTCAGAAAAGTCGATCCCCGGAGTACACGGAAGAGCAAATTCTCAAAGTGAAAACTCAGTGCCGAAGATTATGCAGAAATTCTCAAAAAAAAAGTTCATCAATGACGACGAACATTACTTCCCCTTAAGCAAAGCTCTTATTCCTGGAAACAGTAAATATTACTCCACAGACAGGCNCGGGATTCCACGGGAAGGCTGCTGGAACCCACGGGAAAGTTGCGGAAACCCACGGGAGGGTTGCGGGAATCCACAAAAGGGCGTCGGGAACCCACGAGAGGTCAGCGGGAACACACGGGAGGGCTATGGAAACCCACGGGAGAATTGCGGGGAAGCACGGGAGGGCTGCGGGAATTTACGGGTGGGCTGCGGGAACTCACGGGAAGACATAGGTAAATCAATTTGATACCTCTGCTAGGATGATGGCCCAAATTTACCATCGCGTAGGCTTTTTTTGCGCATCAAATGGTGATGGCCTGAAAAAGCCATCGCACAGGAATGCTTGGTACCAATGAGATGCAGTGCATGCCGTCAATAAGTACAATATACAGAATTGCGGATATTGTCATTGGACAATTTTTGCAGGTAAAATTCTCTCAAGAAATAGTATGGGGACAGTAGCTTTAGGGTGAATTGTCCGTAGACACTAAAACAACGAGATGTTATAATTTATTCAATATTTTTAAGTAGTTCTTCCAACTACATCATTTCAACTACACCAATGCAAATATCTTCTGNTATAATTTATTCAATATTTTTAAGTAGTTCTTCCAACTACATCATTTCAACTACACCAATGCAAATATCTTCTGTAGCCTTAAGGACAGGTAGAGATTGCTAAAGAAGAAAATGTTTTTATAACTTGAATAATTAATAATAGTAATAAAAACAACAGTTTTTATTCTAAATTCTACAGAAACGGAAGAGTGAACTTTGAACAGAGATTTNATAATTTATTCAATATTTTTAAGTAGTTCTTCCAACTACATCATTTCAACTACACCAATGCAAATATCTTCTGGAGCCTTAAGGACACGGTAGAGATTGCTAAAGAAGAAAATGTTTTTATAACTTGAATAATTGANAGATTGCTAAAGAAGAAAATGTTTTTATAACTTGAATAATTGATAATAGTAATAAAAACAACAGTTTTTATTCTAAATTCTACAGAAACGGAAGAGTGAACTTTGAACAGAGATTTGGAAAGAGTTGCAAAGAGAATTTAATATAATAAAATGTCTAAAAAATGTTAGACTTTGATAAGTTTAACATACTGTAGAGTTACATACTACTATGTATAGTATATCGTGGATGTTTAGTCAATAATAATAAATTGGGAAGTTAATTTGAAAGGAAAGTAGTCACAAGTTGGACATTAAGTTGTCAGGACTCTTGTAATTTGTATTTGATTTTTACGATAGTGCTAAAATATTCTAGCAAAATGAGTGGAGAAAGAGTCTCATTAAGGATGGGTCCATTGTCAAATTGTCACAATCAATTCTCTTTATAGACGACTGGTTCTGTGTTGAGGTCATAGATACATACTTTCTCTCCATACTCTGTACTCTGTTGGAGAAAGGAGCTTTTTTATTTAAAAAAAAAAAACTACAAAAAAAAACAACAATCCTCTAGCTCAATAATAAAAAAGTGTGGGAATGGACAGTTGGAATTAGAATTTCTATGTGAATTCTAAATCCTCCTTGGCATAATACAGTCAAGTACACTTGAAAAAAAAAAGAAAAAAAAGAATTGTAAAGAAGAATCTTTGTAACCAAAATACTCATCCGGTCCTTTTCGTTTTATTTCCCATCTCTTTGAAATCTCGTTAAAAGAAATGGGTAATAGTCGAAGAAGTGAAAGTTGTAGGACCAATTTCTCTTTATCCTTTCGCCAAAAATTCTACTTTCTCCTTAACTCTAGTATATCCAAGATTAGGAGAAAAAACATTACTCTCAGATCAAAAATTTAGCTCAAAGTTTGTAGTACAGTATATGTAGATAAAGTCAAAAAAAAATGTGCTTCAAATACTCCCGGGGAAAGTTGAGAATGTATATAAAATTTTTTTTTCTAGAGTTTGGAGACACATGGAGAAAAAGGAAAATGGGCATGACCAAAGGGAAATGGGACATTTACATAAAGATTAGAAACTGGACACTGTAGGACAGTTTTAAAACTGTAGAAAATAACCACCAATCATGAGTTCGATGGATGTTCGAAGGCTGAGTCACCAAGTGACCCTTTCATATCTGTATTTTTAAGTTAAACATTTCTAATTTCTGTCTTTGGCTACTGTTTAATATATGACTCACCAGTCCAAGGGTTTCTAAGAATTTCTGTCTTTCTATTTCTCTAAAATACTTATTTTTCAATAAAGGTCAGTTAGTCCATTTTCAAACTTAAAGAAGCAAAGTCACTCTAACAAGTTCAACAAAAACTGTAATAGCTTCAAGTTAATATATATTTCTGGCACTAGAGAGAAAAAAAAGAAAGAAAGAAAAAAAAAAATTTTTTTTTCTCTAAATCTAGTTCATAAAAGAGAAGAAAAAAAATGGACTTAGAAAAATCTAAAAATAGTTTCTATAGAAGTGAAAGTTTGGGAGTCTTGATGGTGATAGACATTAGAAACGCCTGGTCTTTCTTGTTAACAAATTTCCATTTTAATTTCACTTGTCCCCCCTCTGCATGAGTAATATATTGAGAAATTCTTGATACTATCACACATTTCTGTATTATTGCTAGATAATGTGTCAGATCTGCCATCATTATTCATCCTCAGAAGAGGCTTTTTCAGGTGAATGCTATCCACACAGTAACTACAGAAAATTTTCCACCAACCCATCCATCATCTCAGACTTAAAATGAGAATAACCATGTTGAAAAGTATGAGAGAAGATTGAATCCTTTGCATGTATTACATCAAAAATGGCATCGTCATAAAATTAGGTACAGATCGATATGAAATTCATATCACATTCAGATCAAAATTCATATCTTTAAAATTATAGTAGTACATTGAGATTGAAATGAGAATAGAAAAAAAATTCAAACTAGAGATATGAGATAAACTAAAAGTATAAAAAATGAGTCAAAAGTGGTGAAAATCAAGGAAAATTAGGTTTTTTTTTGTGTAGTAAGTTACATAACTTTCTAGGTTATGTAAGTTACAAACTTTCTCCACTATAATCCACATAATCCTACTGCTGCGGAGTCAATTTAAATCAAAATTTTTCACCTTTTGAACTACTTATATTGCTGTAGTAAGTTGTCGAAAAAAAAAAGAACCTAGCACATGTAGTGAAATCAAAAAAAAAAAAAAACCTACCCTGAAACTATTGAAACATTGAAATTGTCAAGTAAGGAGCTCAAAGCAATGAATATCAAGCGGGTGAAAGTGGAAAGTGCTTGATGATATGTCTCTTTTCTTTTGGTGAAAGTGTACACAAAGTGAAAGTACTTGGAGTATATGAAACCAAATCAAAGTCCTTCTACATTTTGAGGCTTACTCAACGAGATAAAAACTTACCTTTGAATTTATATGTCGAAGACTTTACTTTTAACAACTCAACTCTATAGAAATGAAAATGCAAAGTCTAAACACTATAAATATAAAACATTCTGAGTTGAGTTTATTAAAGAGAGTAAATGAGAAGAAAACCGGAAATGTTGTTTCCTTACCAAAAAAAAAAAAACTTGAAATTAACCCAACAAAACCGCTACAATGCCACAAATCTTAGAGAGAAAGTTAGGAGTTAGTTTGTTAAATTCTGTCGAAAAGTCTTTTCTCTCTTTATATCTGTACATGTATAATCTACGACATGGGTAGTCCATATGCAAATATCTCTTTTTCCCAACGAACCGACCTAATCTAAAAAAAAAAAAAAAGGAACCACTACTGTCTACAAGGAATCGAAAAAGAAAAGAGTTTCTTAGCCTTTTCCACTTGAACTATTCCTGAACTCTCTCTCTCTCTCTCTCTATAAGACCACTTATTCATAAAAGTAACACAAATCTCATTCGGCCAGATAGCTTCGCCAAATAATTCACATAAGCAAGTTTTACTTTCTCTCAAATATTCTTCAAACTAAAGTCAGAGAGCGCAAAAAAAAAAATTGGCTAATTTGCATTTCAAAAGCGCTGAAAGAAGATAACATGCGGTACTTTAACGTTCACAAACCAGAACCAAATGAGTTTCCTCTCCCTTAGACCAGTTTTTATAAAGAGATATTACCCATTGCACCCATTAAGTTACTTTCTCTTGCCTTTTTCTACACCCCCAGCACTACTACTTTCTTAAAAAAAGAAGAAGAAAGTCGGAAATGAATAAGTGAAAGTTTTTCGTCGAGTTTTTTTTTTTTTTTTTTTGAAAAAAAAATATAGAAAAAAACTCGCATCTTTTCTGTACCACTTCTTCATGTCCTCCTCTCTTATTAGGTTGATTTGGATCCTTTTATTTCTACTAGGGTACTACATATACTCTTCAAGACAAGACTCATCTTCTAAAGTTTCGTTATTAAACTTTCACCACTTTCTTCAAAATTAGGATTTTTTTTTTGAAGAAAGAGCTCGACAAACTGAGATTAGTGGTTCTTTGAAAGAAAATTGTCTCCACCAATCACAGAATCCTATCCTATAGCATGAATTGATATCTTTCCTATTGTCTTATTGATACGTCTTCCTTCGTCTGGGAGTGAAAGTAGAAGTAGACTCAACGGAAATCTAAAAAGAAAGCCTGAATTAATTAATTTAACTGACAAGAGAAAGTAAAAGTAAAAAAAAAAAGAAAGAACTGTAGAAACTTTTATAGCTGACAGATGATTATCCATCTCGCTTGGGAATCCTAGAAGTTGCCGAAAAGAAGTGGGTCTAAGAAATTGACTTTTGTACAAAGAGGAGCTAATAGATAAAGAAATCTTGGCTCCTGAAAGTGGCAGGAGAAGAAAACTATACCAAAATTTTCACTATGGATTTTTTTTCTTCTCTCTTTTAGATTTTTTTTATGTCATAAAAATTTTACTACTTGAAAAATAAAACAAGGGGAAAAATAATTTTTTTTTTACTCTAAAATCATCCAACAGGCTTTAACCTAATCCACTGCCAATCAAAGAGTCCAAAGTGAAAGTTTACAGACTAGTGTCTCTCAAAAGAAAAAGTCCTTGATTGTCTTTTTAATAAGAGTTCAAAAAAGAAAAAGAAAGTAGAAAATTAAAGTGTCAAATATCAAGTTACGAGAGCTGATATCAGAATTTGTGATTAAAATCTTAGAATTATTTAAAAAAAATTCTTTTTGGAGGTGTTGGATTTTTTGGATCAAATTCCAAAATTTCTCTTTCTTCACACTTAACTTTTTCCAAATGAAAGATGAGACGAAACAAAAGAGTTGATTTTCTTAGTCTTTTTTTTTCTTAGTTTTTTTTTTAATTTTCTCTTTTTAATACCTTCCGCTTCTCTCTTTCACTTTCTCTGTCCATTGAGATGAAGCAAAAGAAGACTTTCTCCAAGTCTTATTCAATTCTATTCAGATTCGTCGGATAGATTAACTAAAACCAAGAGAATAGAATGTAATTATAGTTTCCAAGTTGTTGAAAAAGAGAAAAGCAAAGTCTGTTTTTCTTTACCAAGTGTTTCACTGTGTTCAGTAGATTTTATTCAATCCATGTCCTACTTATTACTGTAGAAAAACAATAGAGATTTGAGAATTTCAGAAAACTGAGCACATTTGAGCTTCTGTTTTAGACTTGGAGAAATCTAATCAAATGATATAAAATTATTATAAATTCATTTAATGAAATGTTATCATTAAAGAAAAATCCACTATTTATCCAGCTGTTATTGTATTTTTAATAAACTCTAATTAAGGACGTAGTTATAACTATGAATTACTAAATCTCCTGTGGTAAAGTCTCAATTTTTTAATTTCTGTCAAATTAAAATTAAAATTTTAAAATTCAAACAAATTTATACAAAAATTTAATTCAATTAAGTTAAAATTCAAAATAAATGTACCCTAAAGCGAACACAAAATCGTCTTCGCTTGAAAAAATAATCCACCAAAGATCACATTTCCATTGGTTCACTCAACAACCTAACAAACCAATTAATATACCTAAGTAGACTAAACTTAATATTAATAAGCGCCACCCAAAAAAAAAATCATCAAAATTTCACAAGTTATGATTAAAATCAACCTAATAAAATGGATATCAAATAATCAAATAAATGTAAAATAAACTTNCAACAACCTAACAAACCAATTAATATACCTAAGTAGACTAAACTTAATATTAATAAGCGCCACCCAAAAAAAAATCATCAAAATTTCACAAGTTATGATTAAAATCAACCTAATAAAATGGATATCAAATAATCAAATAAATGTAAAATAAACCTAAAAATTATAATAAAAGTTGAATAAACTTAAGAAAAAACCTAAAAATATTCTTTAAAATATGAGCTGAAGCGCNTAAAAATTATAATAAAAGTTGAATAAACTTAAGAAAAAACCTAAAAATATTCTTTAAAATATGAGCTGAAGCGCTTTAGTGAGTGAACATACACCCATAACATGAACTAAACTAAGAGTTTTACTGACGGATTTGACAACACGACTTTGAAGTTCCCTTAACTCTTTCAACAAAAGGATCTAACTCAGTGAGCAGTGTTTGGATTCTTTGTAAAAAAAAACTGTTATTCGTTCCATACCGTCAAGTTAGAGACAAAGAATCTATTGCCAGTTGATTTTCTCACTAAAAAAAAGACGAAGAAAAAGACGTAAAAAAAAAAAAAAAAAGAGAAAGTCGACTTTCACTTTTTTTTTGACTTATGATATAAGCTCCACCTGCTTCTTCTTATGTAATGTATTTGGTATCTTTTCACTTTCTCTATTATAACTTACCGTCTGTCTTGGTCTTACTGTCTTACCCTCTGCACCGTCTGAGAGAGAGAAACTAAGAGAAAATACTCACCTGTGACTTGTGGAAGTGAGGATGACGAGATGAAGTTGAGGATTGATCATGATGGATGAAAGGACCAGGAGTTGTGGCTCGGATATGCTGATGTGTCGTCGTCGTTGGTACTCTAGTCCATGAAGAAGCATTGGAATCAGTGACTGGAACAATCAAATCAAGCTCTGTTTCCCATTGTTTTGGTTCCTGGTGTTGAGAAACCAAAGTCATCTTTTGTGTCAGCTGGGTCTCTCGTACTGATGGGACTCGGGAGACTTCCTGTCAAACCATTAATAGACTTATTTTGTGGCATTTCAAAATTCACATATGGTTCAGAGAGACTCAAGTTTAGATCCATTTATAGATTCACCAGTTGCTAATAAACCTAGATTTACAAATCCCCAGGCGTCCAATCCAATAAATGACATCTGCTTTCTCTTATAACTCTCTACTAAAACCACTCCTAAAAAACTTGTATCATTCCATTTACTTTAATTAAACTATCTTTTCAGATAGAGACTAATTCACAAAAAAAAAAAAAAAAAAAAAAAAAAAAAATTTAAAACGACTCTAGGAGCTTGGAGCCAAGTATTATTTTACTTTAATTTAATTAATTCAACTTAAAAACTGTCAAACTAGAAGAGCGAATCAAAAAAGTTTTTAGCTGTTATAAGTTTTTAAGTTTTTCAAAATGAAACTGATCAGTTAGGAGTAAGGTTTCTCTCTANTTTTACTTTAATTTAATTAATTCAACTTAAAAACTGTCAAACTAGAAGAGCGAATCAAAAAAGTTTTTAGCTGTTATAAGTTTTTAAGTTTTTCAAAATGAAACTGATCAGTTAGGAGTAAGGTTTCTCTCTAGACGAAAACTCCAGTCTTTCTCCATTAGTTGAATGGAGAAAGTTGAAAGTTTTTGAAGAGTTTTTAAAGAAAAGATTACTCTTAGGGAGTAAACATGACATTTTTTGGTTGATTATTTATGTAAGTTGTTTTTTTTTTTGTTTTTTTTTTTGAAAAAAGATGTGTTTACTTCTGGTAACCACTGACGTGGTGGTGGAGCTGGTGTAATTCTTTCCTTTCCTGTTACATTTTTAGTTGATTGTTGTAACTGTCTTGATGGTAGTGGGACAGGAAGTATTGGGAATGAAGGATGTTGTGGTGGTGAGGCACTGAGAACATTAAAAATCACAGAGTGTGGAGTAATGTCACTTTCTTCAGAAGATGAGATGACATGGTGTTGACATTGATGTTTTCCTAATACAAGGTTACTGTTACTCGAACCACTGCTCTCTGTCATTGTAGTAGTTCCATCGAGACCAATTTTTGGACTCTGTCCACTACCGATATTATTTTTATATTCTTTAATTTCATCAAAAATTTCATTTTCTGGATGACAACAACATTCAGGGATTTCATTAGAATCATTTGAAGTCTCAAGAATCCATTCTTCAGGCGGTTCCATAAATGTAACAATCCCTGTCGAACTACTACTACTTGCTCGACCTTTTGTTTCATCGACGAGTAAAAGTTTATTTTCACTCCTCTCATTTCCATTTGTCTTTGTGTAGATATTTCCACACATTTTTTTTGGTGATTCCATATTATTTTTACCACTACCACTACTACTACTACTACTGACCAATTCCAGTGTCTGAAATCTTTTGAGTGTAGGTGTCTGAATTGATTTTCCAATTGTAGCAGTAGTATGAACTGGGACTTGATCAGTAGTAGTAACATTGTTAGATATGGACACGGTCTTTCCAGACCGTGACATACCGGAAACTCGTACATTACCTTTCCAACATTATATTGTTATCTTGTTAATTCGAAGTTCTTTCGAAGAACTTTTATGTAACAATAGATCCATTTCTTTCACTCAATCTAAAACAAAACAAAACTTAAACACAGTATATAATATTTTGTGTAGTCATAGGTTCTTACCACCGTGACCAACGACGTATAGAAGAGAACTAAATATTTAGGATCCTCAACCCGGGTGAGTGAGATCAACCACGTTGTCTCACTATGTATCTCCAAAATCCTTCAACAAAAGAGACCAAAGACAGGCGCAATTGACTATGGGAACTATTTTTTTTTCTTCTTTCTTGAACGGATTCGAGAAACCAGGAGGGGTCCAGTGCAAGTTTCCTGATCTCACTTTTTGAGATCGAGACGACTTTGGATGGTCGTGGTTGAAGCGTGAGAACGGTGAGGTCTATTATAAGTTAAATTATTAAAGAGAAAGCAGTGATCAGAGGGACGTGGAGGGTGAATAATGCATAGCTAATAGAAGTAAAAGCGAAAGAGAAAGTGAGGGTGAGTGAGATTGAAAGTCCGCCAAAGAGATGAGACTAAAATTGGAAGTGAGATGTAAAGAAAGTTAGTTGGAGTACGATATGGACATAGACTTATTTTATTTGAACCAATTATCGGATTACTACTCCAAGTTCTTTCACAGCCGTCTTCTCAATAAGATCATGGACATGATTCACTTCTGCCTGAAGGAGTGTCTTGGTCATATCTCGATAGACAATTCGGTAACAATGACTCCAGGAATCTTTCTTAGGATGATGAAATTCGTCGACCAACGACACCTGAAGGAACCATAAATATCACTTTGCATTTAAATGACTTTCTTTTCTTCGTCAATTCTATTGTTGTATGTTACTTTTCACTGAAACGAACGGGGAAGTAACAACATTTTGACTTGGAAGAGTGTATAAAATAACTATAACGAGAGTAATGCTACTTGAGAATGAAAATTTAATAATATTTGATAGAAGAAAACAGGAAAGTGAATTTTTTTTTTTCGCTTCCGCGGCTACACCATCGTCGTCATTTCTCTCTTACCTGTTCTACAACGTCTCCCCCAACAGTACGAACTAAATCGTAAAAGTCATTGCTCGTGAAGGAGTTATCCTTTGGGAGCCAGAAGCTAATGTCATTGATACACTGTGGATACTGACTCACGGTCTGTAAAAATAAAAAAAAGAGAAAGTCATTTGAGAAAGTAATAAGAGCCCATTTTCAGAAAGTTACAATTGGAATCGGACCAGAGAAAATTGAACTGAAAACAACACACTTTTACATTATAATCCATCCTCTTTTTATAATTTTCTAACGCAACTGTAACTTATAAAAAAAAAAAAAATTATTNTACATTATAATCCATCCTCTTTTTATAATTTTCTAACGCAACTGTAACTTATAAAAAAAAAAATTATATAATATTATTGTTCAAACTATTCTCAAAATCAATTCATTTCTTTTTTTTCATAAAACTACGTGATCTTAAGCCTCAAAGACAAAAAAAAAAAAATTCTCTATAAATTTTATTTTTCAATTTCCATTCTCAGCTTCATCCAACCTGAATAAGACATAAAAGTATCAAACCAGATAGANTTGAGAAAGTAATAAGAGCCCATTTTCAGAAAGTTACAATTGGAATCGGACCAGAGAAAATTGAACTGAAAACTACACACTTTTACATTATAATCCATCCTCTTTTTATAATTTTCTAACGCAACTGTAACTTATAAAAAAAAAAATTATATAATNAATTTTCTAACGCAACTGTAACTTATAAAAAAAAAAAAAAATAATATTATTGTTCAAACTATTCTCAAAATCAATTCATTTCTTTTTTTTCATAAAACTACGTGATCTTAAGCCTCAAAGACAAAAAAAAAAAAATTCTCTATAAATTTTATTTTTCAATTTCCATTCTCAGCTTCATCCAACCTGAATAAGACATAAAAGTATCAAACCAGATAGAAATAACAAATTCATGAAGGAAACATAAAAAGCCAAGATGAACATAACATTTTCCCGCTCGTGTGGTCGTAAGAAACGGGATTATTTTGGCAAAAGGAGAAAGTAATTCCTAATTTTCTCCAAGTACAAAGAAACAACGAATGCCGTCAGTTTTGTTTGTGTGAGATCTAAAAAAAAAAACCTTGTGCTACTGGTGGTAGAATGGTACTTCCAGATGCTACTCTGTGATAATGATTACATTAAATGTGCCATTGGGTCTTTGGCAAAGTCTCTTACAATAAATCCCTTTAACTCCATTAAGACTAGCGGTGGTTGGTGGCTTCTTGGTTTTGGGTTCGTAAATTTTTTCAAAGTCTACCATAGGGAAGGGCTAATGGAAATATCCGAGTGGTTCTGAACCCCTTGAATAAGTCCAACTCAAACTGAAGAAAGGAAGGTAAAAGACCACTTGGGGAAATTGAACTCACTTTGTATTTGATGAGAGTATAAGGGTCGTCAACACGAAACTGATGTAAGACTCCAGAATCTTTCGTCCAGAAGAGTCTTATATCAGGGATCTGATAGACTCTCATAGCCAGACGCTCAAGTCCAAGTCCAAAAGCCCATCCAATCTTGTCTCCAGCTCCAGCTGATCATAAATAGCAGACCCAACAAAAAGAAAATACAGAAAAAAGTGAGACCGGAGATGATGATTTCTCAATGTCAACACCAACCGTCTTCCTAACAACCTCATGAAAAGGAGAGGAGGAAGCAATTTCAATGGACATAGACAAAATAACAGGAACTAAGAGCTGCCCATGTTATTGGGAAATGAAAAGGAAGCGAAACTTTCTCTGTTATGAGCGAGGAGGAGAAAGTAGGTAGGTTTTTTTTTTCTTTTTTGGTTATCAGAAGAAAGGAGTCCATGACAGGGGGAAAGAACTTTCACTCATTAATTTCTGGGAAGAAGAAAATGTACCGTTTCTCAATAGAGCCTGTTCCATGATACCNATTGGGAAATGAAAAGGAAGCGAAACTTTCTCTGTTATGAGCGAGGAGGAGAAAGTAGGTAGGTTTTTTTTTTTCTTTTTTGGTTATCAGAAGAAAGGAGTCCATGACAGGGGAAAAGAACTTTCACTCATTAATTTCTGGGAAGAAGAAAATGTACCGTTTCTCAATAGAGCCTGTTCCATGATACCNAAAGAACTTTCACTCATTAATTTCTGGGAAGAAGAAAATGTACCGTTTCTCAATAGAGCCTGTTCCATGATACCACAACCCAAGACTTCGAGCCAGACTCCATTGTGTTTTACCTCCAACTCCCAAGATGGATGTGTGAAGGGGAAGTATGTGTCAACCCAACGAGTCTCCACATCTGAAATTCAAAAACGATCCAGCCAATTTATTATAAGGAAGTTATAAACGACCATGGAATAATTATTATGGTTTCCCTACTTCCTACGTTAATTAATTAAATTTGATTTGATTTTTCAAGCTTTAATTTTGACATTAGTGACGGAGAAAGCAAATTCAACCATAATCATTACAATTATGAAAGAGTAGTTCTCATTAGTAGCGCACATTCACTCCTCACGCAGTCNAAATTCAACCATAATCATTACAATTATGAAAGAGTAGTTCTCATTAGTAGCGCACATTCACTCCTCACGCAGTGATTTCACCTAACATTCAACACTACGCCTCTATGCATAGTACGTTGAATTGTATTTCCAAAAAGTTATGTAACCATTTTCATAATGAACACGGTCCTTTTCATTTCTTTATAGCCTGAAAATGTGTTTATGAACGGATTTCATTTATGCAATATGTAGTAAAAATNAAATTCAACCATAATCATTACAATTATGAAAGAGTAGTTCTCATTAGTAGCGCACATTCACTCCTCACGCAGTCATTTCACCTAACATTCAACACTACGCCTCTATGCATAGTACGTTGAATTGTATTTCCAAAAAGTTATGTAACCATTTTCATAATGAACATGNACGTTGAATTGTATTTCCAAAAAGTTATGTAACCATTTTCATAATGAACATGGTCCTTTTCATTTCTTTATAGCCTGAAAATGTGTTTATGAACGGATTTCATTTATGCAATATGTAGTAAAAATGATATGAAAATTGTTGGAATGAGGGCTGCTGTCGACTTGTCTCAAATTACTTTCTCCGCCCCTTAACGTCCCATGTCTCGATATATCCCATTCTTCAAGCCTTCTTTTGAAACCGAAAATTGTCTAAAAGTGAAATTATGTTACGTAATAAAAATTTCGTGTTGAGATTTAAAAATGTCATCGAGTGGTTCCATATGAAACGCAAAATGCTGTTGAAATTAGCTTAGAATTTATTTTCAACCTTTCCCAAAGAGATGCTGAGTGAGACTGAGGAGACAAGACTTGAGTTCGTTGCTCATGACGTAAACGGCATCTCGTGTGTGAGATTCTTGTTTTTCTAAACTTCGTTCCACACTTTCGAAGATTGACAACTCTTTCGATGCTTGCTCATCTCTGAAAACTTCATGGTGTCCACAAAGCCTGACACCTTCAACTTGATGAAAGATTGGATAGTGTGTGCTATCAATCGCATCTCTTCGATAAACATCTCCTATTACCAGAAAGTTTGTTAGTCCCATTTTGATGAGTTCGATTTGATGAGCACTCGTATGTGCACGAAGTAGATGGTTCTTATTCACATAGTAGCAATCTGATTTGTTACGACTTGGATGATTTTTCGGAACAAGCAAGGAGTCAAAGTTCTGCTCTGTTGNCATCTCTTCGATAAACATCTCCTATTACCAGAAAGTTTGTTAGTCCCATTTTGATGAGTTCGATTTGATGAGCGCTCGTATGTGCACGAAGTAGATGGTTCTTATTCATATAGTAGCAATCTGATTTGTTACGACTTGGATGATTTTTCGGAACAAGCAAGGAGTCAAAGTTCTGCTCTGTTGNATAGTAGCAATCTGATTTGTTACGACTTGGATGATTTTTCGGAACAAGCAAGGAGTCAAAGTTCTGCTCTGTTGTTACAACAGGAGATAAATTATCATAAACTGAAAATAGTGGGCTCTTCCCATATCTTGGAAAGAAAGTGTACATGAAGTCAATAATTTGCTGTCTGATCAATGATAACGGATGATACTGCTGAATATGAAGATTCCGTCCATAGTGTGTGAGTACCTTTGGGTTGACATTAGTCAAGTCATCCTTTGGGTAAAATTTTCCATCTATGACTATCGCCTTTTCTTTAATTTCAAATGACCCAGTGACTTTTGACGATGTTGAGTCTTCTGTAGATGCCTTGAAAGCACTGGAGTGACAAGCACATAGGTGAAGCTTCTGCTTAAGTTTTAGAAATTTTAATCGAGCTAACATGTCAAAACAAAATAATAACAATCAATAATCAAAATTAAAATTAAATGAATGAAATTCATTCATTAAATGAAGAATGAATGAAAAAATTTTAAAATTTTAAAACCCGCCTTAACTTTTGAATTTAAATTTGGCTCCACTTTGGGTTACGAACTACCCCGAAACAATTAAATTATTTAATTTTGATTTTGAATTTTTGATTTCCCGCTTTAACGAATTTACAAAACACAANCCCGAAACAATTAAATTATTTAATTTTGATTTTGAATTTTTGATTTCCCGCTTTAACGAATTTACAAAACACAACTTAAATTTTTTGAGACAATGGACTCTCCCAAAGGTTCGGCATTCGTGGACCTAAACCAACATTTAGTTGGGCATAATAGAATGAAATATTGTAAAAATTATTAAAACTAAACGNCCGAAACAATTAAATTATTTAATTTTGATTTTGAATTTTTGATTTCCCGCTTTAACGAATTTACAAAACACAAATAAATTTTTTGAGACAATGGACTCTCCCAAAGGTTCGGCATTCGTGGACCTAAACCAACATTTAGTTGGGCATAATAGAATGAAATATTGTAAAAATTATTAAAACTAAACGAAAAAATTAATGCATTACAGTAAAATTTTATGGAAAAAACTTTTTATTGAAATTCTAAATTTTAAAAGTTACTTCTTTTAAATTCAAACTCAGCCAAAATTTGAAAAATTGAAATATAGAAAGAAAAGAAAGATTTTTTTTCTTGACAAACAATTTATTTAAATTATTCCTTAGCACTTTAATAAGAAAGGTGTGGCTCGCATTCGCACGCGGTTTTGCACCTTCATATTCAGTCTTAGCTCTGTTTAGACTGGATGACATCAGTTTCTTGAATTTTGTCAGTAAAAGTGACTCACGTCACAACCAGAGGATCAACGAATTTAGTTACTATTTCAATGTAGCCTGATTCATTTATTGGCTACAGCGAAGTATTTTCCATATAAAATAAATTACACTTTTAGTAAAAACAAAAATAAATAAATAAATGAAAACAAATTTAAAAAAGAATTTCTTTCAAAATTTGAGTATAGAAACCCCCAACAATGAATGTTATATTCATAATCTACGCTTCTCATCGATTGACTTATCACTCCCGACTCGTCCGAATTCGAAAGAGTGGGAGGGTGGGAGGGGGTATTCTGGAAAATAAGTTTAACGTCCTATTATATTATCCATTGTTAAAGTTTTATTAGGCTTATTTTTTAATTATTCAATTATTGGGCTAGATTAGGCGGTGGTTGTTGATTTAAGATCTATCATTAGGTTTAGTTTGCTTAGTTACAAATGGGGATGTTACAATCAACAACTGCCGCCTAAATCCAGCCTAATAATTCTAAGGCTGGATTTAGGCGTNTGATTTAAGATCTATCATTAGGTTTAGTTTGCTTAGTTACAAATGGGGATGTTACAATCAACAACTGCCGCCTAAATCCAGCCTAATAATTCTAAGGCTGGATTTAGGCGTCCATTGTTAGTATGATTTTTTAATTGAACAATTATAAAAAAGATAAGCCTAATTAAACCTAACAATGGATAGCAAACAACCGCTGTCTAAATCCTACCAATTATTATAAAAAAAATAATAGTGTGCCCAACAGTGGTGATGACGGTAGGAAGTTAGAAGGTTTTTGAAAGATTATTTGTTTCACTTTGTTCAGACTTCTTCAAACTCCAACTCTTTAACAGTTTACATTCATCAGCTGAGGAGAGTGGTTCACAAACTAATCAACAGGAACAGAATCAGTGATTAAATCTAAGGATGCTCATTACCCTCGACAAACACTCTATCCTCAAGGCTTCTTCTTGACTTACCGTATCCTACAAATATTTCATTCACATATCTTAGCTTCACTCATTTTTAAATAGTCAGGTTCAGGTTAAGGTTTGGATCTTGAAAATAAGCTGTTCGTATCCCTCGGAGAAGACTGGTATAAAACAACGAAAATTATCGTATCTTAAAGGAATGATCGAATGAGGGAATTAACAGGAAGAGCCATGTCTAAACGAGCATGGAAATTGCGTAAGGAACAAATTCAATTATTTTAATTATATCAACTAAAGATAAGTTCAGTTTAAATACTCACTATTATATATGTTGAAGGGATGTGTGAATTTTGTACGAATTCTGAGTTGTAAGATTGATAATTGTATCTTATAATTGATTGATTTGGTTTAATTTTTTCTAACTTTTAGTGATGGATTGATCTGGAATTATGTTAGATAACATGATGAAAATCCTTGAGTCCATATAAAAGTAATTAGCAGTAGTAGTAAAATGCTGCAGGCGTTAATAAAACAAAAAACTTAAAACCATAATAGAATTTGTAAGAGAATAATAGGCTAAGCTTTGGTTTTAAATGCTTTCCTTTTTCTAGTAGAAGGTGCTAAAATGGAATTTAATTTAAATGTCGACAGATAAGGTATCCAGGGTGGAGTGCCTTTGCTAAAAGTTATAAAGACGCAATCACCTTACATCATCTGCATCTTTCAAGTTCACCTTAACTGATTTACAAAAAAGAAATCCACCCATGCTTTTGGGTTTGGAAGGGTGACTCGAAGATATTAAATGTACGCAAAAACGGTTAATTTTGTTTCAATTCTTTAAAAGGAAGTAAGATGAGGTTTATCATCATAATCGTCGTTTTACAATTTCCTTCTGAAGATGTTTTGGTTTTCCAAGAAATTCAATATAACGAATCGAAAGATTTATACATCAAGTACTACTAACACTATGATATCGAATAATTCTACATAGAAGGATAAGGATAAGGATACGCTCGATAGTTTCTACTAAACAAACCAAAAGTATTAGTAATGAGCATGTTACTTTACGTTTTCATTTCCCTTATTCTTAAATTCGTTGTTAAAACTAAAACTAATGTTGAAAAATCTCTCTACTCTTGGTTTGTTTGTAAGTTAGTATTTCCTCTGATTGATGATTCCTTTAGTAGTAAGTTTTGTATTTAATATGATGATCTATTGATGTGGAAAGGAAATCCTCAAAAATATGAATTCGCCCTACATGACTCTTGTTTTGGGGATTGTTGTTGAATAATTGGTTTTTTTGGTGTTGGTGTTGGTAGTACTACGTTTGTGAACTGTAGCATCACTCTTTTCAATGTCAATGCCGCCCACACCAAAGTGTGTGAAGAGATGAATGTACTTTTTCTATTGTTTATGATGATCAAGGGGGATGATTATTTTAAGTCTTCTCTTCCTTTGTAATTTTCTGTCTGTTCGTCATAAGAAGCTACTACAGCAGTCCAAGTAAAAAAAAAAAAAAAAAAAAAAAATTTTTAAGAATCATTCTTGCTCCTAGAATATTTTTTGATTATAATGTTTCGGTCCTTGGTATTTCTGTGGGATTGGAAAAGAAAAAATCCCATCTCACCATGCGTTTCTTTTTTCAATATAAAAGCTTCCTCTAATCACTCGTCCATTACAATTAACTTCTCAGGTGTGCGGGAAAAAAAAAAGAATCAAAATGTAATTATCAAAAATGAAATCTTGATTTTGATGTCTCCAAGTTGTAGTAGATTTCTTTCTAACCTTGTTTTATTTCTACTATCTCAGAAATAGACTCTTGTACATGACAGACTTGACATTTGATATATAACTATTGACATAAAAAGTTTATTAATGACCAAGTTGAACTCATACTCTCAAACATCAATACAATTAAGATATCTATATATCCTTAAGCAAATTTAGTATGTGTGAAAGGGTTGATTAAGCCACATCTTGATCAAATGTAAGATATTCATTCCCTTAAATGAGTTCTCCTTGATTTCTCTTTCAATTAAGAAATTTTAAGCCGTCTGTCTATCGTCCTCGTCCTTATGTGTAAAGTAAAGATTTGCTCAGTCAGACGTAGAAATATTATTGACATTACGGACTAATGACAATGAGAAAACCCAAAAAATTTAGCTTGTGAAGGATATAATTTTTCATGGCGAAGCAATGGGACGCCAACACCTTAGCTAAATTATTATTTAGTTGATGCTGATGAAGAGTATGTAAAAATTTTCAAAATGAGAGACAGTAACAACTTCTTCAAAAATTCAAAGTTAAAAAGTACCTTTGTTTCATTTTAAGTTAATGATTAATACTAATTATTAGATCCATATTTGGTAAATACGAAATAGAGGAGACCTTGCCGAAAAATTACATTTTCTTATTTGTTTATTTTACTTTTGGTTCATAGGGAATAGTTTTTATAATAATCTTCATTTCAAAGTAAATAAGAATGAGAAATGAAAGATTAGAGTACATTAAACTCAAATTGATGACAGTAGGAATAGATGGATTGATGTTTAATTTAGTATGTTGTACGTTGTAACCAAAGGAAATTAAAAATTTAACGATTTACAAAATACTTATAAATTTTAAGTCCAGTGACTAACCATGGAGAATGATTCAAGGTAAAGACGTTATGTAAATTTTTTTTGGCGAAATGGGTATAAACGGGTTTAGTTGACTNTACTTATAAATTTTAAGTCCAGTGACTAACCATGGAGAATGATTCAAGGTAAAGACGTTATGTAAATTTTTTTTTTGGCGAAATGGGTATAAACGGGTTTAGTTGACGTTTTTTTTTATTAATTCTCACGTTAATTTGCGTTTTGGCGGATGAATCAGGAAGGTTGAATTATTGAATTAATTCCTTTTCTCATTTCACTTATTTAAAAAAAGTTTTGTTTTTTTTTTTTTTTTTTTTTTGTTACAAGATTTTTACCTTTCTTTCATCCTTCACCATATCATGACATGACCATGAGATTTGAAACTGTGAGCTGATTCAAGTGAAAATTGGAAAAGTAGAAAATGAAATACNCAAGTGAAAATTTGAAAAGTAGAAAATGAAATACATCATCAAAATCATACAATTTATTAATTTGATCTTTGGACTACTACAGTCGAGAATGAGAATGGGTTTTTTTGTGATATTTCATTGCAATATAAGGACATATTATGCAAGTACAATGACAAAGTGATCAAACAGGTTTTTGCGGGTAATAATGTTTTGGCGTAGTTTTCATGGATTTGGCAATTGGCAGTTGGGACTATTGTTTTCTAGGTATGATGACTAATAAACTAAAAGTAATAGTGAGTCTCCCTTGATCTAATTTTAGCGTAATGAATTCTATATTCTACGTTGAATTAATGAATGAGATTATTTGGAAATGTATGAAACACGCATGAATTAATTAGAATCCCACTTAACACTACTTTTTTTTTTTTTTTTTTTTTTCTTTTTTTTTTTTGCTGTGAGTGATATGGTTAGATTTCTCATATTTAGAAATAGAAACTCATCTCATCATATAAACAGAAAGCGAAATGAGTTGATTTGAACATTGTATTTATTATATATTACACAAGATTTGCTCCTGTTTTTCAGGTTTTTTTTTTCAAATCTATGACTAGTGAGGTCGTATAATGTGTCGGTAAATCAGAATTAGTAAGCTCATTAGTCTCATTGTTATTTCTGAGAGTTGGATGACTCGTTAAGGACAGGTTTGTCAGAGTGATTAGTTTTGGTTTAATTTTAAATAGAATTATTCACAGAGCCTCTTCTATTGTGTTACAATTATTTTTGTTTTGTAACTAAACTATATAATGTAACTTGTACTTGTTAGTTAATATCTAGATAAATTCTACCTTCAATCAATGACGCTTTTCTATTATTTATTTGATTTGACTTGACGCAACTTATAAACTTGACTCATTGTTGTTAACCTACTCTGAAGAACTGCGTTGATGAATTGGCAAATAAGGAAAAGATAATAAAAAAAAATCTAACTTTTGCTTATGCCCTTGAGACTTGTCATAGCATGCTAAAAAGTTAAATGTTGGTAATTAAGGAATCGACCTTTGTAAAAGACTCTAATGGAACTGGAGAATTTCTTTGGATATTTCTAATTCTATTCATCTCCTTTGATGAATACTTGTTTTTTTTTATTGATTTAAAAGTTAAGAAAAAATCGTGACTTTGGATTTCCGTGTGGTCAGCATGTCTAATTTAATCCTGACTTGTATTGTTGTATTTTTCATACGAACAATGGCTTAGGTTATCAAAAAAAAAATTATTTTTTTTTTAATCTCACGGCGACAATAATATATAATTTAGCAAACATATTTATTATTTGGTAAGGGTTTATAAAAATGACTGTAGTCAGTAGGGCATTGCGAATACGATATATTCTACCTATAGTTTGTAAGTGGTTTTAATGAAACCTGAGAGAAGATGACAAACAAGACAGTTTTTTTGAATTTTGATGATAAGAATTTCTAATTTTTTTTTTGACTAGAAAAGTTTAGAAATTCACATTATTAAAAATTTCAACAATTAAATAATACATGAGGCTTAAGAACTTAACTAATTCTTATTTTTCCTTTCCAAATTAGTGGATGTTAGAAAGTAGAAAGGGTTATTGCTATTATTGAATGAAAATTTACGAAGATAGTACTTGGAGCTTAAAATTTAAACTGTGTGTCTTTGTTATTTTAGTAAATAAAGCTTTTAGACTTTGTTGGAGTGTAAAAGAAAATTAGAGTTGATGAATTAATTGAAACTGTTGAAAATGTTAACAAGCAGAAGTGCTAATGATAATGGGTTATTTTATTTTACTTATTAGAGTAACTAAGGTTGGGTTGTGTGTTAATATAACATGCTTAAACTGACACATGGTTACACCAAATGGATACAACAAATGGATGACATATTTATTTCTTAATTACTGAAAATGAACAAATTCAACAACTCAAGCTTGTCTGAGACTGAGACCCCATTTTTTTTTGTGTGTTACAATGGAAGTTTTCTAGTGTAGACTCTACACTGTAGAGATTAATGTTTGTTGAGATTAGAATTGTCTCGTGCATCTTGAATAATTTCTAATTGTCTAAAAAATAATATAATGATAATGAAAATGATGGTGAACAAGTTTATTTGGCTATTAATCTAACGGTGATCATGATATTCTTCTTTTTTGCTTTACAGAAGAGTTCCCTGCTCACACATCCAATGTAAATTCGGTGTCATTGGGCCACAAATCTGGTCGAGTTTTGGTAACCGGGGGCGGGGACAAGAAAGTTAATCTATGGGCCGTTGGGAAACCAAATTGTATTATGGTAAGTTTAAGTTTATAACTTTATAAGTAATAATAATGGTATATTAATGACAGTCGTCATTGCGCTAAGAAGAAGAAGAAAAAAAAATCGGGCAAAGAAATTTAATGAAAGACTTGATGCCATGTCATTGGGTTTCGTGTCTTACTGTTGTTGTATTGAGTTTATGTCAGTTGAAATATTGGGATTGGATTTGATTAAGAATTCGTAAGAAAACTTGAGGTCATTGATCTATTCTATACGGGTAAATTTCCGACAGAATAATTTATTACCATCACCTACGCAAAACGACAAACTAATTTTGAAAATTGTTCATACGAGACCATTATCGTTATCTTATATTTGATTTGATTTGACATGGATACTTATGAATCCAATTCATTACGAAACAGGTCAATTTTGGTATAGATAATCAGTGCATCGTAAACGTCTCCAATTTATGATGGTTATGATTTGAGTAAATTGCATTTTCGTAATGATGTGTGATTTTGACACAAATGAGACCTTGAAACTTGATATTTGACAAGTTACTACGTGCATAGAAAAGTTTGGCAATTAGTGATAAGTAATNAAAATTTTTTTTTTTTTTTTTTTTTTTTTTTTTTTACGAAAAAACCATGGCCCTTTTACGGCAACAAAGGAATAGGAAACCAATAAAGTGTAACGAGCTTTTATAAATGAGCACGAGAGTTACATTAAGCTAAGAAATTCAGAGAAAGGGAAAGTACTACATAGGCATATGTTTTTAAAAGGTACCTATTGAAAGCGATTGACTTGGACTATTTGATAAAATTTGGAACACGAAATAGGTTAAAAGCCTATGTGAATGAGCTTCGAAAAAACTTATATTTCTATTCTAGAAATAAGATTGATTTGAAAATAGCATGATGAGAATATACTCTGTGTATCCAAAATCATGACCTTTCATTCAAAGGTTCAACGACAATTTGAGATAATTATTGTGAAACACTAATAATAATTATTATTATTATTGGTTCTAGTCGTATTTATTTGTGGGGTCAAGGACCTTGGAAATTTATAGATTTTTTTTAGAGTTCCGGACCATTTGAATTTTTAGAGAAAGAAGAAAGAGAGAGGAAGGGGTTTTGACCAAGACCCCAAGACCTACTTATAAAAGTGTATTTTAGAATTGGTTTAATTTAAAAAAAAAAGAAGTTTATTTGGTTCTCGTTCTAATTCTATTCTTAATATTTACCAATTACCATGTAATATTATTGTTACATGGTAAATAGTTTGGAAGTGAAAGCCGTGTTGTAATTGGTAAGGTAAACTTGGGCTTGTGATAGTTTTTTTTTTGAGGGAGATCAATAATTGTTCATGTGCGTTCATTTTATGTTTATGCATGGTTAGATTATTGGTGATGATTGAAGATATTGTATGAATATTTGGAAATGAAATATTGAAATTTGTAATGATTTGTAATGATTTGTAATGGAGGTTAATTTAATTTAAAAAATATATATGTATATGATGATTTCCCACCCACACGCATCAGTAATTAGTTTATTAGGCCATTGGAAATGTATGTTTTATTCAATGATTTATAAAGGATGCCATACGCAAAATTATTTTTAATATGTAGTGTTAAGAATTGAAGAGTTTTTGAAGAGAGTTAAGGAAAAGTAACTTTTGATAAGACTCNTGGTAAATAGTTTGGAAGTGAAAGCCGTGTTGTAATTGGTAAGGTAAACTTGGGCTTGTGATAGTTTTTTTTTGAGGGAGATCAATAATTGTTCATGTGCGTTCATTTTATGTTTATGCATGGTTAGATTATTGGTGATGATTGAAGATATTGCATGAATATTTGGAAATGAAATATTGAAATTTGTAATGATTTGTAATGATTTGTAATGGAGGTTAATTTAATTTAAAAAATATATATGTATATGATGATTTCCCACCCACACGCATCAGTAATTAGTTTATTAGGGCATTTGAAATGTATGTTTTATTCAATGATTTATAAAGGATGCCATACGCAAAATCATTTTTAATATGTAGTGTTAAGAATTGAAGAGTTTTTGAAGAGAGTTAAGGAAAAGTAACTTTTGATAAGACTCTTGATTTTTATCAGACTCAAAATTGAAAAACCTACACGCAGATTCTAAGTTATTAGAAGATTATAAGAGAGAAGTTGATTTAAAATCAAGTCGTTTCACTTGATGAATTTTGGTTTTTCTTATTTTATTGCGTAGAATTTGAATTTGAGGATGAAATTGAAGATACAAAATCATGTTTAATTATTCACCTAAATCAAGTAGATTTAGGTTATAATTTAGTGAACGGTTGGTTTCAAAGTCATAATAACGGTTTGAAATAATTAGTTTTTTGGTTTGTCTTTTATCTGTGAGATTTTCTTATGTTGAGTCTGATAATACAGTACTTGAAAACATCTGTTCTTCAAACTCATCTTCAGATGAAAAGAAAAGAATTTTTTTTTTTTTTTTTTTTTTTTACATTTGATGAGAGTAAAATTCTGTGGTACTTTATGTAGTTTTTGTGATGTGATGTGATATGATGATAAGGGATTATTCGTAATTAGTTGTATGTCAATTTTTGAAATTTCTGTATATGACTAGTTCACGTGATAATTTATTTTCTTGTTTTTAGGAGGATAAGGATTGGCGATAAAAGTTGTATTGTCATAATTATTAATTTTATTGTTGGAAGTTATACATTTATATTTAACACCTTGACCTTCTCGTTCAATTTAAAGTCTCGCTATTTTTTAAATTGATTGGAAAATACTAATTTTTTTTTGATAAGGTTTGATAAGTATTGGATTGGATTGGATGTAAACATTGCAATTTTGAATAAACAATTACAATTAGGTATTACAATTTGAAGGAGATTTTTTTTTTTTTTTTTTTTTTTTTTTGATTTTTTTTAAATTTTNTTTTTTCGAATTTTGCTAAATTTTGTAATTGTGATAAGTATCGTTAAGGATGGTAACCATTTGTGGTCATTCCTTGTTATGAAGTATGTGAAATATTAGGAGTGAACGACTTTTTGTTATAATATTATATAATCGATTATTATGTTGTACCATGTTAACAACTTATTTTTCCTATCACATGGTTAGACGAAAAAAATAAAAAAAAAATAAATAGAACTAGCACCATTAATTTTAGTCGGTTTTCATAGTGGTGGCGGTAGCAGAGTGACAGTCATTCACTCACATTGTGAATATAAATCTTCGAATAGCTCCAAGCTAACTACATTATGCAGACTAAAAGAATAAGGCTACTGTTAGAAGGTGTCATTATGAAGATTGGATTATTTTCTCTTCTGAATACAATTATTCATGAGTCTTTTCAACAGGATTTTTTTTTTTTTTTTTTTTTTTTTTTTTTTTTTTTTTTTNTTTTTTTTTTTTTTTTTTTGTAATGTAGAAATTTTTGGCTGAATGTAAATGAATATTGAAAATATCTAACTTCGTGCGTGAGAGAATTGTTTTTGGCATGATATTTAAAATTTATTACTTTTTGATCAATATGAGAGTTACTTAGGTATTAAATTATTTATTATTATGGGTTGGTTATAGGAAAAAATCATGCCAAAAAATATTAAAAACTAAATCTTGCTATATAATTTACTTATCTTAACCCTGACATGAGCGAATTTATTAATAACCAATAAATCCTAATTTGGAAATGATGTTATTTGTTTAATTTATAATTTTTTTTTTTTTTTTTTCAGTCCTTGAGCGGACACTCAACTCCAGTTGATTGTGTTCGATTTTCAATCTCAGAAGAACATGTTTGTGCTGGGAGTGCGGTAATGACGAAAATACTTACTAATCTAAAGATTATTATTTTATCCAAAATTATGATGAAATAATTGAATTCATAATGATTTTAATTTTAATTTTAATTTTAATTTTAATTTTAGGCGGGTGCATTGAAAATATGGGATTTGAGTTCTGCAAAAATGCTTCGGACTTTGACTGGTCACCGTGCAAGTATTCGATGTGTTGATTTTCATCCTTATGGAGATTTCTTAGCTTCCGGATCTGCTGATAGTGGAATCAAGGTCTCACTTTCTGTTTTTTTTTTTTTTTTTTTTTTTTTTTTTATATTATTCCTTTCTCAGTATTCATTTCATTACCACCCATTAATAATTTTAAATGATTTATGTCTACAAAAAGAGGAGCCAAGATTTTTATTTTGATTTAGGTTTGTAGTGAAGGAAGTAGTTATTAAATGAAATGCTTAAGGTTGAAATGATATTATAAAAAAAAATTCTTACTTATAAGTTGAGAGCAAAGCAGTTTAGAATCTTTCGGACAGTATTTATTTACTAAGTAGGGATTTTAATAGGATGGTCAGTGGTACCTAAGTTATATTGTTGTTAAGAGAGGAAAAGTACTTGTCAGAATTATAATTTTAAGTTAGATATTAGATATGAAAGCTTATGTCAGGAAAGAAGTAGTTAAGTGTATAAAGTTAATAGTTTTAGGAAGGATCAATGTTTTTTCATGCTTCCCACTTGAAGTTGAAATGTCTTGCCCATCAGACCATAGAGTTTAGTCATTTCATTTCATTATTATTATTACTTTGTCATTTTAGATGACGGCGGCGGTGAAAATAGGGAAATGAAAAAAAAAAAAAAAAATCCCGTACGTAGACGTGACAACACCTTTAGGAACTAATCTGTAGAAAGAACTCAAATATAAAATAACAACTCAAATTGAACTTACCTACAGAACAGAAAAGCGTATTGTATTTGTAATCCATGAGATTTTTATGAGATAATAGATAGGGTGGAGGAACTGGTGATGTAAAAAAAAAGTAACAATAGAAATTTACTTGAGCCAAAATTTTTTGTAGTTGATAATGTATGTATGAGAAGGTGGGCTTCCATATCCATAGTGCCCTCAATTTGATATTGATTCAACTGGCACGTAAAAACGACAATATCTTTTGAATAGAAATTAACAAAAGTCCTGTGTTGAATTAAACATGAATTTTTGGTTTAAATGTAGGTTTCTTTACCTTTGATGATTATAATATGACTTTAATATTAAACTGATTTCGAATAGAAAATTAAAATATGAATTGATAGAGGTAGAGGTAGGATGATGGGATCCGTGGGATGAGAAGTGATTGCTTGAGGAGATAATGTGATTTACTGATTAGAACCCCGTCGTCAATTGTCAGTACACTGCTTTACTTTACTTTCTATGAATATTAATTATGGTTGATGGGAGACACACTCCATTTGACAGGTTGAAAATTATGATAATAATATTGAGAAAGAGAGATTTTTAAACAAAAATGAAAATTTTGTCACCTTTGATAAGATAGAAGAAAAAAAAAACCCGTAAGGGGTCTCACGGTGGGAGAGAAAATTGTCAATTAAAAAGTCGTAGAATAAGATTTGTAAGATTCGTTTATCATTGTTTTTTTTTGTTTTTTTTTTTTTTTTTGTTATTCATTGGATTTTTGAATTGGATTTTTAATGGATTTTTAATGTATTGTTTTGTTTTGTTCCAGATGTGGGATATCCGAAAGAAAGGATGTATTTTTGGGTACAAAGGACATAATTCAACTGTGAATAGTCTCAAGTTTAGTCCAGATGGTCAATGGATTGCTTCTGGTGGTGACGACAATTTAGTCAAAGTGAGTCGTCGCGGAACTGAATTATTTTCAAAATTATATGTTTTTTTTTTTTTTTTTTTTTTTTTTTTTTTTTTTTTTTTTTGAAATTTTTTTTTTTTTTNTTAATACTTTATGAAATTTTAACCAAAAGAAAATGACACTTTAGACATGGCAGTGGTTAGCGGACGTTGGACTATTACAGTTGCTTTACTTCTTCATCTTGACGGACACTTATAAAGTGTCAGTTGAATACCTTTCATCTCCTTTCTGCTAAACCATGACGAATGAATGAACTGTTCTATTTTTTTGCATTGAAATTAGTTGACGATTGAGTGAAACCGTTATGTTTTCCATTTTCATTGTAATTTGTGAATTTTTAATATGACAGATTATGTTAGATATATAATATATAGCAAGGAGTAATGAAAGGTATGGGAAGATTAATGTCTTCATTTTTGTTTCTTATTTAGACAAATTGAACTGTGTGGGTTGACAGGTCGGATGGTCTATTAGTATTGTTGGATAGCAATGATGTGTGTTATTGTTTTTATTTATTTGTAAACTTATATAAATTTTGGTTATTTTTAATTTTTAATTTTTTTTATTTTTCAGATTTGGGACATTCGAGCAGGGAAAACTGTGACTGAATTTGGTGGCCATGTTAGTTCAGTTACTGATGTTGAATTTCATCCTCATGAATTTCTACTTGCTTCTGGAAGTTCGGATCGGACTGTAAAATTTTGGGATTTGGAATCATTTTCATTAATATCATCTTCTACACCAGACGTAACGAATGTTAGGTATGAAATATTATTGACTGTCAATATTAGTATCAATTATCTAACAAAATCCTATTCATTTTGTTGAGGATTGATGTTCTATTCTTAAAAATTTGCTAATGGAAAGCGGTAGGAAAGTACACTAAAGAGTGACCATCTGCTACCGAATTCGATAATGCAATCAAAGTAACGGAAATGTGTTGGTAATTAAAGCTAAAATGATCGCTCACTTTGTTGAAAATTACTATTTGTGTAATAAAGACGAAAATTTCAATGATTAAACTAAAATTTGAGAAAATGTAAACGTGAGGCAGACATTAACTGTTATCCGCCTTTGTCGAAACTTCTGATTTGTTAGTAGGTCAGCTGTACATAGTTAAGGTTTGATTTGTGCGTAATTCGTGATTCTTGATATATCTCTTCTTTTACAGATGCATTTCATTTCATCCAAATGGGAGTTGTCTATTTGCCGCTTCTCCAGATGCCTTACGTGTTCATGGTTGGGAACCTTCTGAGACTTATGATAGTGTACCCGTATCGTGGTACAAGGTTCAGGACATAGCTATTTCTCAGGACCAACTTGTAAGTTTTGTACAATTTTTGGATGAAAACATTAATGAAGCGAGTAACTCAAACTCTTGAATATTTGAAATGTAATTGATGATATTCTTTAATTTTTTTTTTGATTGGTGTAACAAGTCAGATGACCAATGTTACCATCTACGTTGTGGACTTACGAAGAGTACAACCAATTGGAAAGTCGAGTCGTGGCGTAGCTTCTCTTAGTTCAGGACATTCCTTACGAAAAAATTTCAATACGGTTCGCTCAATGGAATTTGAAGAGTCATTGTAAGAGTTTATTTGAAGATTTAGTTAGTGTTTATTAGCTATAATTCGAATAATTTTTCTTTTAGACACGCCATGAAAACCAATGATGACTCTGATGGTATTACAACAGACATGGACGAAGAGTCATGTGTTGCGCCAAATGAAATACAATTTTCATCAGACTTTAAGCAAGTCTTTCATCCTCATAGAGATCGTAAGTTAGTTTTATTTCTAATGTGTTTGGTTAAATTTAATGTCCTACGTAAAGTATCATAATTGGGTAATATTAATCATTAAACCCACGCATAATATGTTTTAGTGAATCGGACACCACCTCCAGCTGAAGAATTTTTACCTCATACTGATGATGGTAAGTCTATCACTTCATAACATGAATAATATGATAACTATGGTTTAGATGTAGCTGTAGAATACTAATTAAAATTTTGACAATCTGCAGAACCGTTGTCTAGTTTATCTCAATCTACGGGAACGGATCCTGAGTCGCCGAAAGCAGAACCGACGAAACGAACAACGAAATTCAAATTTGTGACTACTCGAAATCACTCAAAACCGAAGGCCATTTCACCAAGTTCTCCAAGGCGATCCAGTGTTCCTTCTATCAATCCCATGTTATCACCTCCACATCATCCGCAATCACATTTGAGTCGGAGTCGAAGTCCAGATCTCTGGACTTCAAGACAGAATTCATTGTCTGATGACTCTAGTGGACCATCGTCTTCTCGAAGTATGGAGACTCCACGACTTCCACCTGTTTGTCATCAACAACAACAACCAACACAATCTCAACGGTAAATATGTCTTGTAAAAACTGAATCAATAAGGTCCCTAAGAATTTGGACAGTTTACCATCTCGATGTTTTTAAATATCTGATTTGGAATCATATATTTTTTTTTTCTCTAATGGTTTGTGTAACAACGTTTTTAGATTGGAAACCGTGAATATTTTTTGTTTACTTTTTTTTTCATACTGGTTTCCATGTTTAACTTATCAATGTATAAACTAATGCCAGTTACTAATTATTTGGAAGAGATTGACTGTAGGGGTCTACCAATACCTTGAGTGGATTTGCGTTAGATTGTTTAAAGTTCCTCTTTTACGTGAAATTGTGTGTTTGTGTAAAAACCGAGAGAGATTTTACAAAATTGTATCCTCTCTCATTAGTTAGAGTCACTAGGGGTCTACCAATACCAATAGCTTGTGTGGATTTGCGTGAGATTGTGTAAGGTTCCTCTTTTACGTGAAATTGTGAGTTTGTGTAAAAACCGCGAGAGATTTTACGAAATTGTATCTTCTCTTATTGGTTAGAGTCACTAAGCCCATTCTACTTGAGTAAGATTGTGTAAAAGAGGAACCTTACACAATCTCAAGCAAATCCACGCAAGCTATTGGTAGACCCCTACTAAGCCCATGCCACTTGAGTGTGACTGTGTAAAAGAGGAGCCTTACACAATCTCACGCAAATCCACGCAAGCTATTGGTAGACCCCTACTTATATTTGTGTGAATTTAGAATGTCTTTACTATTCTAATTTAACATTCTAATATACCATTCTAATCTAAAGATAGAGCATAATATGGACTATATTTACTTAATTTTGTTTCAATTTTTAGTGGAATGAAACATAGTCCTTCTGAACCTTCTCTGATGTCGACTGGAAACAGGAGCAATGGGAATGGAGATGAGAAGAATCGTGGAGGAAATTCTATATCACCGTTTACAAAGGCATCACCTCTGTATACACTTCCAAGGAGCCCAGAACGACCCTTAGCTCAATGTCAAGTGAAGCCAATGCTCAAGACATCTATCTCAAATGAAACAATTAAAAACAATCATCCCAAGACTGATGATGACGAGTATTGTAAAACTAACTTTGTGCCAATTTCCATTGACAAACCTTCTGGTTTGGCCATAGATGATTTTCTGCCGGTAAGAAAAATTTCAATTTTATTAAACATATTTAGAAGATTATATAGCTAATGTTAACCTTGTTTTTTTTTGTTTTTTTTTTTTTAGAAAAAATCTCCAGTTGCTTTTCGAGGTGGGGTTCAAATGTTGGATGTTGATGAATCAACACTATTCTCAAATCTTTACAAAGAACACCAACAAATAGTGACAGTCCTGACAGCCAGACAAAGAAATTTACGAATAATTTTCAATATTTGGCAATCGAAGGATGTTAAGGTAAGAGTAGTGGGAGGATGGTTCAGTTTTTTTTTTGTAAATAGTCTTTACATAATTTCCTTTAAATTATTCACTTTTTTTTTATACAGGCAGGAGTTGAGACTGCAGTTGATCTTCGAGACGTCGCTGTCATAGTTGATATTTTAGGTGTTCTCACTCTTAGACCGTAAGTAAATTTAAACTCATAAATATGATATTTTCATTATAAAGTTTATTACAATGAGTAACAGAAGTTTAGATTGTAAAGCCCAGTAGTACTTAAGTACTAAAGGTGAAAATTGATTATATAAAAAAAAAACAGTAATCATAACAGGACGTGACTCAATGATTACTTTAAGTAAAGGATTTCTTTTGACTTTAGTATGAATATGTAAACAGAATGAAGTTGTTTGCAAGAAAGGTAAAAAGTAGTTTTTATGATGAGTTTATAGAATAATATTTTCCCATGCCTAATAATTATTACTTTAAAAAAAATTTACTCCCGAGACGGATGATTAGATTTTTCATTTTTCTGTTTGGGTGACTTCTCGGACTTTAGATCATAGATCATGGGGGATTGAGATTTCAGGTAGAACATTATTCATTTTCTTTAAAAAAAAATCCACATGGCCCTTAATAGCGGCCACTTTGCGTTTCTACTCTTTCATTTTGTATCCAATTTAACCATTCTTGTTCTCACCAATATGTCACAAATTGTTTTTCTAATGATACCATCATCTCAGTTAGAATGTCGTAGTTGAAAGAATTTGATAAAATTTCAACAAACTTGTTCTTAAAGAACTTTAAAAAAAGATCTACGACCGGATTTTTGAGTATCATTTATGATAAGAATGATTCAATGTTCCATCATGTGTATCGGATTGAAATTGATTATTATTTTTTCTATCTGTGGGGTTTCAGGTCAATTTGGAATTTGGACTTGTGTGTAACTCTCCTGCCATCAATTCTAGAACTTCTACAGAGTCGATATGAAGCGTAAGTCTTAAGTTATATATTATATATTATATATATATACAGTTTGATTGAAGTGGTTAAGCGCACTCTGTATTATCAATTTATTATGAGAAACAATTAATCGAACGGTCCAAAATTTATTACAAATGGCACATTAACTTGTTCAAACTAAATTTTATTAAGTTTCAATAACCAAGTGTGGTGGATGCTAGAGTAACATCGGAAGAAAGAAATTTTATCGGGTGAAAATTTGGTTCAAATGGATAAGCGCAAGAACAAATTTGTTAGAATTAAGGAGCCTAGAATTCCAATTGGCTATGTAGTATTCATACTAATATTTAATTGGACCTTCTTTTGCTAAAATGGTTTGGTAAACTCTTTCTTTTATCGACTGTACAAGGGTTTTCTACCAATGAATTCAGTTTAGGGCTAGAAAATGCAAGCGGTGTCTTTCCAAAGTAACTGAATGCGGCCCAGATCATGAAAGAGCCGCCCCCGGTGTGTCGTCTGGAAAATATTGTTTTTTATTTTCGTAAATCATGCCAGTAGGATGCGTATCCATCCGGACCATCCAGGTTGAACTTCTTCTCATCACTCCAGACNAGCGGCCCAGATCATGAAAGAGCCGCCCCCGGTGTGTCGTCTGGAAAATATTGTTTTTTATTTTCGTAAATCATGTCAGTAGGATGCGTATCCATCCGGACCATCCAGGTTGAACTTCTTCTCATCACTCCAGACTACGTGGTGCCACTCGGTGCCCCATCCAATCTTACCATTGGCCCATTCTAGTCGTGCCTGTTTATGCGCAGGCGTCAAAGGTGGTTTTCGGACTTTTTTGGCAAATTTGATATTTTCCGTGGCGAGTAGGGCTCTTCTAACAGTGGACTTTGAAACATTTAATTGCAAATTGTGTTTAAGTTTGGCCAAAGAGATTGATTTGTTACTAGCTTCTTTAAAAATCATGCGCTTCTCTCTCGGTGAAAGTTTTGGTTTAGAACCAAAGCGAACTTTTTTCGGTAGATTATGTTTGTTTTTCAGGTAATTACAAATTGAGCACTCAGACCTTCCAATTACTTTTGCAATTTTCCTGTTTGAGTAACCAGATTTATGAAATGCGTCGATTTGACCTTTTTCAAAGTCTATGAGCAACCTCCCCCTTCCCATTTTCTAAATAAAATTTTAATTTTAATATTAGTATGTGCTGTATCGTGATAATCGCTACCAATATAATCTGTATTGGTTATATAATTAGAAAATGTTTACTTACCGCCCAAAATATTCACGCTAACCAGAGTAATTAACGATGTAGACTGAGTGCGCTTAACAACCTGAAACAGCTTTCTCCCGCCAAATTTTTCTTTTGCCGCTGTAACTCTGACACCAGACACTTTTGAAAAATTAGATTTTCGAAACTCTTCTCTAAACGACTTAGAAAACATTTTGAAATTTTGTTTATGTACCTTTATGTGTTAGTTTCTTTAAAAAAAAATTAAAAATCTACTGCGCTTAACCACTTGAATCAAACTGTATATATATATAATATATTTTACCATCATCAGGAAGATGACAGTGTTGTCTTGTTCTCGAGTCTTCACATATAATTTGAATTTCCAAGTAGCGAAGATATTATACATGTATAATGAATACAAGAGAAGAGTGAGGTTTAGTTACTATTTATGGGTCTTAGATATTTATCTTATTGTTTTTTATTATATGATCTCACCTTTTAATAGTTTTTTTGGGTAAAGAGTAATCGGTTTCATCTATAAGGAATAATTTGTTGTCTTCCGACACGGCCTCCTTTTTTAGACTAAAACCCCAAGGAAGCGAAGAATATTAAGTTACTTACTTCGTCCTCTTTGTTTAAAATTTTATGACTTCCTTTTTCATTAAATTTTCCGCTTTGTAGTTGAATGACTTGATTTCTTTCATAAATTGGGAAAGATAGGGTTGTTTGTAGAAAAAAAAAAATTTTTTTTTTGCCTTAAAATTAGTCCCTTGTTGTTTTTGTAATTGATCCATATGGCCTCTTTTATTTTTTTTTTCTTCTCTATGGTCTTTTATTATGAACTTACTTGGGTTACCTAAGGGGAATTGGGTAAAATTCAAAAGTAGGAAGTTGTCTAAAAACCCATGAATAATTCAAGAAGGAAATTATGAAAACCCTTTTGGTTTGAAACAAAAAATTTTTTTTTTAACTCACTCGAAAATACTGACTCCGCCTACTTCCGACGGTATTAATATTGTTTATAAAAAAAATTTTTTTTTTGGTAATTAACTGTGTAGTGTATTTTGTTTTTAATTGAAATATCACTCCTTCCTCTTCCATTGTGGAAGTAAGAGAAGACTGTNAAATTTTTTTTTAAACTCACTCGAAAATACTGACTCCGCCTACTTCCGACGGTATTAATATTGTTTATAAAAAAAAATTTTTTTTTGGTAATTAACTGTGTAGTGTATTTTGTTTTTAATTGAAATATCACTCCTTCCTCTTCCATTGTGGAAGTAAGAGAAGACTGTTCTCATCACTCTTCTAGAGTCTTGATTATTCGTTGGTTTTCTTGAATAATCCATTGTTATTGTTACTTATATCGCTGTCAGAGATACGCTTGCGCTCAAAGTTCAAACTTCCCCCTGCATCTGGATTTGGGTTTGAATTTTTATAAAAATATAATTTTCACACCAATTCCGAATCTTGTTGGTGAATTTTCTATTTTATATGGTAGCTTTTATCTTTTGTGTACTAGTATTGAAAACGAAGGGGGGCTTGAACTCTAGGGCTGAATGAATCATGACTAAGACTTTTTCTCTAATATTTGTATACACTTTTCATCTGTATTGGATTACATAATAAAAACTAGGATGATAGTTGATCGGAAGAGTTTCTATTTCTAGTTTTTTTTTTCTCCTGACCCTCGCATTTGTCCTGCCATGATGGTGACGGCAGTGAATCGTTAATAATTTCTACTTTGTCAGAAGTAGGTATTTTTTTTTTTTTTTTTTTTTTTTTCATAACCAGTGGAGTTTGACGGGTAAAGCGTGGTATTACTTCTCTTGTTATATTGGTCCAATGTTTGATTTTTTGGTACTCCAAACTAACTACTCCGGATGTATTGTTGATTTAGAAGAGTGAGTGAGCTTACCCTTCTTTTTATTATTTCGGATTTATGGGGAATATGTCATTGGATGTAGTGGTAGGGTACGGGTTTGTTCTTGGACTCGGTCGTTTCTGTAGAACGCCCACTCCTGCACCCCTACCAAAATAAGCGTGGAAAGTCCAACCCTTCATGTCAATCAACATCATTTATCTAATTATCCTATCTCGCTTTCATGCCAGGATTTCATAAAGGATAGAAAATAGGATATGACAAGGGCAGGCCTAAATTTCCATTTCTTTAGCATTGGGAATTCGAGAGTGTACTTGGATAGAATACAAAATGAAGGTGAGGACGACGACTTAGTAGGGTTTTTTTTTGGTACTAATGTTTATTCAGACGGTGACAATTTTTAGTTAAAATTATCCTTAGGAAAGAGTCTTTGGAATAGAATGAGACTGTGAGACTAGTTGATATTTTCATTTTAGAAGTTTTTTTTTTTTTTGGTAATGGAAGCCATGTCTGGCAGCCATTATGTTTTCTATCGTATTAAATTTCAGAAGAGATAGAGATGTTAATCGGACCCATTTGTCTCTTTTCAGATGATCTTTCTCTTAGGCTTTGTATCTATTCAATGTTAGAATAAAAATTTACCCGGGTGAGAATAGTCCCATATTTCCTAACTTAAGGATGTTCCATACTTTATATTTCCATCGTTTCTAATACTTTACGGTCGAGTGAATAGAGTATTATTGATTGGAGTATCCTTTGTTGAAACAACATGTCATGCATAGATATACTAAAAGAGTCATAAATTTTAAGTTTATAAATGTAAAAGAAAAAAGCCTAGAGGCGGTATTTAAGAAGATTTTGGTANAAAGAGTCATAAATTTTAAGTTTATAAATGTAAAAGAAAAAAGCCTAGAGGCGGTATTTAAGAAGATTTTGGTAGAAATTTTGAACACGATGAATTATGAAAATGAGAACAGGGGAAAGTGGAGAAGAAAAAAAAAATGTTCTTTAATCAGAAGGATCTACTGTTGAGACTTATTACTTACTTACTTACTCTTGGAACAAACAAAATAAGGTTGTTGAGGAAAGTATTAAGGCTTGAGGGNAAAGAGTCATAAATTTTAAGTTTATAAATGTAAAAGAAAAAAGCCTAGAGGCGGTATTTAAGAAGATTTTGGTGGAAATTTTGAACACGATGAATTATGAAAATGAGAACAGGGGAAAGTGGAGAAGAAAAAAAAAAGGTTCTTTAATCAGAAGGATCTACTGTTAAGACTTATTACTTACTTACTTACTCTTGGAACAAACAAAATAAGGTTGTTGAGGAAAGTATTAAGGCTTGAGGGTATTTTGAATAAGTTTGTTAGTTGTTTGTTATGTGTGTATTCATAAAATTCATAAAGGGATCAAATGGATTGCAGNGTATTTTGAATAAGTTTGTTAGTTGTTTGTTATGTGTGTATTCATAAAATTCATAAAGGGATCAAATGGATTGCAGAATTAGGGATTTTCTAAGTTCTGATTTTTATATTTTTCTTTCAGACGATGTAACATTTACTAAAAGCTTTGAAATCTTGATAATAGAATTAACTGATTTTGGTAATTGTTAAGTTAAAGTCTTGGGGATTTTTTTTGGGGGGGCTAAGCTCGAGAAGATGATCTATAAAGCCTTTCCCTTTGTATCTTGGATGGATTATTTTTTATTTTATTTTTATTATTTACAAATGAACTAATTCAATTATCTTTGATTTTATTTTACATTTACAGGCATATTCTCGTAGGCTGTGATGCACTCCGCCTTATTCTTAAAAATTTTGCCACGGTTATAAAAACCAATATCGAGAGTCCGATTCAAACTGTGGGAGTGGACATTTCACGGGAAGAACGGTATGATATTTTTTTTTCTTTTATGTAATATTCTTAAGTTTGAATTTAAGTATAAGAAGGAGAAAAGGAAGGAAAGTTTTATGTAATAGTTTATCACCACCACCACAAGTTTTTACCTCCTTTTATTCTGTGGTTATTCTTAAGTTCCGGATTTCTTGGAAATTTTGAAAACATAATTTTGTGTTTACATTTAGAAAAACCGCAATTCATACACCGTAGAGAAAGGTTGGTTGGTGAGGTTTCCTTGTAATTTCTTAATGGAATTGCGGGCACCGGTACTAATACACTTGGTTTGTAATAACAAGGCGATAGGGTAACCTAATTTTAAGGTGAAACCATGACCACTTCTGGGTTCCCAGAATTTGGTTTTTTTTTTTTTTGNGATAGGGTAACCTAATTTTAAGGTGAAACCATGACCACTTCTGGGTTCCCAGAATTTGGTTTTTTTTTTTTTTGTTTTACTGATATTATACCTTCAACATTGCGTGATTGCTTGATGTTGGCGCTCCTGTCATCATCTGCTTACTGCTNTTTTACTGATATTATACCTTCAACATTGCGTGATTGCTTGATGTTGGCGCTCCTGTCATCATCTGCTTACTGCTGCAATTACCTTTACGTAAATTTCTAAACTTTCCCTTTTTATGGTTAGACAGAAGGCTCTTGCGCCTTGTTAAGGTTTGGTGCTATAATTTTGCAAAAGCACAAGCTGTTACAAAGAATTCTCGCCATTATTTGCAATTTATTACTCTCATGCGATTTTAGAAGAAGGTAAAGGTAAAAAAAAAAATACTGTTATGCCTTTAGTCTTAGTATTAAGTCTTAGTCTTAGTCTTAGCTTTACCTTATTTAAAAAAGGAATCACGGCGGCAGCGGTGTTTCCTTTGTGTAAGAAGTTGAGCATGTTGGATATGATTCCATTGACTAAAAGTCTCAAAAAAAAAATTTTTTTTTTTTTTTTTTTTTTTTAATAATCTAAAAAATGTTTGTAGATCTAAATGGAAGTACGGCGGTTGTTTGTATCCGTCGAGACGAGGATCAAGTATTGAGGACAATGAGATAATGTTGTGATATCCATGTCTTGTTTGGTGATAAAGGAGGAGAGATTACAAAGATGAGATATTATTGAAGGCTCTCTAAATGTCGCCTTTTTATATGCCGCTGATGATGAGGATGGGGATAGTTTGACAGAAAGTAGAGGGGGTACTTCTAATAATGTTTATTCAGTCACGAGAGTTGAAAAGATCCCTTAGAAAGTGTCTCTCTTTTTAGCAGGAGTCTTATTATTATTATTATTATTACCCTTCATCCTCAACTGAGTGTCGTTTCTTATATTTTTTTGAGAAAAGAGCTAGTTACTCTTCTATAGTACTCTCTGATGGTTTTAATGAATGAATATTATAGCATCTTTGATCAAACCTTAACCTTTTGCTTGAGGACTTCATCTTTCATACTTGTAATCCGGCTAATAGTCCTTTTATTCAAAAAAATCCGCTTAAAATCCTAAGCTCTTAAAGATGAAACGACGACTATCTTCTCCCACGCTATTCTATTCAAGTTAAAACCATTATGATGGAAATTTTTACTTTTCTTCATTCTTTGGTATATTTACTTTTTTTTTTTTTTTTTTTTTTTTTTTTTTTTTTTTTTTTTTTTTTTTTTTNTTTTTTTTTTTTTTTTTTTTTTTGTTGTTGTCTTCTGTATGGCTAAAGTACTCGACTTCTTATTAGTAGTAACCAACTAATCTTTGAAAGGATTTTTATGAATGATTCAAATCCACTTAAATTAGGATTGAAAGAAATAAGTTTTAAGATGATATAATATGAAAGAAAATCTTATAAGCTGTGATGTAAGTACATAATGTGAATAACCCTTGAAAATGATAAGTTTGATTTAGGATAGAATTAATTAATCTTATTTTTCATTACTTATCTAATCTCGTTAGTATAATTTGAAATCTAATTTTTTTTTTATTTTTTTTTTTCTGTTCAATTTGTAGATACAGCAAGAGTATGGAGTGTTACAAGCTTTTGGTCAATATCCGAACATTTGTACTAAAACGACAAACGTTACAAGGAAAAATGGGCCACGCCTTCCGTGAACTACACATTCTGCTCTCGTGTCTTGATTGATCCGATAGAGAAAAAAAGTACCTACTGCAAAAGAAGTTCTCTGGAAGGAGAAAAACCCTGACTGACAGTTTCGAGCTAACATTTCTGCTTCTATTTAATTAACACCGTGCCTTGTCAAGCTGGACTTGACTCTTACGAAGTCTTAATTAACAAGTTCTCTACACAAACTTTCTCTTCAAAAATGAGATTTCATCACATTTAAAATCACATGCCAATTTATTATATAATAGAAAAAAAAAAATTCTTTGGATAAGGTTCTAAACATTTAGGGAAGGAGCAATAATTAGCGAACTTATGCTTTTTTTTTTCTGTTTTTTTTTTTTTTGTTTTTTGGTGTGTCCTATTATAACATTCCGTCCAACTTGTGCTGATCTAATCAAGAAATGTAGAAAGTTAAGAATTTGAAGATTTTAAATATAAATGAACAGAAGTCACTACTAATCTATTCTATTAGATATTGTAAATTTTGAAGGAATTTTAAAAACTCAAAAACATAAAGTTCAAATTGGATTTCCTATTAACCAGTTTTTTTTTCATTTTTAGTAATTTTAGTTCCAGAGCTTGATTTTATTCTAATTTCTTCATCACTGCGATCTTACTATCCATTTTTATCAATGTTATTTATTAACCCACCAAATGAACCAATTTAATAAGGGCACTTAAAGTAATCTTAACTAAATTGAAAAATGAGAGAGAAAGAGAGAAATAATGCTAAGAATGCATTTTTAAGTAGTGAGTTTATAATGTTATGAATTATGATCATGTTTTGTATAAAAGTTACTAACCCACTGATCTCAAAAAGCCCAAGTGATTGCAGTGCATGTATGAAGTTATTAATTTTTTTTTTTTTTTTTTTTTTTTTTTTTGTAACGCTCAGGGTTTTTGATTGATCTGACACATTCCATTTTTACTGTTAATAATTGTTATTATTCTTTTCAAATAAGTCTTTTTTTTTTTTTTTAAATAATAATGTTTTGCAATGTCTTAAAAATTCACTAAAAAAAAAACCTTATGGCAAAACACTGAGAAGCTAATGGGTAAAAATTAAGTTCAACTGAAATAAATTGTGTAAAAATTATTCCTGGTGAATCTTGAATCTACTTTAGTGTGTTTTTTTTTTCTAAGTCTCGTGGGAAACATAAGTTGATCATGGTATATTGTAAAGCAGAGAAAAAAAATTTTTTTTTTTGGGGATGAAAGTGTTAAAAAGTCAATGAGAATGAGGGTTCCAATGATACAGTTTACTATGGGTCATAATTTTTTTTTTTTTTTACGAAAATTTAGGAAGAATGAACAGTCCCTTGTCGTTCTTCAATAATTCTTTGTGTCAACTCAGATACTGAACCCTTTTTCCATTGTCATAGAGAAAATACAGGGAATAGGCATGATAACTTTGACACAATGTGTAATGTATCGATTTCTAAATATTTACTTTCGTTTAAGATTATATTTTTATATATANATAACTTTGACACAATGTGTAATGTATCGATTTCTAAATATTTACTTTCGTTTAAGATTATATTTTTATATATTTTTTTTTTTAGAAATCGATTAGAGTTAATAAGATACGAAACTTGGGTAATGATGAGTGATCTAGATTTTTTATTTTGATTATGCAATAATTATTAGATCGCGGATGTCATTTTCCAAAATCCTAACCCTGTGTGAATCATTAGAAGAAGCAAAAAGGTAAGTCAACTTGTCATCGCTTAATGCTTCAGCAGCAGGAAGAGATCATCATGTGAGGTCAATCATTTTCTTGCAATTGAATCAATTTTTTTCAAAAAAAAAGATGCGTTTGAAATGACCAAAGAATCCGGCATGAGAATAACAACGTAATTTGGCATGGAGAAAGCAAAAAGGCGAAAGTGCATGGCTTCATTACATGTACAGTGAAGTACAGGGTGTTTAATCTTTTTTTGCACCCTCTTTCTCCAATTTCGTCATAGCTCCTCCCACCTCATGCTGCTGCCAGCAAAAGAGTGTAAAAAAATGACGTCTTGCTTTCTAAGGTGCAAAAAAATGTTAAACATAAGAAAAAAGAACAAAAAAAAACTATATAATGTTTTAACATGTTAACATGTTATGCATACTTTCTCGTAAGTTGAATTAGAATTTTTGACTTAACATTAACANTGCATGGCTTCATTACATGTACAGTGAAGTACAGGGTGTTTAATCTTTTTTTGCACCCTCTTTCTCCAATTTCATCATAGCTCCTCCCACCTCATGCTGCTGCCAGCAAAAGAGTGTAAAAAAATGACGTCTTGCTTTCTACGGTGCAAAAAAATGTTAAACATAAGAAAAAAGAAGAAAAAAAAATACAAAAACAAAAAAAAACTATATAAATGTTTTAACATGTTAACATGTTATGCATACTTTCTCGTAAGTTGAATTAGAATTTTTGACTTAACATTAACANAATGTTTTAACATGTTAACATGTTATGCATACTTTCTCGTAAGTTGAATTAGAATTTTTGACTTAACATTAACATGTTCATGTTCATGTTACTGTTAGTATGAAATCCTTGTACTAATGCTTTCTGACAAGTGATTCTATCCATCTGATTTGAATATAAGAAATATACTTCTATGTGACAGATGTCAACGAGGTCAAACCTTATCGAAAAATGTAATGAATCTTATATGTAATGTAATATATTCCCTTTCGTCTGGTGGGCTTAAGGTCGTGTGCTGGGAGTTCAACACGAAGGCTCAAAATTTGAACAAGTTTAATAATGAGAGGATTAAATGAACCCCCCCTTATCCATCTAAAAAAAAAAAGAAAAAAAGAAGAATGAATTCTGTCATGGAGGTAATCATGATTCGGATGAGAGATCCCGAAGAGTCACTTTCTCTTCATCGACTTTTACTTATCAACAGTAACTTTCCTTTTCAACAAGATCAAAAAAAAAATNAAGAGTCACTTTCTCTTCATCGACTTTTACTTATCAACAGTAACTTTCCTTTTCAACAAGATCAAAAAAAAAATCAGAATTTTATATCAATTTTTTCATTTTTTTTTTTTTATNAGTCACTTTCTCTTCATCGACTTTTACTTATCAACAGTAACTTTCCTTTTCAACAAGATCAAAAAAAAAAATTCAGAATTTTATATCAATTTTTTCATTTTTTTTTTTTTTTTACTCGTTAGCAACCTGGGTAGAAAAAGTTTCACCTTAACAGTTTCTAATTGTTAACTTTTGATCTAAAATAGAGGCGAGATTACCTCCCGGGAGATCGAATTGAATAAAACGTTGAGTGAAAATAAAAAAAAAGGGGGAGAAAGGGGGCTTATAGACATAGAAAATTTGATTGACAGTTTGTTTCCAATGAAACAGGATTAACCTTTCGATGATCATAAAGAGAATAGACAAAAGAAAAAGACCTTTTTTCGTTAGTAGCAACTAAGGAACGAAAAATCACCAAATTATTCATACCGGCAGAAATTTCATATCTATATGGTTCAATTTTAAGCAATAGATCAATACTTAAAAAAAAAAATTAACAATTTTAATATAAATTATTACTAACAATTATGAGTATACCACTAAAGTTATACTTTTTTTTTCTTCATGAATCCAAGGTTAATTGCTTTCTAACACACTTTTCTATCGACATAAATTGGTTTAGTGAATAGAAAAAAAAAATTTTTTATTTACTCATAAATTATACTTCTATGTATTCTTGTCTAAAAGTTCAATTAANTGAATCCAAGGTTAATTGCTTTCTAACACACTTTTCTATCGACATAAATTGGTTTAGTGAATAGAAAAAAAAAAAATTTTTTTTATTTACTCATAAATTATACTTCTATGTATTCTTGTCTAAAAGTTCAATTGACACTAGTTAAGTGGTTGATTATACACCATCATCGGTTATAATAAGAATATAAATTTATTATCATATTTTTTCAAAATAAGTCCACTTATGAACATGATGATGATGATCATGATGATCATAATGATCATGTGGCCAATGACCTTGAGAGACTTTGAAACCACTTGATTTGGTTTTTGGTTCCTGACCTAGTCAACTTGGTCTCCAACCGCCGCCGCTGATGAGGTTGGTTAGGTCCACTTCTGTGGTAGCAGTGGTTACAATATTTCATACTACTGTTGAATCATTGGAACAACGGTTTTCAACCAAACTAACTAATAGTATCTAACTTCTCAATATTTTTAAAACTTTTCTTACCAATTGTTTCAAAATTGTGAAAGAAAACTATCGATGAAGGAGGTGCGGAGATATTATACTTTAGAGACTTACTGTAGACTGAAGAAGTCGATCTTCTTGACTCCTTGAAACGCTTGTCAATTTCATTTTCTATTTATTATTTATTAAAAATTGAAAATACCTTTTTCTTCAACAACAGTTCAATTTTAATTCTTTAGAAGATAGAATAACTATTGAGAAGTTTAAAAAAAAAAATTATTATTCTCAAGTGCTCTAACAAGGGTGCAGGGGTGAAAAAGGCGTTTGAGGACATAGGACCAAAAAATGGGTGTTTCCCCCTTATTCTTTATAAAGTTCGTTGGAAATAGAGTTGGAGCATAGCATATATCTAACAATTGATTCTTCTTTCTACCTTTAGACTTGATTGAGTGTGAATCGAATCAAAGATCAAATTCAATCCAATTCAACAGAGTTGTTACTACTATACTACAGTAGTATAGTAGTAGTAGCATTCTTCTATTTTTTCCCATTCTCCCACCCTTATTTCATTCAATTTCAGATCTAACAATGACCCAAGCAGAATTTCCAAATAATTTATTTTTTGTTTGAACATTCTCTCTCTCTCTCTACTACCCTGTGTCTATCTTTCAATAAAATAAAAATTTTTGAGACTTTAACATTTGAATTTGAAGGAAATTTTTTTTTTTTTTTTTTTTTTTTGGATACTCTGTAGGAACCAGATTCTAACAGTACTATTACTTAACAAAAAAAAATGTATAGTGTTTAAGCCTCCAAAATATAAAAAATTTCCACCCAAATGAGTTTTAACTCCTCTAGAACTCTAACTTGTGATCATTTGTCATCGACTGACTCAATTGATATGTCACCTTTTATTTTGGGCTCGATATCTAAACATTGTAAGTTCTTTCTCTATGTAGTTTCTATCCTTACATTTAGACTTATTTCAAAATACAAAGTCATCCCAAACTCATTGTGAAAGATCAATGACTCAATTTTTTCAACAATCAAAAAAAAAATCAAAAGAGAAAGTCAATGTGTCCAATTTCTATTTCATACAATTTTTTTTTTTTTTTTTTTTTTTTTTTTGGTCTAACTCATTTGCAAAACTTTGAAGTTGAGTTACATAGATTTATTTTTTTATATAAAGAATCGATTACACAGGGAGTTGATTCAAAATGACACACTATCATTTATCATTGAAATTAAATTTTGAAAAATTCCCCACAAAATACATATATAACTATTTAGAAAATAATTAAGCCGTGACTTGACATAATAAGTTGAAAAGTTTACGAAAGGGTTGATTTTAAACTATTTTTTAATATATTTGATCTCTAATGATTTCAATTCTCAATTTTTTTTTTTCTCTTTTTTTTTTTTTTTGAGAATGTATATAACTTATTATTAATGAATAGGGTGAAAGTGAAAAAGTCTACTTTCTCCATCTCCCAAACTAAAAAAAAAATCATTAATTTCAATTAATGAAAATAAAATAGAGTTTGTTTCCATACTCTCATTTATTCACCTAATTCTCTATGCTTTAATTTTCTACATCACATGCATATGGGGATCAAAAGTTTTAATTTACTATGTACTAACTAATAATAAGCATTCCAAATTCCACAATTTATTATTTATTTCAAAGGTTTCGAGCAGAATGTCGATGAAACTATATATATATATATATATAATTAAAATTCCAAATAATAATTATAATTTGACACTGATTTAAAAAAAAAAAAAAATTCTTTCAAAATTTAAAATCCAAACTTTGTAATACAAATCTTTCATTCCGTTGTTGTTGGCACAGGGTTAACCTCTTTAATTTATATTTTTGAAAAAAAAAAAAAAAAAAAAAAAATATTTTTAGTAGCGTGTCTTTGTTGTTATTAGTGGTGTCATGAATTCATCACCTTTATAACAACCTAATCATTAAATTTTTTTTTTAAAGGGCTCAATTTCAAACTTTACTATTGAGCCCTTAAGAATTATTATTGAGAAGAAGAAGAAGAAAAAAAAAACTGAAATTTGAGAAAGCATGAGTGAAATGAAGCCTTTCTAATTCAATAGAATTTTAAGGGATAATAAGGTAGAGTACAGTAGTTTATTTATAAATTGAAGGGAGTAATATTATAACATTGGAGATAAACTTTAATATTGAATTTCCTAACTCATTCAATCAGTTTTTTTTTTTTTGAGTCCTTAGGGAAGGGCTCATGAACCCTTGTTTCTTACTCTAAAAATTTATAACTTTGACAAAAGAAATTGAAACTAATCCTCAATGATTGTCGTCATAAGGAGTTTTTTAAAAACTTTATTCCTTTTGACACTTTTCCAATAATAAGGTTCCTTAAATATATAATAGGAACCAAAAAAAAAAAAAAAAAAAAAAAAAAAGCTTAAAAAAAAGGGACATGACGCCTGGATAAGAAGTTTAAAAGTTTCATATTACAAGAAAAGTATAAGGGTCTCTTAATGTTTTTATTGGATCCTGGGTTCTATTCCCATCATCCTTACCTTCGTGTGTGTATCTTGACAAGCTTAAACGAATTCCAAAAAAAAAAAAAAAATTTTTTTTTTGGACTATGATCTTCTCTAATGAGTAGGTGTACAAAAATACTGTAATACTAACTATAAGGGTACTTTTTTTTTTGGCTCAACTCAAATGAAATCCGAAAAAAGGTAAAAATTTCTAAAAGTTAGGTTCTTAAATAAGAACCACTTTGAATCATCATCCAACAATAAGAAAACAATTGAAAAATACTACATGTATATAACACCACGTGTATTATTATCAAAAAGTATCAAATTCAAAAGATTAAGCGTTATGATTATAAAATTGACATTTTTTTTTTTTTTTTTTTTTTTTTTTTTTTCCCAAGGTTTACAGAATAAAACTGTTTTTTCTTTTTATAAATTGTTCCAAAAATTAATTTATAATAGCGAATCACATCACATTTATTTATTATAATTTATAATTTATACTTTCTAATAGTGATTCCTTATAGTAATGTAAATGTTTAGTAAACATTCAAATTTTTAGATACAAGATGTATTTACATTGAAGAAAAAAAGTTTATTTTTTTTTGTGTATGTGTGTGTGTTTACATTAGACACATCTTGAATCTTGATTTTTACGAACGAGTGTTTAGGAGTTAATAATACGATTTGATTAGTTAGTTGTTTTTTTTTTTTTTTTTTTGAGTAGGATTATTTTAAAACTTAAAAAGTTTTAAAATAAATTAATAAATTGAACGATGAGAGACGACGATAATAAATGGAAGTTTATAAATTAACTAAAAATTTAGTAAGCTTCCGCTATAATTTTCTTTCCAGAGAAGATTTGGGGGAGGGGTTTGGGGAAGTTATATATTCTTATTGATGATGAGGATGAGGTTGACGATGAAGAGGGTGTATGAGGTATGTTCTTAGCTTAAAATTACAAGTAGGTTCTTCAGAGGTTGATGGATTGTTTGTTGAAGTCATCTGAGTATGGAGTGAGCCCTGGATTTTCTGAACCAAAGGGCTGGTGGTACCGTCAGTGTCCCATACCGGTCACAGCTACGGACACTTCCGCCTTTTTCCTCTGAAAGAAAAACAAAAAAAAAAAGACGATTGGTCATTTATTATGAATATGAAAATGAGTTTGGGTGAGGGTTGGGGTTGGGGTTGGGGTTGGAGGTTATCCATATATCTACTCATTGTCAAATCCAATATTAATAATGACTCTGACCTCTAGGTCATTAATCAGACCACTACTTACTACACTACAAGACAAGAAGAGTTGTTTTTTTATTATTCTTAGTACAACGTACAATTGAGAAAATAATACACCCAGGGTTTATATGTAAAAAAGAAAAGAAAAACTTTTACTTTCTGTGTGATTAATTTGTCCTTGATTTTTGAGCAATTACCAACTAATTAAGGATTCAGAGCAACATTTACGCAATGAAATGATTTTTTTTTTTTTCTTTTTCTTCTTTTTTCGCTTTAGAAATTGGATCCAATTTTTTAACGGAAATTACACAGCCGTCGTTGTCCTTTATAATCTATTATCACTTGAATTTAAAACCTATATTATGGTAACGTATAGTTAGTAATAATAGATTTTTAACATTTTTTTTTTCTTTTTTTAAAAAAAAAAAAAAAAAAAAAAATTTCACATTTTTTTTTTTTATTAATGAAAGGGTTAAAATGAAAGAGAACAACAAGTTTTACCCCTTCCATGGACATTCATTTACCATCATTTTGTGTACCTAATGGGCGTGACCCCTCCTGCCAAACTTAAGACTAGACTAGACTTATGACTTATAACCTCTCTCCCTATGTCATCTGTTCAGAATTCTAATTAACTTAAACATTTTTTTATTAATTAATTTACCAAAAAATATCAAAATATAAAATTCAAGATATAAAATAAAAATGAAATTTTAGAGTTGAAAAATAACTACCCCCCCCCTCGGTAGGATTTGAAATTTTCTATAACCATTTCAAATTTCGCAATCAAAATTATTTACGTTCTCCATGACATCGAATATAAATTTTGGATTTAAATTTTACTAATTTCAAAATCTCAATCCCTTTGACTTTCTTTCTTTTGTTGATTGTTTGCAGATTGTAAAGTTAGAATAAAAAAAAAAATAAATAAAAAAGTATGGTGCCAAAAAAGCTTAATAGAAAAAGAGATGAATGCGAAATGTGTCCAAAATGTAAAATATTAAAAACCAGATGTGGTAAATAGAGATATAATTCATTTGGATTTAAAATTTGAAAAAGAGGTGATGATGGTGATGTCTGTTTTTTTATTTGTATATACAATTTTCAATAAGGACTCTAAAAAGGGGGGTACTGATTTAGCATAATCTTCTATAATATTCTAAAATCAACAGTAATTAAGAACACTTGGGACAGGATTTGAATAAAACCATTTTGTACAAGTGTTACATCTACATCCCAACCAAACCACTTCTCACTAGACTACTGCTTAAACTTAAGTCTAAATTTTAAATAATACTCTCTAGATATTACTAATATAAATATAAATATTAATATTAAAGTTATAATATGCATATTGAGGTGTTTGTTTTGGATGATTATTGGTGATTAAAGGGTTAGCGTGAAGAAAGAAGAAAAAAAAAAGTGAACTCAAAGGGTTATTATTTGGAAAAGTGGACTCAAAGGGTTAATATCTGGAAAAAGTAGACTCAAAAAAAAAAAAAAAACGAAGGGTTATATACGGAATATATTATTTATTATTATTGAAATATCGAATCTGACACTAATTCTAGAGATTTATGATGAGTCTTTTTTTTTTTCACTGCCTTTTTAATCTTTGGATTAAAAACCGTGGCAGGGAAACGGTCCATCCTGTGTGTCATATATATATATATATTTTTTTTTTTCGATATGATAATCATCTCCTGATGACAAAAAATGACACCTTCTGCACTTGTTTTCTCTTCTTCTAATTTACAATCCTGATGTCAATGTCGATTGAACAAAAGTTAGTTACTGATGATAGTTAGTACTTTTATATGCAAATTGTGAAAAAAAAAATAATTTTTTTTTTTTTTTTTTTTATTTTGAAAGGGTTTACTACTATACTTAGAACAAGTGAGAACATTCTCATCATTTTCTATCTTTACTCACGCCTTTTTTGATTAATATTCATATGTTAGAAACTGATTCAAATTATAGAAAACACGGAACCTTAGCCCCCCTCCCCCATTTTTTTTTTTTTTTTTTTTATTCTCCATAGAAAATTTTTAACAATAGGATTCAACAAAACAATTATTCCATCATCCCTAACAATATGCAAAGAATTTTAACATTGTCAGGCGAGCTTGCTTAGGAACAGCTTAGGACAAAAGGGAAACTTGGTTGAAAAAAAAAATCAGCTAACCTTCTGTGCCAGTTTTCAATTATAGAATCAAAATTTCTTTTTTTTTTCTTTTTTTTTTTTTTTTGGAATTTTCATAAAATTAAAATTATTTAATTTTCATAATTAATTCCCGGAGTTTGTTCCTTTCTTGATTAATTTTAAACATTCTTTAAACCCTTGGCCGCATCATTGATTGTTGAGTCCTAATAAAAAATGAGAATTATATTTCTTTGACAGTACACAGTAGTGTTTAAAATTTTCAAAAATTCCTAAAATTTTTTTTTTTTTTTGTCATTGTACAAAATTACAAATTACAAAATAGAAGAATTTGTAAGATTTTTTACTTACAGACTAAGTCTATAACCAGGTAATTAAAACTCTAATAAGTTAACTAATTTTGTATAAGAATGATTTGGAGGGAACTAAAAAATTCAATGAAAATATAGTTAATTCTTTCTTTCAAATCTCCACTTTACATTACTTTTAATTTCCATTTTAGTTTGTTACATTTTTCACTAAATTAAGGTTATTTTCCACTGTGGAAAGGATTTTGTATCGCCCGGTGGTTAGATGTGAGGAGACTCGTACTCTAACAATAGCAAAGCAAGGCTTTAATACCCAGAGATAATGACAAGTATGAGTTAAAAACTATCCTGTGAGATAAGGAGGCCCATGGTCCAGTGTAGAAATACACAAGCTACTCTACTTTTTGTCTCACATAAGATGGCGAGCAGAATCCCGGTTCGAGTCTCCCCAACAATTTTTTACTACGTCAGGTCACACGAAATTTAACTAACGAAGGTCGGGTAATTTAAAAATCCTTTATTATCACACCCTTAGTTGTGTGCAATAAATTCAATTTTGATTAATCGATGATTGACTTCTTAAACTTGGTTGGATGATATCAAATTATAAATTTTTTNTTGTCTCACATAAGATGGCGAGCAGAATCCCGGTTCGAGTCTCCCCAACAATTTTTTACTACGTCAGGTCACATGAAATTTAACTAACGAAGGTCGGGTAATTTAAAAATCCTTTATTATCACACCCTTAGTTGTGTGTANCCAGTGTAGAAATACACAAGCTACTCTACTTTTTGTCTCACATAAGATGGCGAGCAGAATCCCGGTTCGAGTCTCCCCAACAATTTTTTACTACGTCAGGTCACACGAAATTTAACTAACGAAGGTCGGGTAATTTAAAAATCCTTTATTATCACACCCTTAGTTGTGTGCAATAAATTCAATTTTGATTAATCGATGATTGACTTCTTAAACTTGGTTGGATGATATCAAATTATAAATTTTTTAACTCTCTCATATTATTGCAGGAAATGGAAATTTCAGAGTTTTGGAGTTTCAAATTTTTAAATTTCCAGCTTAAATCTTTACAGGATAAAGTGAGATATTTATTCTATTTTGGAATTTTGGCAAGTGAAAAATTTTGTAATTTGTAATCATTTTGTTATCAATTTTGTAATCAATTTTATAATTTTATAATTTAATACTTTGTACCCTGCTTTTGAATCCATATTATTTCTATGTCTACCCTGATATACTACAATTTTGAATCTGATTGCTCATCTTTTTATCAAATAAAACGTTCACAGAGAATTTTTACTACTTGTGTCAAACTTGAGCTCAAGAGTAAACAAACTGTTTGTTGAAGAAGGGATCCTGATGAATTAAGTTACACAAGACAGAGTGAGAAAAGTCCCACTTGTTAAGGGCTCTTGAATTAATGAGAATTCAGAAGAAAAAAAAATGTANTTGAATTAATGAGAATTGAGAAGAAAAAAAAAATGTAAAAAAAAAAAATGTCCCTGGTAGTTGTGATTGGTGAATCTCCGCTTTCCTTAATTTGATCCACGGAGGGCTCCCGTTTGACATGAAGTGCGTCAAACAAACCTTAGTCAAAGGCGTGCTAATTTTAACCTGAAATCCGAACTTTATCTATTGTTAAAATTATAATTTTTTTTTTATATATATATTTTGCATACGGATATGTAGATGATGGGAAGTGACAGGCGACTCATTTTACACTTGTTACAATACATTTGGATTCCTTTTGTTCACACAGCAGGAACAAGTGCAGATGGACTCCCGTTTTCCAACGCTCAAAATCGTCGACACACGAACAATTTAAAGGTTTTGAATTTTAAAAAATAAAAACTTCCGAAAAGAATTGGAAACTGTTTGACGGGCCGACAAACGACTTCAAACTATTGCCTAATTTAACGCATCAAAGGAAGAAAGTAAAAGTGACGAAGGGTTTTTTTTTAAAGTATCGATTTCGATGAAGCTTCATCCATGAGGTAGTTACTACTACTACTACTACTAACTACTACAGCTTTAACAGACCTACAGGTTCGAAAAGTTTGTTTACGAATTGGATTAAGAATTATTATATAAAAAAAAGGCTTCATTTTAAAAATAATTTTGATNAAAAAAAAAAAAAAAAAAAAATTCAAAAATTTTGGTAGAAGGGTAAGAGAAAAAATTAAGGACCACTCTGTCTATTCTTTCTGTTGGGTAGTTAACCCTCTGCTCACTTTGAATTTTGAAATAAAGTTTAAATTTTTGGTAACTCAATTGACACTTTGAACTTTGAACAAGATTTATTAGGTAAACATTTTCATTTTCTAAAATTCTTTAGTTTTTATGACGCCGAGTGAAAATGAATGAATTGTTCTTCTTCTCTCTTCTTGTTATTACTACTAAAAGGTCCAAATTGTCCCCCAAAAATAAAAATTATCCCTAAAATTTTTTTTTCTGTCCTTGTATCTTTTCGTCCTAGAGCATAGAAATTTTATAAAAGTTTATGTAACAAGAGGATCAATGACAAAAAAATATTAACATTGGTTTTAAAGCTATTAGGTCGATTGTAAGAAAATTTTTATATTTTCTTTTCTATTGTTAAGTTTGGTTTAAAATAATAGGGATGATATTACTATACGAAGAAGATACATTACATTTTATATGGGATGAATAACCCAAAAAGAGCCAATTAAAGTTACATAGAAAAATCTTTATAGTAAAACCACAAAAACTCAGAAAGCTTATTATTTAGCCACTATACACTATTTCATTTTGAATTAACTCTTACGTGAGGGATATGATTTNGCCAATTAAAGTTACATAGAAAAATCTTTATAGTAAAACCACAAAAACTCAGAAAGCTTATTATTTAGCCACTACACTATTTCATTTTGAATTAACTCTTACGTGAGGGATATGATTTCTAAAGAAATAATAACAAATCTTAACACTCTAAAGGTAAAACTCTAAAAACTCGGACATTTATGAAAAGATTTTTTTTTTTTTTTTTGGACTTATACGGATTCGGATTTTAGAAATTCAAATTTTGAGTAGTAAAAATTCCAAAAAAAAAAAAACGAAAAAAATAATTATTTTACTTACATCGATTAAATCAGATTCGACTCTCTCCTGTTGACCACAATATACTCGATTTTTTTCTTCAAATTCACGAATTCGTTGATTGTACCTCTCAATTTGTTCACGAAGACTTGCATCTTCAATCTTTAAAAAAAAATTAAAAAATATTAAAATTATTAACCCCTTGAGTACTAATAAGAAAAATGTTATTAAAATTATTAACCCAGTGAGTACTAAATAAAATAAGATTTTGATCTACTATTTTCAAAATTTTGTGCTCACCGCTGCAAATTCTTCGTCATACTCCAAACAACCTACGCCGTCCAATCGCTCTAGATCCAGCCATCCTCGCCATCGTACACACACTCCATTCATAATAAAATGTGATCGCAAATGAACCTAAGAAGAAGAAAAAAAGTAAATAAGATATTACATAAGATTTACAGTTTCAAATAACAGTAATAGCTAAATTATACATAATAGCTACAAATTTTTTTTACTTCAACACCATGCTTCCTGAGTATAATATTTCAATACATATAATACCTAAATTTTCAATTTTCTTTAAAAAAAAATTAACAGAATAGAATAGACAAGGTATTTTTTTTTAAAAGGTGTGGCAAAGAAAGAAGCTGTATGAGCTGTCATGTGTATTATACAACGACTAGATCATCTCCCGTGATTTTAATAATAAGTTAGCAAGGAAACAACATTGACGAGTTGGTCGATGACAGGAGAACAATTACTACCGAAAATTTCCCAAAAAAAAAAAAAAAAAATCATAATAATAATTTTTTTTATATATATATAAGTTAGTTTTTAGATTCATGTCAAAGTTGACTGTTGGGTTTTGTCTATTGTATAGGTTATGCATATGGATTTGGGAGGTGTCGCCGTGTGACAAAATGTCACTGAATTGAAGAGAAAGTGACAAGAAAGGAATATCGAAACAAAAGAATTTTCATTTTCAGTCAACGACTTAACTTCTATTAGACTCTAAAAGGGATATATACACATCCTACCGATCTAGTAGGGTACATAAGGTACACACAGAGTAGTAAGAGACCCTTAACAAAAAAAAACTCTTACAGAAGTCAACAAACACCGCTCCTCATCACCAATTTCTCTTATATAATCTATATGATTTACGTGTAAAAAAAAAAAAAAAAAAAAAATGAAAAAACCGTGTTGGATTTTCTATTCTTTTCATCTGTTTACTGTTACGTTTCAATGATATCCGAATAAATCTTATTAAGAGATCTTCGATGAAATCGAGGTCATGAAAAGGCTACACGAGTGGTCCAAAGGTCCCTTATATTTCTATTACCTCTAAAATCCTATATGTAATTTACATCAAAAAGTTTTAAAATTCAATAGGTTCCTGTTTTACCTTTTACTCAAAAAATCAACAATAGAAAAGGAAAGGTTATATAAAAGAGAATTAATACTATGAAAATACTTCTCAAGTACTACCAACCATACTTTCCGGACTATGTAATTACAGTCAAAATACTGTTGAAAATGAGGTAATTTACATATGAATGGTGATCACAGGGTTATTTGGTAAATAATGATATTAGAAGAAAATCTTCATAATGTACTTGATAAAATTTGGACAGTTGGTAACTTAAAAATGGTTATGAACAAGAGACAAGTGATCTATGATCAGTTTCATATTTTCTATACTACTACTGTCAAGTGGACATAAATTTTCAACAGTGTCTCTAGTGTTAATGTATATAGTATATATGTAATGTAATATGTATGTCTGTCTGTCTGTCTGTCTGTCTGTATATATGTATGTAATATGTATGTATGTATGTCTGTCTGTCTGTCTGTCTGTCTGTCTGTATGTATGTATGTATGTATATATGTATGTATGTCTGTCTGTCTGNCAAGTGGACATAAATTTTCAACAGTGTCTCTAGTGTTAATGTATATAGTATATATGTAATGTAATATGTATGTATGTCTGTCTGTCTGTCTGTCTGTCTGTATATATGTATGTAATATGTATGTATGTATGTCTGTCTGTCTGTCTGTCTGTCTGTCTGTCTGTCTGTATGTATGTATGTATGTATATATGTATGTATGTCTGTCTGTCTGTTTGTCTGTATATATACGTTTGTATACAAAACAACTCAATCATGTCACCAAATTAAGTTGTTTCGATGTCAATAAGTCGATGAGTCGTTGTTAATTCAGTGAGGCGAGATGAGGACACTTGAAAAGAATCCTCTTTGTGACCCTTATATAAAATGAAGAGATATTATCTTCTATTATTAGTTAGTATCTAACCAAAGGGACACCTGAGACTTCAATCTCTCTCTCTCTCTCTCCAACCAATTTGTACTAATCATTGAAATTGAACGATTATTCTCATTTTGCCAAAAGCATTCTATATAACCAAAAAAAAAAATACTTATTTTTTTTTCAGCTGTCTCTCAATTCTTTGATTCCTCATTCAATTTCTAATGGATGGGATAGGAAAAATAGGACCGGAATGAATTGTTTGCCTTTTAACAACTGTGAACTGGACATGGTCTCTCTCTTTTTTTTTTCTAATGTTAACAGTGACAGCATGGTGTCCAAGCCATAAATTTCTTTACCATGAGACCGAATCCAATTCCAATCTTTTGATATCAATTGTTAGAAGTGAGAGAAATTGGAGGAAAAAAAATACAACAAATTGTTACAAAATTATACAGCTAAGAGACGGATTTGAACACTATAAGAGCGTTTGAAGGGTTAAGGATATTTTATACAACTTCGTCTACATCTAACAACTCCACAACAGTTCTTTCATCTATATATATATTATATATTTTTAGCCAACTCTTATTAGACACGGGACCTAATTTTTGATATAAAAAAATTTTATACATATATATATATATATATAATATATATAAAGGGTTTCCCATAAAAATTGTTTTTGATTTTATTTGATCAAGTGGAAAATTAGAAATTTTCAGTCTTTTCATTTTTGCCTTGTACTATTTACTAGATACAACACACTCACTCACTATTACTAACTTAGTAGTGGGATATACGCAGAATCACGACACTGATATATAAAATATAAATTTAGTAAGTAACAAAAGGGAATTTTATAAAAATTATAAGGTTTTAGGTTGAAGGTACTGATTTTACGACCAAAGGACCTTTCCTTTTGTTTTCAAATTTTCCAAGGACCTTTTAAAATCTTTTAGAAAATGAGATATGCTCCTTTGGAAGATGTTAAGGGTGTCAATCATCTCAAGTACCCTATCGTAGTAGATCAATTTCATCTTATAATACCATGTGAATCAACTATATAGAGAAACTTTTTGAAAAAAAAAAAAAATTTTTTTTTTTGATAAAATTGAAAAAAATCGTGTTTTCTGGGTTAAATTTTCATATCTTTGAGTTGAAATTGGAGTTGTTAGTTTGTAAAATTGTTGAGAGTGTGTCCATCGGGAACGTAATTTTGATGAGTGGGGAGGTAAGGTCTGTATTGTACATTTTCCGTTGAACTAAAGTTCTGAGTTGGTGACAAAAGAGTTATTTGAAAGGAATATAAAAAGAAAAAAGAGGCAAAATCAGTGGGTAACCCTTTACTCAATCCTTTCCCACTGTTCTCCCATTTAGAAGGAGAAACAATATTTGACTCAAATTGTCACACTCTATTAGGTCCTAAGTTGACGAAAAAAAAATTTTTTTTTTTTTTCTTTTCTATGTGAGACAGTGAAAATCATAAAGAAGAGATGTAGAGGAATAGAAAATAAAATGAATTTTAGAGCTTCTTTGACTTCATTTTATTACTCTATATGTTTCGCCTTCTTTTCTGCACTGTCAATCCAATAGTTTCGTGACAACAAAAGATTTTTTTTTTTTTTTTTTTACAAGTCTCTCAAAGAAGGGTTTTTATTTTAGTTTTATTTTTTCAAAAAAAATTATAATAAAAATATTTTAAAGGGTATGTTTAAACGAAGGGATGAGGCCTTGTTCTGAAATTATTGACGAAAGGGTATTTATATATGATGCCATATAACATTCATGTATTTTTTTGAAAAGAATGAATTTTGACATTCCCTGTAATTATACTGTTGGTTTTTAGTAAAGATGAAAAAGAAAAAAAAATTTTTTTTTTTTTTTTTTTTGTACTTAGCAACCTGCATCTTTCAATTGTTGAATAATGAGAACAAAAAGCTAAATTCTGCATCTTATTCTTTTGAGATGAGAAAAGAAAAAAGAAATATAATTTATAATACTAATATTTACAAGTTGAAAAATTTAAATGTAAATTACAGGTTATTATTTATTAGTAACCATTTATTATTATTATTATTATTATTGTATTACTATTATTTTTGAACTTGGGATAAAAACTTGTTCCAATTGTTGCAAAAANTGAAATGTAAATTACAAGTTATTATTTATTAGTAACCATTTATTATTATTATTATTATTGTATTACTATTATTTTTGAACTTGGGATAAAAACTTGTTCCAATTGTTGCAAAAATTATATTTACCTTTTAAATAGAAAATAAAAATAAAAATATAGCTAGAGGCATTATTGAATAAAGAGAAGAAAAAAAAAACACGGTAGAAAAATCCAAACAAAATTTTATTTGTTACCTACTTTTATTTAATTCGGAAATGGTTAAAATTCAAAAAGTTCTCCAGGAGACCAAAAAAAAAAAATTTTTTTTTAATTTATTCTATTTATAAGTGAAAATTTATTCAGTTTTTTTTTATAATAATGTATTATTTCCAATTTTTGTGGAATCTAAAAATGTGGCTTTTGGGAGAAAAAAAAAATTTTTTTTGGACACAATGTACTTGGACTTAGACCCTGACCCCCTACTTCTAATAGCAACTCAATTGATGCAAATTGCTTCCTTTTGCTTGTATATAAACTCTTTTTTTTTTTCGATTATCGACATCAACATATGGAACCAAAAATATACTCTTTCATCACCATTTCGTAATAAAAAAAAAAAAAAAAATTATACTAAAAGGGTTAAATTGGGAAAAATTAACCCATTAACAACAGGGATTTTATTACCCAAAAATTCACATCTCAAAGGACCCTATCATCACTTTTTTTTTTTTAATATTCTCATCTATTATTTTATGATTGAAAAGAGTATTAATCAAATGGGTCCTAGAATCAAAAAAAAATCAAAACAATAAGAATAGAATAGAGTAAAGAGAGGAGCCTTGTTCGCCTTATTGCAATTTTCACAGTTGTCAACAGATGTTTGGGCTGTTCTATGTCACTTTTTCTTTTTTTTTGGCTCTACATCTGAATTTCCCTGAATTTCATTCCCGGGTACTCATCTATAAGTCGTATAGTCTCGTAGTACCCGGGTAAGTGAAGTTTGTCAGTGAAAACGACATGATATTTTATTGAGTTGGAGTCATAGAGCCATGGAACCATGTCAGAGTCAGTTGACTCACCAAGGGTCTCTTTTCCTTTGACTCCCCGGAGTGACATGTCACACCCTGACACTCCTGTCACGCTGACCTTTCTCATTTTCTTTTCACGCCTTAGAACCATGGAGACAACGTCAACTACTCTAATGATCAAACATCATTATCTAAACTTTCTGACTACAAAAACTCCTTCATCCAGAACAATGAACAAAATTATTACAGAATGGTGAAAGTTTGTCGACTCTTCAAAATTTACTTTCACTTTCTCAGAATTTCTCTCTACTGATGTCTACTACTACTAACTAAAAGTACCAACTTGTACAAAAGAGAAAATGGATCAAAGAATCTTTCTCTCAAAAGGACTAAAACTTAAAATTAGTAAATTGGTAAAAGAGGAGAATGAAATATGAGACTCAATGTCACCAAGAAGTTAGTTATGAAGAGTGGGAATTGAGTTTAATTGATGAGGATGAATAATTAAGAGAGACAGGTGAGAGAAATGGAGTTGAAAGGTAAGAAGAAAAAAATATATATATATATATTTATATATAGAGAGAGGTTTTGAAATTTCAAAGGACGCGGCCACCCCATATGCGTATCGGATGCATTAGCCCTGACTCACTGACTCTTCATTGTTGTCAATTGTTGGGAGAGTAAGGGGGTGGGGGTGGGGAGTGAGCCGATGTGTCTTTGGTCGAACTTTTACACAATCTACCTTTCCACGGCGAGTCATATAGCATGACAAGATCACATCTCATCCTCATCCGTCCTTCTCAATTATTCACCGAAAAAAAAAATTTTTTTTTTTCAACAATAGAAGATGAGTCCATGATGAATCCGTAACTAATAACTACAAACTCATGAATGAATTTATAAAGTTTTCAACAATAATAATAAAAATAATAATAATAAAATAACAAAAATACAAAGTAAGTAACTATACTTACAAAAATTTTACACACTTTTCCGTTGTATGATTGTATTCAAAATTTTAAAAAATTTGGGTCTATTCCATTCTTTAATTTTATTTAATATTTTAAAATTTGTTAAAGTTTGTTAAAGAAAAAGAAACTTTTTTCTTTTTTTTTTCAATAGTCATCCACGCTAAAGAAAACTGTCGATAAAGAAAATTTCCATGATTGTCGATACTGTCAATAAAGAAAATTTCCATGATTGTCGATACTGTNCCGTTGTATGATTGTATTCAAAATTTTAAAAAATTTGGGTCTATTCCATTCTTTAATTTTATTTAATATTTTAAAATTTGTTAAATTTTGTTAAAGAAAAAGAAACTTTTTTCTTTTTTTTTCAATAGTCATCCACACTAAAGAAAACTGTCGATAAAGAAAATTTCCATGATTGTCGATACTGTCGATAAAGAAAATTTCCATGATTGTCGATACTGTCAATAAAGAAAATTTCCATGATTGTCGATACTATCGATAAAAAAAAATTTCCATGATTGTCGATACTATCGATAAAAAAAAATTTTCCATGATTGTCGATGCTATGTCGATAAAGAAAATTTCCAATTATTGCCTTGTTATTACACCAAATTTTTAACAATTTGTCAAATTAAATATTGTTAAAAAAATTCATTTTTTTTTTATTTGTTGATGACAATATTATGTAACTGGTTGACAAATAATGGTCATTGGACAAGGACAAATGGTGTTAAGCTAGTGTGTCATTGTTGATTACTTTCGTCACAGGNGTTTGTTGATGACAATATTATGTACTGGTTGACAAATAATGGTCATTGGACAAGGACAAATGGTGTTAAGCTAGTGTGTCATTGTTGATTACTTTCGTCACAGGTACTTTATCAAGTTTTTTTTTTTTCTTCCTATTTGTCAACTTTTGACCAATCAAAGACCTCCCTGATGATGATGATGAATCAAATTGAGTGAAACACTTGAGCCACGTGTATCCTGTCATTATTAAACTCCTAAACCTAACTTGATACAACTTTTTTTTTTTTCAATGATTTCGCATATTACATATTGTTCATCTCATTGTTATTAGTCACTCAAGTATTGTTGTCCCTAGGTTATCAACCTAACAACCTAAAGCCCTCAGTATTACGTATACTCCTGGGAGGGAAACTTTTCATTAGTCTCATTCTCATCATTATAAAACTCGTTCTTTCATTTTCATTATTTTTTAGTAAAAAATGACAACGGTAGTAGGAGAAAGTATATATCACCGTTGTCGTTTTTTTTTATATAAAATATATATTTTATATTTTTTTTATATTAATAAAAAATTGAAACTTTTGACTCTTCATCATCAACCTCATCATCACTCAAGAACAGGAGCGAGCGGTGAGAAGAGTTTTCGAAATGGATCAATGAAACGAACAACAACGGTTTGTTAAAATATAATGAAACGAAAAACTCTGTTAAAAAAAAAACTTACTTTTTTTTTTCCTACCCTTCTCGTAAGTATTTTTGAGTCTTTTTCTCTCATACTCAATCTTCCGCACCCTCCTTTCTTCCGAATAACAAGACAAAAAACTTTCTTCTTTCTTTTTTGGTTAGAGTTTGCGCAGTTGTAGAAAATTTTATGGATCCAGTCTACTACTTCTCTTTCTATCCTTGTCTCTTTAGTGAAAGAGAGAGAGAGAAAATTTTATATAAAACTCAAATGGTCTGCTGTCACCTTCGGATGTTGCCTCGAAGAATTTGAAATTTGGAGAGAAGAATTCATCATCGTCTCCAAGTATAATCACATTAGAAGACACTCAAAGGCTTAGGTGACGAGGGAGAAAGTTGAGAGGAAATTTTACTTTTACTTTCTCTCTGCCCGGCTCTGAATTTTAAACTTTCACTTTGAAAATACTAAAATTTTAAAATTAAAATCAAACTTTTTTTTTTTTTTTCCAAAATTTTTTCCTTTAGGTCTTTCTTTTAGCCCTGACTAACTAAAATTATTATAAAAAAAAAATGTATATATATTTTTTTTTTCTTCTCTTCATTCCTTCTGGCCTAATCTACTATCCTGACTTACTTTCCAATCCAACTAACTACTAATCAGTAATTTTGACTCATCTACATCAATATTGACCTCCTTTTGTTTTGTCATTGGAAACTAAAAGGTCAACTAAAGGTTTTTATTACATGTCCAACGAACACAGCAGCAGTCTTTTTTTTTTTTTTTTTTTTTTCAATAATATTTCAATACTATATAGATATAATAGTCTCTAAGTTTTTTTTTTTTTTTTTTTGAAATTTGTCAATTTTTGTAACAACAACGGAGACAGTTTTAGTGTTTTATGACACCAAGACTACTATCCTTTCTGAAAAACAAAGACAAGAGCCTCTATAGATACTTTTCGTTCGATAGTTTTTCATCCCATTGGAGTCGACACAAACGGAGACAAATGGTCAACCGAGTCATAAAGATTTTTTTTTTTTTTTTTTTGGGCAAAAATAAAAGAAGAATGAAAATAAGATGTCAAATTTTTGAAAGTGTTTTCCAGTGTTTTTTTGGTCTTGTTTTTAGTTTTATTGCACCAAATCCTAAATTACACGGTTGTGGAATAGTGACGATGGCTGAAGAGTGGTTCTGCGTGCTTAGTGCTTAGTGCTTACTGCTCACAATCTCAGGGCCGGAAAAGGTGTCATCAACTTTCCGTCTTTTCTAATGAATCTACGTTTGTTATATTATTTTCAAAGAAACCTTCTAAATAATAAACCAAAAAAAAAAATACATAATTTTTTTTTCTCTTCTTTTTCTTTAACTAAAGGCACAGACTTTCATGTTTTAGTCAAATTTAGAAGAAATGAAACCTTATTTCCTTTTGACATTAATACCAAACCAGTTGTGCATGAAAATTAAGAGAGAAAATATATTTTCAAAAGGATACATACACACATCCCTCTTGTCTTTATTCAGACATTGGGAGTACATTTCAAATAACTTATTAGTTCTGCCTTCTTTCTTTCCATCAAAATTTTGAAACTGTTGATGAACAAGACACACGCAAAGTTGATCAAATTACTCATTNCCTTCTTTCTTTCCATCAAAATTTTGAAACTGTTGATGAACAAGACACACGCAAAGTTGATCAAATTACTCATTCTCATTTTTTTTAATTTTAAGACTATCGCTCCAATGAATTTGTCTCGATAAATTAACTTTGAAAGTTCAACTTTGATGACATATTGGGTATACGTATACTACTATTCTAATTTATAACTTATACAGAGGTTTCCAGACAAATTTTTCCTTGTCCTTGTTTGACAAGAAATAGGAAAATTCAAAAAAAAATTTATGATTTTTAACCCTCTACCATCGTAATACTGATATGAGGCTCTTGTTTTTAAAAGTCTCGGAGGACTTCTGTTGTGTAAGTAGGCGGGCCCTCACACCTTTCTAATGACTCTAAAATTATCTCAAAGAGCCCTTATACAGTATGGGAAGAAGAAACCCTAAAATTATAGACGCATCTTCCCTTTCATCATCAAAAACTTAAATAACCTACTTCCGTTGTCAATAATTTCAAATGACATTTTCACTCCAAGTTACTTCATTTCCTTTACTATTTTTCAAATTTTTCATTTCTTATTATTAAATAATTTCGAAAAAAAAATGTCTTTGTCGTGGTTTTTGGGCATATATCTTTATATGGTGACCACCTAGAGGGTTGGGACCTAGCGTATTCGATTCAGTATCAAATTTCCAATAGGAATCACTTATCATTTAAAAATTTAAGTGACTCTATCAACTTATATCGAGATGAGTCTTGCTAAAAACTTGTTAAAAAATTTGACCAGAGATGNTCCAAGTTACTTCATTTCCTTTACTATTTTTCAAATTTTTCATTTCTTATTATTAAATAATTTCGAAAAAAAAAATGTCTTTGTCGTGGTTTTTGGGCATATATCTTTATATGGTGACCACCTAGAGGGTTGGGACCTAGCGTATTCGATTCAGTATCAAATTTCCAATAGGAATCACTTATCATTTAAAAATTTAAGTGACTCTATCAACTTATATCGAGATGAGTCTTGCTAAAAACTTGTTAAAAAATTTGACCAGAGATGGTCAAAAATGATCAGAGATGGTCAAAAATGATCAGAAATAGTCAAAAATGATCAAAAATGGTCAAAAATGATGAAAAATTGATAAAACTGAATCCAATTTGAGGTAATAATGATAATATTAATAACTTTCATATAACATTAACATCCTTTTAATTCTTTGTCGCTATTATTTTGTTGCTATTATACACCCTATAGCAGCTTGATAGCAGCTTGATATAAAAACAATACCAAGAATTAAATGATAAAAAAAATAACATAATAAGACCACACATCACAAAAAGATTTCTTACTTTACAATAATACATAATAATAATTGCAAAAAAAAAAAAAAAAATTTTTTTTGTTGATTTATTTTCTATAGATTATCGATTGGCAAGATTTTGCAAAATCTATTGTTCTTTTTTTTTTGCTCTCCTTTTGACACTTACATACAATACTATACGTTTTAGTGTACTCTAATATAAAAAAATTTAGATAGATAATCTGAATCTGCGGTTAAAATTTTTTTTACAACTGTCTCTCATTATAACTAAGAATTGTCTAGTGTATTTTATTTTTCTCAATTTTAATCAAGTAGAGATAGCTACTATACTACTACAGTAGTGGTTCTTACATAATAATATCAATATCTCAGGTCTCAGATCCTTAAAACTGTAACTATATGTTGTCATGTCCATGTGTCATGTCCATGTCATGTCATGTCATAGAGAATATTAGTTGTCAAGTTACCAGTTGTCATACACCTTTAGTCGTAGTAATCTACATTTTGCAAACAACTCAACAGTACTCTACTCTCTCAGTAGTCTGTTGAGCTATCTAGCTATCAAGCTATCAGTTATAAATGAATAATGAATGAGTCTAATTATTACAAAAAAAGAATTTTTTTTTATAACTTACTAGTATATAAAATATGTACATATGTTACGTTTCTATAAGAGCGGAAATTTTGGTCAACCGCAAATACAACATAAATGCAAATAACCTGCGAGAGTGTACGAATAATCTATTCCCACTACTGTTACGTATTTATGAAAACAATATGGGTCAATGTCTTATCGTTCATGTTAAGACATACTGTATAATACATAATATGATTGTTACCAAAAATTATTATCAAAAAAAAAAAATTTTTTTTTTTTGGTAATAATTTTTATACCAATTTAAACTCTTCTCACTTCATTTATCATCAATTATGAATAATTATTTAAAAAATTCTTTCTTTATTAAAAGTAAGTTGCTGTCTTTGTCTGGACCTAGCCCTAGGTGACATATTTTCATTGTATTCTCATTCTGTCGTCCTCTCAATTCAACTATTGAACAACAACAACAACGACGACGACATTATTATAAGAAAAAATTTTTTTTTTTTTTTGAAATGATGATGATGATGTAAAGGGTTAAAAGTAAAGGGTTGAGATTTCATTTCTTTGTTGAGTAGAGTACATCAACTTCTTCTGATTTCCTTGGAACCTCAAAAGAAGATTTCTGCAGTTTGAATGATTCTCACGGTCATGGTCTTCAAAAAAAAAAGCTCAACAACATCGTCCTATCAATGTGAGAAAGGAAATGTGATGATTTTGATGCTACCGTCTAAACTACCAACTTTATACCGAAATTATCATTTTCGACAAAAATTATCTAAACTTTTTTTTTTTTTTAGAAAAATAAAATAAGAAACAACAACATGATGAAGAAGTATCGAAAAAAATAAAATGACAAGAAGATTTTTTCTTATGTTGAGTTCCTAACATCCTAAGATACTACTAGTATGAACGGATCTTACTATGAGACTAAGACAGTTGAACTACGTTACAAGATTTTTTTTTTTTTTTTTGAGGAACTAAAATAATCAAGTTTGACATCAATTCAGGGAATTTTGGATCCAGAGTTAGAATTTAGTATTAGTTATCTATAAACGAAAGAATCCTATTGGACCAGGACTCAAGACATGCTTCTAATAATAATATTTGGGAAATTGGAAACTGTACTTTCCCATGCGCTCATCATCTTTTGAATTCTACTTACTACTATTACAACGAAGCTTGAAGCTCTCTACTATAAAAAAAAAAATGCTTGTCCTTTTTTTTTTTTTTTTTTTTTTGCTTCTCAGGCTTCTTAGAGCTTCCGGTCTTGCAAAAGAAGAGATGATAAGTCGGTTCCTACCAAAAACTTTTTTCTTACTATTAGTTATGTCATTTTTAAAGGAAATTAAAGTTGATCTCAAATTTATTATCTTACAACATTGTTTCAATAAAAAAAAAAGTTCATACATTACTAAAAATAACTATATAACTAACAAAAAAAAAAATTTGTGGTGTATACTTAATAATACTACTTAGCAAAAAATTTGTGCATTACTTTAGTATACTAGCAAAAAATTTGTGTATACTAGTAATATACTATAATACATAAGTTAGTACTTTGACCTGCCTTATTGTTTCTTAGTAAGTACATTACATAACTTCCAATAACATATTATTATTTACATGACGATAGAATTAGGGTATTATAACAACACCCAAAATTATGTACAAGTGGACCAAAGGTGTTGTTCCTCAGCCGAATTAACCTCCCAGGATAGTTGTATTGTATTTATTATGTTGTTATTTCAAAAAAAAAAAAAAAAAATTTTGAAATTTTCAGGTGAATAAATTATTTATCTTGTGTCCTATTCTTCTTTGGTTCTTTTAGTAAATAAGTTACTAATATGTAGTACTAACTCGCGTGATTGAGTTTCAATATTTTGGTTATAATAAAGAATGGGAAGTAATAAACAAGAGTTAGCTTATATTAGTTTCGTTTACCTGTAATTTGTATAATAATAAAAGAAGATAGACCCCTAAGTTGAAGTATCTTGTTCAAAAATGAGCATCATGTTTGAGTATATGTCATGTCATCATGTCATGTAAGACTTTATACTCCAAGTACCCCCAAAATGAGAGAGAAAGGACCTCCATGAACAAACTTAAATAATATCCTATGTATGTGCTCTCAATTGCCGACAAGAGACTCCAACCACCTTTCCTTCAATTAGTCATATTCAATTCCATAATAGACCAACCAAAATACATCAATCACAATTAACAATATCCAACAATATTTTATGCTCAACTACTCCATAGAAATTAATTTTTCAATTCTGCCTCAAGCACTCTCAGCTTTAGCTATTATTATCATTATTAGAAAGAACTCAATCAAAAAAAGAAAAAAAAAAACGAAAAAATATTTTTTTTTTTTTTTTTTCGTCTATTTCCGTCAATTGTTGTACATTTGGCAAAAAAAAAAAAACTGTTTCATTGTCAAAGAAGCAGATCCATAACTGTCAAATTGTGACGATAATTATTACAGAAGAGGTCACCGCTCGCACTTAGAGAGTCAGTACTCATTCAGTACTCATTCAGTAGTATTAATATTTCTCATTTTGTTCAAGGTTTTCTACCCTCTTCAAAAGAAAATCTAATAATCGAAAATCTAAGTGTTGAATTTCAGTGTCTCTTTGTATACTACTACTACTTAGATCTAAACTGCCTAAAAAGCCATCATGAATTTTAGATTTAGAAAGTGAGTAGAAGCAGTAGACGAAAAATTTTTTTTTTTTTTTTTTGGAGAAAATTTCTTTGAAAAGGATAGTTGTGAAAAGTCGAGAGATAGAACAGCGGGATGCGGGACTTTTTTTTTTTTTTTGGATGTTTTAGCCCGGGAGTTTTAGTTGATAGGGAAGAGGGTTGTTTCGGTTCGTTTCCTCAAAGCTTGTAATAAAATATGTAGGGAATCAATGTGCGTGGAGATGGACCCTGCGCCTGCGCCCCCGCCATAAGACTCCCTACCAACAACTACTATCCGAATTCGGGGAAAACGGAGTTCCTTATCTGGATAATTTCGGATCGAAGCGTCTAAGCCTTTTTACTCTACAAATGGTTCCTCTGCCAAAAAAAAAAAAAAAAAAAAAAAAAAAAAAAAAAAAAAAAAAAAAAAAAAAGGGGGGGGGNTTAATTAATGTTTATATGATGGGAATTGTAATAATTCTGATTATGAGAATTAGAATTTTCCTTAGAGAGAAAGGGGTAGACTAAAAATATAAATTTAGAAAGGAACCAACAACCATATTAAGATCAAACTTCATTAAAAACTATAAGAACAAAGCAACCGAGAGGGGATTTTCTTAATTAACCCTTGATTTACTACATAGAAAATGAAAAATCTATGAATCTAAAAATCTTTAAATTATCATTGAGATATACTCGGATACCTTATATAACCAATCNGATTTTCTTAATTAACCCTTGATTTACTACATAAAAAATGAAAAATCTATGAATCTAAAAATCTTTAAATTATCATTGAGATATACTCGGATACCTTATATAACCAATCCATAAGGTATTTTTTACTAATTTTCAATGATGAGATGAAATTAAAAAAAAAAAAAAAAAAATTTTTTGAAGGGCTTATGTCGTCAAAAGTCATACTGATGAGATAAGGTTGTTGTTCCCTTATAATCAACTTACCTAAAAAAATTTGTAAAAGACTGTGTATAATTACTAACTGTTGGAGAAAAAAAAAATGACTGACATGAATTACGTTAAGGAGGCGTTTGAAATGAAAAATAAAAACAAAAACTAGTAGGGTGACCAATGAACTCTTTTGTAAATCATGTCAATCCGAAGAGCATATGGTTTCTGCCCACCAAAGGAGAGACTTTAGTAATAAAAAAAAAACAAATATTATAGTAGTAGAAAGAGGTGGGATAGAAATATAGAGGATGAATATTTTTGCTCAAAAAATTAATTTAAAGTGTTTTGTAAAGTCGTCTGGTTGTAATGACAGGAGTAGTCAAGACAAAAAAAAACAATGGAAGTTGGAGTATACAAGATACGATACAAGGGGGTTTTATTAAAAAATGAAAAGAAGCGGATCTTTCAAAATGACATAATGAGTTTGGTGGGCGAGGAAAAGTTCATAAATCAATTTGAGAGAAAACAAGATGCCAAAAGAGGTTAAATTACTTTATAGATAAATTCTAACCCTTTTTGTACCATATGGAAAAATTAACGGAAAGAGTTGTATTATTAAAAAAATATTATATAAAAACCGGTTTTTTAGATTATTATTCTACTGATGAGAAAAATAGTGAGAATCAATGGGTTCTTATTATCATTCAAAAAAAAAAAAAAAAAAAAAAAAAAAACTTGTTTCAAAATTATGCTAATATTATTGAGAAAGTTAATGATAACAAAAGTCAACACCTAAAATGATTAGGGAGAAAAAAAAGGGTTAATTTATACCCAAAAGTTAATTTTTTTTTCTTTTTTTTCTTTCTATAAAGTTTACTACTCCAAGTTAATTCTTAACAGTAAAAATAGTAATTTAAATACCTATCTATTTAATATTGAGAGAAATATTTGTCATTGTCAATCTCACATTGTGTGTTAAAAGAATAGAAATAGTAGTGGAAAGGAAAAACGTCGGGAAATAATAAATAAAAGGTCGTTGAAACCGTGCCGAATTTAAGAAGAAAAAGAAAAGAAAAAGAAGAATAAGAAGAAGATTCATAAAGGCGTTGAATAAAAATTGGTTTCATGTCAGTAGTTTTTCAGGTAGACAAATTGGACGGTAAGTTGGTGTGTCGTTAAAGAGAGAGGGTACTTAAGAAGAAGGGTATTTGAAGTATACTTGAGAAGAAGACTTGGACAATTATCTTTTAGGAAGACTCTTAGAGAAAGAGAGGTTAAAAGGAAGGGCAAAAAGGCTAATAACAGGACAATTGGAAACGAAAACGAAAAAAAAAAAAAAAACTTGTCTCCAAAGGGCACGTGTTTTCCTTAAAAACCTTTAAGTCTCCCTGACATGTCCAACTGATCCCAGGGGATTTATAACATACGGGTGGGCCCTTTGGCATGAAAACCTTCTTCAGAAGGTGCCAGAAGATGTTCCGAAAAAAAAAAGAAAAAAAAAGCCCTCTCAAAGTCAAGTTAAGTCAAATGCTTGAGACCAAAAGTGTAATTCATTACCCTTAAATAATTTTCTTAAACAAGGANATGCCAAAAAAAAAAAAAAAAAAAGTTTTTTTTTTTTCAAAATCTTATACCTTATAAAGGAAACAATAATACTCAATACTCATTGGAAACGGTTTGGATAACCTTTTGTTTATTAACCCTCTGCGTGTCCCAAAAGTTGACAAATTATGGACAAGGCGCGTGGGCTAGGAGTTAATTTTGAGCTCAAAAGGTAAGAAATGTTTAACCTAAGCAACGCTNAAGGTAAGAAATGTTTAACCTAAGCAACGCTTACAGCCACAGCTAGATATCTAGCACTTCATTCATTTCAACAACTATAGAGATACTATTATATTTTTTTTTTTCAAGTAATTGAGACAAACTTCCGTTAGCCAGTGAGTCTGAAGTGACCATTTTTCATGTGACACGCCTTCACAACATCTAAACACTAAACACCGTTCGTCCCTTCCTCTTCTATTATTCCTTAATCGCCTTGTTCACAACATTTCTCAATTAAGTCGTTTAACACGTTCCGGTAGAAAAAAAAAAAAAAAGAGGTTCGAAACACATTTTCAAACTTCAAACAGTGACAAGAAGTCCCACAAATCTATCATTAGATGTTACACATTTTTCACTTTTTTTTTTGTTTTCGATTATTTTTCAGTTCTTCCTGACACTGGATCGTTCTGATGCATTTAACTCTCTTTGTACCACAGTCGTTTTTAGTAGACACTTGAGCTAACAATTAGTTGGGCCAGTTGGAGTTGTCTGTCATGCCTGGAGACATTGAGAACAATAATCTAGAGTTACCTCACTTAATAATATTAGTAAGCTCTACTTCTACTCATTCAGTTATATAATCCTTCTCAACTCAACTCAACTACTTGGATTCAATCTGAACACAAATTTTTATTATTGAATTTTCACTATAATTCAAGAGAAATTACTCAATAAAGAAATTAAAAAAAAAAAAAATAATAATAATAAAAACTTGACGTGAGAATGATTAAGATAAACGTGTTTCCTGTCCTACTGTCTAATTATTTTTTTTTTCTTCTTTCTTCACGTGCAGACGTCTAGAGAGACAGCAAAAACTGCTAAAAATTCTCTNTAATAATAAAAACTTGACGTGAGAATGATTAAGATAAACGTGTTTCCTGTCCTACTGTCTAATTATTTTTTTTTCTTCTTTCTTCACGTGCAGACGTCTAGAGAGACAGCAAAAACTGCTAAAAATTCTATAATGTAGTAGTTTTGACCAATCAGAAGAGAGTATCTTAACCCAGAAAGTAACAAGATAGAAATTACTATAGTCAAATCCAAATTGTCTGATTTTTTTACAACTTAAATATACAGGTATCACCTCATTCTCCTACTTTTATACGACTTAATTATTTACTCGACAGTATACACTTACATAATAACTACAAAACAACAGGTAAATCCCAAAAACTGTAAAAAAAAATNCAAATCCAAATTGTCTGATTTTTTTACAACTTAAATATACAGGTATCACCTCATTCTCCTACTTTTATACGACTTAATTATTTACTCGACAGTATACACTTACATAATAACTACAAAACAACAGGTAAATCCCAAAAACTGTAAAAATTTTTTTTTTTTTTTCAAAACTTGGAATTACTTGAGACTAATTCTAATAATTAAATCCATCGGAAGCAAAAATTGGCGTTTTCTTAAACGGCGACGACGCCACTATATGTTAGTTATTTACCAAAATTTGATTTCTTTCACATGAAAAATCATAAAATTTTTTCGTCAAAAAAGAAAAGGATAAATGCGGTTCTTTTTTTTTTTTTTTTTTTTTTGCAATAATAATTAATTTTAACAATTATAGTATACATATTATAGCTAGCTATATAACTATTTTCCGGTTGTATCGTATTTCTTATTATCAGTATTAAGCAATACGCAATACTAAATTTTTGCAAATAACTAAGAAAACAACTAAAAACAACTTCAAAACTCGTAAGATAATAATTTTCCTGGAGAACCAGAGAAAACCGTGTCCATTTCAATTTCAGGAGCATTTCTTTAGTAACTCCATTAAAAAAAAAAAAAAATTTTTTTTTTTTAGATTTTAAGAATGGTAGAGCGGAAGTGATGAAACTGAAAGGTAGTATTTAAAGTCATAGTTAATAGTCTTGTGTCTTGAAGAAGTATAATTTTAATAATACTATTAAAGGCGCTGAAAAAGGGATTATGAGCCTACCAACGCTCAAACAATTGAAGTCAGTGGTGTGTAAATATAGACCTTAGCGTCATGTATTTTTTTTTTCTATTCTTATTTGTAAATTCTAAATTGTAATTATCATCTGATTCACCTAAGAGATATATACTCTACACCCTCTTCAATTAGTACAGTAAGACAAAAAAATATAAATTTGAGAACAGATGGATATCGTGAAGATCTCGTGTTTTTAAAAGATTAAGGGGTTGATGCCTTATTTTCTTACGATTACAACATAATTACAGGCTCACAAGTTACTAACTTAAAAATTTTTCCTTCCGGAAGAGGTTATTAAAGAAAAAAGCTCATCGGTGGTCTCCCAGGGATTTAATTTTTTTTTTTTTTATATTTACAAAACTATATACCAAAAAGTCTTAAGTCTTAGTCTTAGTCTTAGTGATTTCAAGTCAAAAAGTTTTGACAAAGGTACCCTTAAAACCCTTAGATTTTTTTTAATTTTTTTATTTCTCTTCATCTTCATCTACACTAACCCCTTCAAGTACCACTTATCAAGTTATTAGATTTCTAGTTATCTCTCTATCTTCTCAAATTCACAGGTTTTCCTAACTCAATCAACACTTTTTTTTTAAAGACTCTTTTAGAAATAAACTAATCTCTTTCATTATCATCCTCTTGATGATCCTATATACCAAGTTTTTCACCGGAAGAAGTGAAAGTTAGTTGAGTTGANCTTTCATTATCATCCTCTTGATGATCCTATATACCAAGTTTTTCACCGGAAGAAGTGAAAGTTAGTTGAGTTGATTGTAGACTTAAAGTCTCTCGACTCTCATTAAAACAAAAGCTTCTCAACTTTTAAGTATATAAGACCTCCTACTCATTAATTTCCATGTGGAAATGTTTAATCAAAACTAATTAGAATAGGAAACTAAAACTACGTCGTTGGAAAAACAAGAGATTGGATTTCTCTTTTCTAAGGGTGGGAAGAGGGTTGGGTTGGGGTGGGGTGGAGGGGTAAGAGTTCAAAAGTGTTAATTAATAGTCAAGTAGAGAAAAGTTTTCATTATTCTATTTTATAAAATAAAAATTAAATTAATATTATGTATAATATGAAGAACCTTACCTTTCCTTGTTCCTTGTCAAAGTCACAGTCACGCAAGTCCAGTGGGTAACCATTACTGACGGGATTGAAGACTAATTGAAGATTTGTACCAGTTGCAATAAACGCCTATCAAAAAGACAATAGAAAAAAAAAATAATTTTTTTCTATTTTTATATATATATATATATATATATTTTTTTTGAGGAGGGTGAAAAAAATAATCAATAGGATGGCTTTTTAGAAGTTATTAAATTCGAAATTTATAAGTCTAGTTAGTCTAGGACAGATAGTACTAGTAGTTTTGTAAAGCTTTTTTTTTTTTCCTTTTGTTTAAACTTGATGTTTTTATATTTCATGATGATGAATCATGATGATCATCCCTTAGGGTGNTGGGTAACCATTACTGACGGGATTGAAGACTAATTGAAGATTTGTACCAGTTGCAATAAACGCCTATCAAAAAGACAATAGAAAAAAAAAAATAATTTTTTTCTATTTTTATATATATATATATATATATTTTTTGAGGAGGGTGAAAAAAATAATCAATAGGATGGCTTTTTAGAAGTATTAAATTCGAAATTTATAAGTCTAGTTAGTCTAGGACAGATAGTACTAGTAGTTTTGTAAAGCTTTTTTTTTTTTCATTTTGTTTAAACTTGATGTTTTTATATTTCATGATGATGAATCATGATGATCATCCCTTAGGGTGGGATTTATTATTTTGAGTAAGGGTGTAGACTGTAGATATCCGATTTTCAGATTTTGAATTCATATTCTCTCAAATCTGGTTATTAATCTAACAAAAAGGGGATTTTTATTTTAGAAAATTGAGTTTATGATGGTAGTGTACTACTACTATATAAGGGGTAGGTTTTTAGAGTTTTGATCATGGGCCATGTTTTCCAAATTTTTTTTTTTTTTTTTTTGAAAAAAAAAAAAAAAAAAGTTTGAAAATCCAGATGATACGCGGATGGAAACGAATGACTTCCTGGATTCCAGATTTTCTTCTTTTTGATGACAACAATGGCTACCGGCGGCGACTCGGCAGAAAAAAGCTCTCCCCCCCCCCTTTCAAAAAAAAAATCGTTTCAGTCTTTATTTGTTTTTCAAAGTCGGTGTAGTTGAGCACTTTGTCGGAGAAAACGGTTTAGATGCGGAATAAGACTTTAGAATAAGATCAGTTTTCAGTCCGAATATAGTCAAATTATGAAGGAATGGATGAACTAAAAAAAAATTTTTTTTTTGTAGTAGTAGTAGTAGTAGTAGTAGTAGTAGTTACATTAGTAGTAGTGATGAGCTGCTGCGGCAAATTTTTATTAAGCCTTTGATAAAAATCCATCAAGAATCTAACAAACTGTTTTTATAGATTTAGAATATGGCGTCTTTTTCTACAACAGATGTCTTCAAACTTCTTCAAGTATCCATCCAAATGCTTCACTTTCAGAATTTTAGTACTGAATTTTGTAAATTTTTTTAGTTTGAATTTTTTAAAAATTTTCAATTTTGAAACCAATCCTCCATAATCGTGATTGTTAACAATTACACCACTCAATATTGAGATCCATATTCTTTACTCTATTTTTCGATATCGAAATCGATATCAATATCCATATCCATACTTCCTATTATTTCTCTTTATCGGTAATAAATGTAAAACTCCAATCATTATTCCCAAAAAGTGAGATTTAAATTCTCAGAAAATTGAAAATTGACTCTTTTTTTTTTTCCTATTGTTCTTCTCAATTTGATCTGGATGTTGGATCATTTTCTTCAAAAAAAAATCTAATCTGATTGGTTCCTTTAATATTCTTCTCACACATATGACATGGTGTAGATAGATACACATGGACGAATATGATTATTGAAAAAAAAAAAAAAATAAAAAAAAATTTCTATCATTACTTGACTTCACTCGTGCATAAATTCTAAAGTTATTATTTAAAACCGTGGTTTTTAGAACTGATAAGTCGTCGTAATTCGGATTTGAGAGAATAGTATTACATATATAATATATGTCCGAGTTTTAGGATTAAAACAAGATTAAAAGGTTTGAGAGAGTTATAATAATTAAATATGTCTAAAATTAAATTAACTAAGTAGATAAACTCGTTACTTACGATTTCTGTATGTCCTTCTCGGCATCCATTTTGAAACCGCATTTGTCTTTCTTCAAGTGGTCTATCTCTGTACCCTGTATATCGCACCTACAAAGTTAAGACAAGAAGAAATCACTACTAAATTTAACAACGAACAATATTACTGGCTGAAAAAAAAAATTATTATTTTTTTCGTTACTGATTACATGGTTATCATCACCAATTATTTTGGTAACTTGTCATTTATCGTCGTCAGTCGTCAGTCGTCAGTCGTCAGTCGTCAGAGTCTAACTTATATGTAGATGTCTAAAATCGTACATTTTACAAAGAGTCCCCTGTCATTATGGTGACATGTTCTCTTACAGAAAGAAGAATTAAGGATCCTACCAAAATGAAAACCAATGAAAATAAACGATTCTCTGTCTCTTTTTTTACTATTAAGTATAAGTAATATCGACTTCGACATTAAGAAAAAGGTTGGCAATTTAAAAAAAAAACGATACACAAAAACGAAAGAAAAGTGGCACAAAGTCTAGTAACAATGAAGCAGAGTCCTTGGATACTTCCGTCGTTATTTCCATCATCCATGTTCTGGAACATTAATCGTCTCCTCAAGATGCCTGAATCAAGGAACCATAAAATGAATTCTTGTCAAATGAGCCGATAAAACTCCTTCTTTTTCTTAACTTTAACAAGAAAGTCGAGAAAGTTTTGTCGTTGGAGTGAAAACTTTCTCATTTTATGCTTCATTCAATCTTACTATTGAAGTATTTTTCATAAAAATCCTTAACTTATTCATTATTCTCATATTTCTTGATTCTTGGATCAAGAATTTTCTTTTTCTTTTTTGATCAAACCTACACACGGTGACATATAACATATGACATTATGACTTAATCTACTTAATTAAAAAAAAAACAAGATGGATCCTTCTCACCTCACTTTCACGACTTAGTCTACGAAAGAGTTCATCAGACTCAAATTTATTTTTTTGATCAGGAACTACACGTGGCATTTTGAAATAAAATCTAGGTTTAGGTTGAGGCTCATAGAGCCCTAAGGAATCAAAAGGTAACATTGTATTTGGGATTTGATGATGTGGGAAGTGACCATGGGGATGTGGACGAAATTGATGGTGATGAACTGGTGGTCCAAGACACGAAACCGAAGAAGCTTTATTCATTACTAACGACATTAGGCCACCTGTTATTATTATCTTTTCACTCCACTGTGACGACAAACACCAGAAGGTTTTTTTTTTTTTTTTTTTTTTTTTTCTGAGCTGCCCACAGCCACGAGCCACAAGAGCACAAATACCACCGAGCTGGAGCAGCTTCCACTCCGCAGCGTCAGTCAGCGTTGGCTAAAACTTTCAACTGGGCTCAACTTCTAAATGGTATGTACTTCGTCTACCTCAAATAATAACCAAGTGGTTTCGAGACGAAGCGTTAAAAAACTCGGGGTTATAATGTACGGTTAATAAAAATTCTGGGGTATGGATTTGGTAAGTTGGACGTACCCAATGGTGAGATTCTGGGGTTCCCATTGGTGGTTTGAATAGAGGGGAAGGCGGTCTCACTCCAACTAAACTTGGGGTTTTGCTACACCTCTCTCTCTCTCTTTGCCTAGTTCCCTAATAAACTCAAACTGCCTTCAATTTCCCCTTGTACGCTGACGCTTTTTCCCGTCAATGTGGATACCCATGTCAAGTCACCAACAAAACACTCACTCCTAATAAAATATGTCTTTTAGAAAATACTGCCAAATCTAAGTAACAACTCCAGTAACAACGACGACAGTAGCGGCTTCCCTTTTCAGCCAAAAAAAAAAAATCAAAAAAAAAGAATCCAATTTCAATGTTTTATTGACATGGTTTATGATTTCAGGAAGATTCAGTCTTCCAAAGTCTTGTTCGAGATGAACTGGTTACATCAACAACCGTGAGAGGATCATCACTTACTGTACTACTGAAATTTTTCTTGTCTCTTTCAACAAGTTAGAAGTGACAACAATTGATTAAACTTTTGAGTTCTAGACTCAAAACCTAGAATCTAGTTCCTAGAATCTATCAATATCACTTAATTTAGATCAAATGTCACCACCATTTTATATAATTATAATAACCTTGTCACATACCCTTGAGTCCAGTCTCCAGTGGACTTGAATAGTTTTGTAGAGTAGACTGTCACCATTTAGATTTTCAATACCAATATCACAATAATCAATTCTAAATTTAATCTCTTTTAGTAAGACATTAATTAGATTCTTCTGGAAGATTACATTGAATATCTTACTACTTACATCAGGACTTTTACATCCAGATTCAAAGATAAAATATCTTCAAAAGTGACATTACATGTATAAAGTCTAGAAAGTGACATTACATGTAATAAGTCACTCAAGGGAGATTATGATCCGTTCATACTCATGTAGTGACATATTAGATTACATTAGTCATTTTAAGAAAATTAATTGATTAGATTAGTTAACTCAAAATTAAACATAAATTTCATAATAATTAATTAATTATTGATTAAAATAAAAATAAAAATATGAGTCAGAGTTTTCAAACCACTAAAAGATCAACATTTATGTTCACTTTTGAAAGAAAGTAGTGTTGTTATCAGAAATAAGCGATGGTAACGATTAGTTGTTACCTTACCACGACCAAATCCATTCTGGTGAGACGCGAGCCAGAAAGTTGGACACACTTCCTTGACCACATTCGTTTTGGATGATTATAAATTTTCTGTGAGGGAGTTTTGTTATAAAAAAAAAAGAGTTTCGAGCAGAAGCAAGAGGTTTTCGATGAAGCGTTTGATTTAACAATGGAAGCTCAACATGAAACCAATGTCTTGTCACTTCTTTTCTGTCCTGTCTCGTAGAGTAGTTGTAATAAGGAAATTGGAGGATACTGAAGATACTCTGAGTGTTTCCAGCAGGTTGGTTTCTAGTCCAAATAATTGGTAGTTCATTCCTTTGGTTCTCTATTGTTATTTTTATGAATGAAAGAAAAATAATTATTATTAAATTGTTGAGGATTACTGAAGAAAGGGGTTTAAGGAACTTATATCATCTCAGTCTCAGAGAGTCAAGAATTTTAGAATTCCCATGAATAATTTATTGTCACCACTTGTAAATCAACTAAACCAAAAAAAAAAAAAAAAAAAAAAAAAAAAAAAATTGTTGGCTACGGTTCTTGAATTTAAAGAAGCTAAGACGAATTTTAAAATGTGTTTCTAACTTTTTATAATACTCAAGAAGAGAAAATTATAAAAATTTGATCATAAATATTGGAGCATAAATTAACATTATTTTTATCTAAATTGCTTTTAGTGTTTACATTTAATTCATTAGAATAGTTTTTTTTTTGATACTTTCTCTTTTGCTTTCATCGAAAGAAATTAAACTTAAGGTGAAAGCACATTAAAAATGCGAATTGAGTGAATCCGTATTTCGCGACATCTATGATTTTATATTTCTAATTGTTTACAAATAGAAATTAATTTTTTTTAACAATTTCTTATGCTATGACTATTTCTGATTCGAGTTCTGTACTCGGCCCCACTGGCGCAGTGGAATAGCGCGTTGGACTTCTAATCCAAAGGTCCTGGGTTCGAGTCCCAGGTGGGGTGAGAGCGAAATTTTTTTTTTTTTTTTTGTACTGATAAATTTTTTTTTACAAGCGAATACTTTTGAAAATGGGATTGAAATTGGAAGAAGAAAAATATTCGGAAGATTATAGAATTTAAATTAAAATAGATTATAAAATCATGTCTTTTTTGTTTAATCTGGAGAAGTTTGATTTGATTTGATTTGATTTGATTAGCAGTTTTCCATGGCTTGGCCTCAAAGTTTCAATCCTAGTGCCTTTGATGTAGNTGATTTGATTTGATTTGATTAGCAGTTTTCCATGGCTTGGCCTCAAAGTTTCAATCCTAGTGCCTTTGATGTAGTAGTTATAAATAATCAAATGAATGCAATCATTGGAACATTATTATTATATAAATTGAATTTTTTTTGTCAATTACGATGTGGGGATATGTTGGAGTTGTAAATCCTGATCACTAAAATGAAGTCCAGAGTAANTTTTTTTTGTCAATTACGATGTGGGGATATGTTGGAGTTGTAAATCCTGATCACTAAAATGAAGTCCAGAGTAAATTATTGTCCATGTTACCTAAATAAAATAAATAATGTATAATTTTAAGTTGATTTATTTATTACTTAAGATGTTCAACACAATCTTACAAGGAAGCCAGCGAAGGATGCCATGAAACCTTCCTTTGTTAACTCCCAGGGTCCACCATATTCCTCTTCATCAACTTTTTGGAACATATTGAAGTATATGTAAATTATTCCAGCATTTATTCCACAGAATCTGTAATTATGAAGATTATGATTTATAAGTTTCATTTCTTTAAATTTGACGAAAATGATAAATCTTACAGAGCAAGACCTACTATTCCTGTCAAAGGTATAATTCCCCAAACGAAACCTACAAATATTCCTAACACTTGTCTCATCCAATAAATCACATCAAGAAATTCCTCCTGTAATGAAAACACGATAAAATTAAATTAATTAATATCAATTTCGATTATGTAATTTTGGTTTAAATTACCTTATCTGGCCATTCGGACTCACTGGTTACCATTCTGGACCAAGCAGAAGCTTCTGAGTCTCGTATTTTCCCATTTGATGACTTCATGTTAAGTTTGTCNGTTACCATTCTGGACCAAGCAGAAGCTTCTGAGTCTCGTATTTTCCCATTTGATGACTTCATGTTAAGTTTGTGGAATATTTTAGTTCTTAATTTGGTTTTATAGTCCACGTGCCTTTTCTGTCTTCACACTTAATGTCCCGTTCCGTTTGTCGTTGTTATAATGTAAATGTAATACGTAAAAGTATACTCCAAGGCTGCTACACTTAAAAAANCCGTTCCGTTTGTCGTTGTTATAATGTAAATGTAATACGTAAAAGTATACTCCAAGGCTGCTACACTTAAAAAAAAAAGAAATTCATGGTAAGTTCAAAAGACGAAAATTCTTAACTCTTAAAGTAATGTGTACAAAATTCAAATTCAAATTCAATTCTAATCACTTACGTAATAATTACCTAATGAATGATTAACGTGTTAAGTTCTTAATAATTCTGCCTGATTTTCTTTCGGCGTTTTGGATAGAAACGAAACACAAAAACAGGAAGAGGATTCACGTGGAAAAGAACCAAATTTTAAAATTAATGAGCAATGAATGAGAGTGATGCGTAAGATTTATTTAACCAATTAGTTGAATTTCAATTAAGAGCCAGAGCCAAGAAAACTGACTTCTACCTAAACCCGTACAAAACATAGACCGATCTTTTGAACCTCAGGAAACTCACTAAAAAACCTTACTTTACAAATAATTATTACAGAAACAATAATAATTCTAACAAAATGTAAAATTCTCAACAAAATTGTAGTAGAATTCTCCTCTAAGGACAAATAAGCGTTTTTAGTAAAACGTTATTCGAGTGTCCTCGAGGGTCGGTCTGTGCTATGCAACTTTTTAAAGTACGAGTCAGTTTTTATGACTCATTTTCAAATAAATGAAATAAGTATTCATAAATTAGCGGCTACTGTTCTTGAAACTACGCGGGAAAACTTTTAAATTTAATTTATGGCACAAAAATACCACGAAAGTCAAGTTAACCGATTCTTTTTCTTACACTGACCACAACATAGACCGAACTCGAGCATACGGAAAACTTTTTACTAAAAAGCTACAAAACCTCGTCGATAGGACCGAGTTTCACTGTAGTAGTTAGTATTGTTCCAAGGTTTTCCAAACTTTTTCATTTTTAATAAACAAGCGGCTCTTAACAAGGTTATGTCATACCTCGTGAACAAATCGAAATATTTAAAAAGTGTAACNATAGACCGAACTCGAGCATACGGAAAACTTTTTACTAAAAAGCTACAAAACCTCGTCGATAGGACCGAGTTTCGCTGTAGTAGTTAGTATTGTTCCAAGGTTTTCCAAACTTTTTCAACTTTAATAAACAAGCGGCTCTTAACAAGGTTATGTCATACCTCGTGAACAAATCGAAATATTTAAAAAGTGTAACNTTTAATAAACAAGCGGCTCTTAACAAGGTTATGTCATACCTCGTGAACAAATCGAAATATTTAAAAAGTGTAACTGGGTACCGAGAGCGAAGTGCAACCCAGCGAAGTCTCCGTTGGCTAAGCAACTATGAAATGTAACGTATGAAATCTATGATCGATCATGCTGTTTGTTTGTGGTCGAGTTTGTTGATTCAAAAAAAAAATGAGTAGAAATAATTTTTTCTGAAAATTTTTTTGAGATATGACATAAGCTGATCAAGAATCGTTGTCTCTATTGTCAAGAAACTTTAGATATTTCATTAGTTTATTATTTCATTAGCTATTTTTTTAATTTACGATTTTTAGTAAAAGTTGGTATTCCGAGGTCGATCAATGCTAAGTTCTTATAACCGAGTAGAGTTGGGTATCTTGAATCTTTTGTAAAAAAAAAAAAAAAAAAAAACTTTGGCTGGCAGTATTGTTGTGATTTCTGTCAGCTGCAGCTGTCTGTGTTGATTTGGATTATTTTAATTGATTTGGTTAATTAAATTAAGTATTAGAGCTTGGGAAGTATCCATATGAGTTGCGCTCAACTAATGGCTGGCGAAGTTTCACGATATTTTTTTCAGCAATCAACACGCCGTGTTATTGGAGCCGACGACACTTCTAATTGTCAGTCATATGTAATAAGGTCTTCCCAGTAAATAATAAGCCACAAGAAACTAATAATTTTCAATTTAATTCATTGGAAAATCCCGGAAAATGAGTTCTAGGGGTCGAGGAGGTGGGAAACGAAATGCAGTCATGTTCGCGAAACCAGAGGAACCTGCATTTCTTCGGCGAATGAAGGAACAGCTAGGCTATAAAGAAGGACCATCTATTGACACTAAGGTTTTTGGACTAAGCTTGACTTGATACTGACTGAATTATATATTAATTGTTCAATTTTATTATTTCTATAAGAGAGAAGCACTGCCAACGTTAGAGGCTGAAGATACTAAGGATAAAGATGATGAGAAACCAACAATAGTTGTTGTTAAACCCGGTGACCTGAGTGCTGAACAAGTTGAACAACTTGGAGGACTGAAAGGTAAACAGTAAATTACAGTGAATTCGAAAAAAATAAACGAAATTTGCGAGGTGTCATATTAGGGTCATGAAGTCTCACAGATCCCCATACAACGCTCGCGAATTTCGTTTAAATTTAGTAGTTAGTACACAGTACATACTAATACTAATAGTATAATAATCAAGTTCAGCAATGCTCATTCAGGACAAGTTAGTCAAAAAACGTAATATGTTTCTAGATCTTGATGAAGAAGACTCATCAGGTAAAAAAGTAATATTCAAAAAACCAATTAAGAGAACTGCCGAAATGGTAGCTGGATCTGAAACCCAAGCTAAAATTGACAAAAGTGAAAGTCCGTCAAGAAAAGTAAAAAATAAGTGTCTCCTTTCATTTGATGATGAAGAAAATGACGACGAATAAGAAACGAATCATGCGCATGCACGATTTACAAAAACAGACAACGACCAAACTTATGAAGTCTGTCGAAAACACTACTAATTATTCGAATAACTTTCAATGGAGCAAATAACCCGTATTACACAGATACCAACAGTATTGAGGAGATATGTGGAGTATTCAGGAATAAAAATTTTCTACAGGTTCTCTGTGTGAGTTGTTTGTAACTAAAGCCAACACGACCCCATGTAGAAAAATCGCTCCAGATAATGGTCAAATTAGCTCTGACTACCTCATACTTCAAACCTATCGACTGACAGATTCAAGATTTGATTCTCTCAGGATTCATTGTTGGCAGTTGAACATAAACTACGAAACAATAATTCTTATAATGATATTGAGTTTTTTATTAAAAATTGTTCAAATTGGACAGGGTAAATTAGTCCTTCAGATTTCTAAATTTAAAATAAATTTTTGTAAATTATTTCAATCAATCAATCAATAAGTTTATTTGACGTTGGCCATCGCCCTATCAATGAAATAAATTATTTTTAAACTGAAATCTTCCATACAGGCATTGTCAGTTAATGTTGCTNCCCTATCAATGAAATAAATTATTTTTAAACTGAAATCTTCCATACAGGCATTGTCAGTTAATGTTGCTCTTTACGACCGAGAAATTTAGAAGACTCACCTACATAATGTTAAAAACCTTCCTATTATTAAACATCAGTTATACTGTCAAATAATTTAAGGTTTGAATTTTGGCGGGGATTTCCATTTCAAAATTTGAAAAAAAAATCAAACTCTTTGCACGACATTAGCAAACAATAATAATTAAACAATGAAAATTTCACTTTCAAAGATTCTTCATTTACCAAAAATACATTTTTTTTTAAACATTGAACAAATCTATATAACCGAAGTCAAATTGTAATAAACTGCACTTCAGTTTTTACGTCTACTTGAAATAAGCAAGTTGGTCTTATATCTTAAGATATAAACCGAATTCCACTATATACTAAATTATCGGGTTGTTTTAAGTGATGCTAATAACTTCCTTATGAAATCACTTTTAGAGTAACTCTTATTCGAATTTAACAGCCAATCAAAATCGACTATTCNCCACTATATACTAAATTATCGGGTTGTTTTAAGTGATGCTAATAACTTCCTTATGAAATCACTTTTAGAGTAACTCTTATTAGAATTTAACAGCCAATCAAAATCGACTTATACGAATATTCAACTGTGATTGGATAAAGGATTTGAGTTCTCAAATGTTTGAATTTCATTCGGTGTTGGGGTATAGTGGGATGACATAACTTAAAAAAATACACGGTATAAGCCACAATAAGCTTATGCCATCACCATCAACCCTACCCACCCTACCACAAAAAGATTATGAATCAGATTATCAACGGAATCGGGACACTTTCACCACTTCATGATTCATGAACATGAAATTCTTCGTGCTTACTATTTCTTTAAATTGTTTTTTTTCTTAAAAATATACCTAGTTTCATTGATTTTTTTTTTTTTTTTGGAATTGGTAATATTAATATTAGTGTCAGGAACATGAAAGAGTAAATTATTGAACAAGCTTTTAAAAAAACAGGAAATGAAATGTACTGGCTTTTCGGTATGGTCTATTCGTGGTGGCGCTGCTGATGACAATAAGGGTGGTTGGTAAATCCAAAATAATTTTTTTTTTGCAAAATGTACTTCATGTGAAGACAGATAATAAAATATGGATTCAAAATCAAAGTTAGTTAGTATTAAAACCGTGCATGTATTGAATATTGGCTCAAAATTAATTTTTATGTTAGTTGAACCGGAAAACGAGTTTTTCTGCATTTAATTCTTTCCCAAAGGTCACAGAGAATAGGCATCAGAAAGTTCGCTATTCCTTACCACGCCAACCAATTGAAGACGGAATGACCTAAATTGGCTAGAATTTTCTATGTCGTAGGAATTACTTGTTCCGTTTCTCTTACCACTACCATCGGACTCAAGGGAAGCACCTAAGCAACAACAGCTGCTAAGTTTGTATTTTGTTAGTCAGCCATTTTGAGTACTCTTCCAAATCCCAGAGCTCAGAAGAGTTAAATGTTCAGTAGAGTCTTTCAACCACGCCCGACCCCGGAATCCCAGGATTTGCTTGGGGGGATCCAAAAAATCCCCACTCTTGCAATATACCACCAATAATAACCACCTCTACCACGACGACATTATGCTAATAATTTCCAAAAAGATCAAATCTCAAAATATTTCAATTCTTGGTTTTGATTTGTTGAAAGTAAACTGATTCCAGATACTCTAGGGGTGATTGGTTGTGGTAGTGGTAAATTGAAATCATATATAGTTATACAATAGTTCCAATCCAATAGATTTCAGATCACAAAGGCTTAAGTATTACGTGCAAAAATTTTTTCAACAACTGTGTTGACATTGCCAAATACTATCGATTAGGCAAGTTACAATTGACTAAAACCACCTGAAAATACACAATAATGAGACTCAATTTTCATAAATTAAAACAGTTAAATGTTAGACGAATTTCAGTAAACTTTTTAAATTCTAAGGTTCTTAAAATAATAGCTCTCACTATCAGTCTCACAGTCTTTAGCTACGCTCTTATTATTTTTAGAGGAGTTCGAGTTATAAAAAAAGAGAAAGCATTTGAAAAGTCAACTTTTTTTTGGTTACTTTTACTTTATCATGTCTTACTATGTACTTACTCCAACGGAAGCTCAAAAGTGTAACTGGTATGGTGGGAATTATTTTGGGTATATGGACCTCTCTGAATGAAAATGTTGTAATACATGGTGAAGAAAATGAAAAAAAAATAAGACTAAACGGCAAGAAATAAGGAACCAAAAGTTGCTAAAAACTTTGTAATTTCTTTTAGTCATTGTCAACACATAAATCATATGATTTTTAAGTCAATTTAGTAACTTTTAGTTATATAATGTTGGAATTTTTATTTCTAAATTCAATCTTATTCAATGATTTTTCAATCTTTAATAAGTTTAACTTTAAGTTCTGTAACAAAAAGACAAGGTTGTAAAATGAAATGGTAACTTTGATGCGTAGTAGTAGTCATTGGATTTTCCATTGCCTTCTTAAGTTACGAAGAAAGTTCATCGACATTTAGAAATCTTAAGGCTAAAGTTTCATCACATGATTTTTTATTTTTGTATTATTAAATTTTATTCTTTAATCTACTATTACATAAGTTAACTAACCTACTTGATTGATTATTATTGTATTATATGACGAATTAACACTTGAGCAACCTATCTACAGTATGACAGTTTTACCTTACAAAAGTATCCTCTTTCTCACTGTCAGAGTACACTAAAAACTCATGCAACATGCTTTATCCATCAATACCATCATCCACTCTCTTCGTCATATCGTCATGTCTCATGTGTCTAATCTTGGAGTTATGTTATTGTTTCGGTGAAAGTCACCAGACTCATAAGTTACACTGACACAATAATAATGTAACACTTTACACTCACTTTTATATTAGAGAAAGGAAGAAAACTTTACAAAATCCTTTACTTTTTTTTTTTTTTGCTAAAGAGTTTGGGATTTAGACCGTGTAGATGAAATCCTAAAGGATTTTGGTGGATTCTTGATGAGATGTGACTCCTCCACTTCACGATCTTATAAAGTGGGTAATTGGGTCTATACTACTAGAATCAGAATCCGATAAGATGCGAATGTGAAGATGCGATGCGAAAACATTAGCAAGGTTATTCAAAATAACAACAACAATAAAAAAAAAAAAAATTATTATTGAATAATAATTGTTCGGATGTTGTTTGGAAAGTGAATTTTGGTAGTGATTTTTATAAATCTGGATTTCTACTAGCTACTAAAAGAGCTACTAAGAAAAGTTTATTTTGTGTCTTTACCAGTATGATGCATCCTACTGCGGTAAGGACTACGTCCGGATGTAGGGAATTGAGGAAACTGTGTGGTGCGTGTGGGGTCAAGATCAAGAATCCAGTGATAAACGTCAAGGTCATCCTGGAACTAGAAAGGGGGTGGAGGGGATGATTTTTTTTTCTCCTGGTGACATGACATGAAGACAAGACCCTTGGCATAGTGACCCCAGAGTAGTAACGAAGACATGATGATTGATGTTTGGATGTGTTAGGAGAGTCCGGTGGGAACGGTGTGAGAAGCTATGTGGTAGATGTACTTTGATAGTTGACATGAGAGTAAGCGGACTGCTATGAGCGACGACAGGGCACATAGCAGCAGCAGCAGCAGCAGAAGTTGAATAGTGGTTCAATGGCCAGGGGAGGGTTGGGGTGTGAGTTGCCCCCAAAACCTTCACCACCCATCCCCACCCTTCATAGTATTACAAAAGAGGGATATAGACCCGTCGCTTCCCTTTTTTCTGCTTGCGTCCGTCCCGTTTTCAACTGTGGAATTGTTAGGTCGCTTCGTTGAGCTCGCAGAAAAAACTCAGGCAGCAGAGGAGTAAGCAGAGGGCTTGTGTGCTTCCGACGAGTCAGTTAGTGGTGAAGAAGTGACGTTTACTGTACTGTGTCGCACTCACGTGACCTCAAGTCGCCATCTTAGATACTCTCCGAATATAAAATTTTTATTTTTTTTAAAGGATTTTGAGTTTTAATTTTTTGAAAGTTTAATTGTTTTTTTATAAATTACATTCTACATTCTACCGAATTTGAGTGAGTTCCTTTCACTTCTGTTTCATTTGGCGCCGTGAGTCTTTTACATTTATACTCATTACATTACGTATTACATTAGATTAGATTTGTATTGACAGAAAGACTCATCTCATTCATTTGATGATCTCTGTTCTTTTCTTATATAATAGGTTTACGGAACGTGTTGTGTGTATTCTATAAGTGATCAATAATTATTTAGTTGGAGGAATCAGCTGATTAGACAGTTATGGAAGATGAGAAAGCAGAGGTTACGGAATCAGATGCTCCAGCAACGGCAGAACATTTGGCTGGTGATGGTGAGTTAGATTTAGAATTAGATGATGTGAGCCATGATGGTGATGAGGAAGATGAAGAGGATGAAGGTATCATCAATGGACGAATTCCTTCCGGTAACTCATCATTGAATCTAAATGCACATGAAGAACTTAGTGATTCATCAGACTCTATGGAAGGTGGTGAGGATAATTCTGGGACTTTAACTAAACGAAATCAGAATCAGGAATTGAATGATGAGAGTGAATTATTAGACGACGAGGAAGAAGATGATGACGATGAAGTTTTGGAAATACCAAATTCTGATCCACTTCGTCGTAGACAGACTGAAATTGATTTGGTTGAATTAAGTGGAGATGAAGAAGAGGAAGATGAGGTCAATGGTTTGGGTTCTAGAGACTCATCAATTCAACCAACATCAGAATTGGATAACTCAATTGATTCAATTGTTGAAACTCCTTGTGAAGAAACTCAACAGAATAAAAAGAAAATTATAAAGAAACCTTTACGTCTACGTGGTGGTGAAAATACAGGAGATGATGAAATTATAGAAATTCCGGAAGCAGATCCTTTAGGAGCTGATGAAGTGTTAGATGAAGATTTAGAATTGAGTGATGAAGAGGGATTGGTAATTAATAATGTAAATTCAATGGATTCATCCTTTAATGCTACATCTGAAATGGATAATTCTGTGGATTCTGCTGATGATGGTGGTCCAGAAGATGAAGATGAAGCGAACAATGCTATTGTAGTGAATAGCACAAAATCTTTGGCCCAATTAGCTACTTCGGCAGTTTCATCGAATAATAATACTACCAATAGTACAATCATTAACATCAATACTCCACCTACTGCTAAAAAGGATCAGTCGAAAGAACCCACTCTTGTTATTATTGATACTAATTCCATCCTTTGTGGTAAAGGGCCAATTCCTATTCAGAAACCTAATATCACATCCACTGTCTCTATTAACAATCAAACGAATCAAAGTACGAGACCAACATCAAAGGGTGATATTCTACTTGCTCCGTCGAAGACAGGATCTAACACAATTAATATTCCTGACGATGCATTTCTAATTGAGGCTCCATCCTTCATTGTGCCCTATGTCTTTGAACAAACTGGAGATAAAGTTTTGAAGAGTTATATCAAGGACATTGAGGCTGAAATTAAGCTGGAGAAGAAGATCGCGAACAATGGAGAGTCAGACGATGATGAGCCATTACCAAAGAAAAAATCTGAAGATTATTTTGAGAGCCCTGTGGGGAAGTTACTTGTTAATCTTGGGATGAGTCTCGTTCAAGAGTATGTCCAAGTTGATTTACTTAAATTACAACGGCGAAAGGCTGAAAAGGAAAAATCAAAGAGTCGAGGTGGTGTTGTCCCAATGCAGACGCAACAAAGTATAATCTCTCTCAAGAACAATATAGAAGAAAGCAAAGAGAATAACGAGCCATTTAGATTTCCAATGCATAAGTGCAAAAATTGTAACTTTAAAACGGAATCAGATCTCGTAATGTCGACACACTTAGAAACTCCGCACATGAGAAACAATTGCTACCGATGTAATTTTTGTAAGCACACGACTAAGCTACCGCATGAAATTTTGCTTCATATGGAACTCGATCATAAGATTCGACCACGGCTCGAAAGGTAACCTTTTGTTTTTATTAGTATAATAATGCTAAATTTTTGTATCTTTAACCGAATGATTCTCTTTCTACGTCAGAGCACCAGCGTATCATCAATGTCCTCACTGTGCATTTGAAGACAATTCCAAAGCAAAATTGACGAGACACTTAATTAGCTGTACAAAAAGGTTTAGACTGGAGAAGAATCTCGAACCACCTCTCGATTGGGACACACCAGGGAAGCTACCAAAGATGCCAAAGAATCGACTCCTGCATCAAGCGACATTTAATACGGCTACCGGATATGTGAATACTGCACAACAACAGTCACAAAGAAATGTGTTGGTTCAGTATCCAACAATGAGCTCAATGGCGACAAAGTATATGCAGCAGGGTCCTCGCATGCAGTTACCACCGCTCCTTCAAGCACCAAAAGCAAAACCACTTCCAGGGTTGATTCGAACAAATCCAGCAGCGATGATGAATCCAGTTAACAAAGTTAATCCAAATCTCCCAAGAGGTAATTACATTAGATATTGATGGATTTAGTACATCTTAAGTTTGAGTTCATTTCTAAAATTGAAATTATTATTGATTTTTTATAGGAATGATTATGAGAACTGCATCTGGGCAGCAAGTTCTCACTCAACCACAAATTGTCGGAGGACAAATAATTCACCAGGTAAATGAAGCTATTAAGATTCAAGCTCAAGAACGTTTTCTAACATTGAATCAAACAACAAAACGAAAACGTCATTTTCCTTCCCAGGTAATTGGAAACCAATTAGGAATTGCTACCAATGCCAACGTCCCAGGATTTTTATCAAAGTTGGGTTTAGTGTCTAATCCACCAGTTTCGCAAAATCCAAGAGTAAGGAGCAAAAAAAAACTAAACTCTAAAATAACATACTCTAAAATTAAATTATGTTTTTGTTTGATGTACAGAGTGCCTCACAATTGGTCCGTAACGCTAACGCTGCTAATAAGAACTCTCAACCAAGTATTTCAATAACTCCTCTTCCACGTCAATCTGCGATTCCAGCACCCGCCATTGCATCCCAAGTAAAACCACAAGGGAAAACTTCATTTGTTATCTGTGAAATTTGCGATGGGTACATCAAGGTGAGTAGATTCTACAAAATTTAGACTTGTTTAAGTTTGATGAATTGAATGATTTGTATCATTTTTTTTAGGATTTGGATCAACTACGAAACCACATGCAATGGATTCATAAAGTGAAGATCCATCCGAAAATGATTTACAACAAACCACCGCTCAATTGTCAGAAATGTCAATTTCGATTCTTCACAGACCAAGGTCTAGAACGGCATCTACTTGGGTCACACGGTTTAGTAACTTCTTCAATGCAAGAAGCAGCTAACAAAGGACAGGACAATGGGCGTTGTCCACTGTGTGGAAAAGTAAGACATATAGTAAATAATTCAATCACATTTGACCAAACTAACCAGTCATTATAACCCAAGAGTCCAATGAATCATAAAATTTTAAATAATTGAAATCATTTTATAAGGTATATCAATGGAAATTATTGGCACACGTCGCGAAAGATCATAATGTGACATTAAAACCTGCCCATTTGTCGTACAAGTGTACTGTATGTACTGCAACGTTCGGAATGTACAAGCTATTTGAGAGTCATGTATACTCGGCACATAGCGCAAACTCGAAACGAAACAATGCTGGTATTGTAAATTCGGGTCGTTCAACTCCAGCCAACAATCGAAGTCAGATGCAAGTTACATCACGGACAATGCCAGCAACATCATCACAGAATTCCTACAAACCCCTCAAAATTAACGATGAAATCACCATTATTCCACAACCATTAGCCAATGCATCTCCAATTCGGACGAAAGGGTCTCTTACAATTACACCGCATTCGAATAACACTAACAGACGATCAGGTAAGTTGATAATGAAATATGAATATCTGAGTGTCCCGTGTATTACAGTAAGATGGAATGAAAAGTATTTAGTGTAAAACTTTTGTATTTTTTTTTTGTAATCACTATTGTACATTATTTTTCAAATTAATTGTTATTTTTGTGATTTTGCAGTAAGATCCAATGGCGGTGGTGATGAAGGAATTGAGATTATTGAAATTGATGAGACATCAAATGGTCGTAAAGAAAATGGTGAGTACAGATCACGTCAAGCTGTTACCGAATCCGCCCTCAGAAAACGTAATTTAGAAATCAGCGTTTGTGGTACAGATTCAGATAACTCAGATGATTCTTACCAACGAGCACCTCCAGCAAAACGTCTTCGAGGGAATTAACAAACTCATGTATCGCATTAGTGATAGAATTAAAAATCGTATTCTTGATGAAAGACATTCTGTCTTCATTTATTGTCGGTCTCGGTCACATTAACATTGTAATTATATTGTCGTCAAGCTCTAAAAATTCGCAGGAGTGCTACTGTTATTATTTATGTTGAAACTGTTACACTAGTCTAAATTATTCAAATTGGCAATAATTCTGTCTAAGGTATTACAAATTTGTTATGTCTGTAGTATTCAATACCATGTGAGTGGTATTTTCATAAGTTTTCTAATAGTTATATTTATGAAAACTCTGTTTATAATTCCCAATTTACAATCCTCTAAACTGAAATATTCTTTGTATGTGTATATGATATACAAATGTAATAATACTTATATCTCAAACGTCTAAAACAAAAATTTGTAAATGTGTAAAAACAATGTCGAAAGGCATAAAAGTTATAAACCTCTTTTACTTTTAGGAAAAAAAATTATCTAAAATTAAGTTGTATGACAGGGATTCTTTATTTAAATGATGAATATTGGAATAAACGGAGTACAGTGAGTTTAGTTAAATTTTATTTGTTGAAAATGTTAAAGTAGATTTTGTCCAATGTAATTGTGAAAAAATTAGGGCAGGTTGATTGTTTTAGATAAATATTTTTTATGAAATTTTGTACTCAATTTTCAATAATGAAACACTCGGTATATTTTAAAATTCAAATTGAGGCGGGAAATTTTTTGAAAATTTAAGGAGAATAAAATAATTTCGATAGCGACATCTAGTTAGTGGTTAATGCAGTGCACATAGTCAACCTGAATTTAAAAAGAACGGCGCCAATTCAATAATATAATTTAGAGAGGCATGCATCGGAAAATTATATCCCGCTCAGCCTTAATTATTCAAAATCTTAAAAAAAAAAAAATTTTTTTTTGATTAATAAAAATTGATTTCATTTAATAGACTGTTGATCAAATTTATCAAAAAGAAATGAAACTACCTGTTTATTTTATAAACCAAAACTTAAGTTAAAGTAAGGGTTTTTTAATATAGTATTGAAACAAGAACACTTTACTCTCAATAATAATTTGTATTGGGAAGTAGTAATTTTAAAGTTAAGCAAAACAATAATAAGAGCAAAGATTTTGAATAAATTTATTTTAGTGTGGTGTTGATTACGAACATACGAACATTCGCATGTTTGGTGAAAATACAGTAGTATTCGTGAAGTTTTTCAATTCTAATTTTTTACAGTTAGATTTTGTTAAAAATTCTCAAATAAAAATACTATCTTCAGACAATTTAAACATTATCATAATGTAACAAATTATTTTTACACTGTGATTGTAATTTTTTATATTGTAATGGTGAAATTTCCACCAGTAATCAAAAATGTGAGCCGATTTTTTCATGCCGACATATTAAAAATACTGGACAATTAAATTGATCAGTCTCTGCTACGCCCACGTTTAAATCTACTGCTACTGCTACTACTGCTTGAACAGGTCATAAAATATGCACTAGTTACAACAAACTATTTTAATTGATCAAAGAGCCAAGTTCACCTAACAAATTAGTCACATTAAAATATATTACTGAATTGAGAATTTAAAAAAATTTTTTAATTTTTTAAATTTCGTTTCTGTGAAATTAGCATCAAATTGGATTACTTCAGATTTTTACAAAAATTTATACTTTCCATTTGCTGAAGCCTTCAAAAAATTACTTAGTTTTTTTTATTCTACTTATACTCAACTGTAAAAAAAATCGAAAACGGAAAGCAAAGGTTATTTGGTTATAAATCTCTGTCTGCTAGTCCTGTATTCTTTCAAGGCTTGTTTTTTAGTCTTACGAAAAGATACTTCATTTTTGGACAATATTGACTCAGCTCCTATTTATCCAAAATTATCAATTAAAACCCTTGTTACTTTTACAGTTTTTAACCCTAAAACCTTATTTTGTGAAAGAATTAATACTTTTGAAGTCAAATTTTAGGAAACTCGTAATCTAGAACCTCAAAGTGAGTCTAAACGTTACTTAAGTAAATAATACAACTGATACGGGGTGGGGTTTGCGTGGTAAAGACTGAATGTTTGTAGTGAATGCATGGTCGGACCACACCGCACCACGCACCACTAAGCTTCAGCATAAGCAGCATGCCTAACGACTAGACATTCATTACCTTCTCAAACAAAGAACCACCATTGTTGCTTCCTCCTTTGAACAGTGAAGTCCTCAGTTAATTATTGCTCATCGTCGTCTCGTCGACTCGTTTACTATTCATGTGTTGAACACCAGATCCACTTTACGCTCTAAACATAATTGAAAGTTGACACCAAAGTACAAGGTAAGTGGAGTGGAGATACAGAATTGAATTTGTTTAGGTAATATATCAATGCGTGCGATGCGTCGTGCGTTGGATGAAGATGAGCGACTATTTAGGGCAACGACAACATGCTACTGTGATGATTCAACCGCACGTACTATCGACGGTTAACATTGCGATGTGAACCGCTGATGTGTGCTGGCTTAATTCAAAACCGTGTGTAGTTGCTAAATAAGTCTCTTTTCCAATCATGTTTATTACTTTAAGTTAACCGTTTAATCATAGTCACGCACTAAAATTCATATTTCCTTCCAGGTGAGATGAACAGTGTCAGAAACCGATTGTTTCCTACGGTGAAACAAAGCTACTCAAAAATTGAGTTGCCATCAAGATACATTCATTCTTCACTTTCCTGCTCGGCAGGCCAGGAATGGAGGAGAAAGTAAGTTTCTTAAAGTTTTAAAGTTATTACAGCCGGATTAAAGCAGTGATTGCTGATGGTATCAAAGCAAAGGTTTATCATTGTACCCGCCTGTGTATATGGTTATCTGCCTATTGTATCTTAAAAATCTAAGAATTAAAAAATGGGGGGACTTAACATGTCAAACTTATGCTTGGAGGGTGTCATCAGTAACCGCTACTTCAAATCTTGCCGTCATTACCACGCCCTTCCAATTCTACTTTTTTTTTTTTTTTTTTCTCCAATGATGAAACACGTTATCCCTATCTTAAAAGATTATGTGGAAGACTTTAACTGAAAAGTTGAAACTCCAGCATTAGAACAATTAAGCCTGTAAATCCTCATGTTTGTGAAATTGTTTCCAGACGAGGTTTACCGAGCAATCCTAATGCATATGGGCCTTTGACAGATTTACCAGACTACACATTTATTGATGGCAGGAGAACTCCTGCGGGAAGTGGGAAACTCAAACGAGCTTTAGTGCAACAAGAACTTGCTGTAAGATGTCGTTTTTAGTACCAGTATCATTAGTTGATTTATTTATGTATAAAATTGTGTAAAAATCTGTTTCGTAGGGAAAAATCATGAAATTGAGCAGCGAGATAGACTTTGCCGTTGAACGAAAAAAACAACTAGATATTGAAAATGAAAATAGGCGACAATCAATTCTGGATAGGAAACTCAAGCAAAAAGGAGAAAATCTTTCTCGAAGTACTTCCTACAACAGAAATTCTGACTTTTGAGTAATTTGCACACCACCGATTCACCTGCATCAGGTTAGTGTTTCTCTGGTCTAACAAACGTCAAACCTGTTCTTTATTAAATCATTTTGTAATCCATGAGATGAAAGATGAAACTGCTTCAATATATCTTACATGGAACCAGTGAGTCGTACACACATTTACAATCAGGTTTATTTAGTTCACCGTTGGATGACTTCGTACTAATAATCCCGCAATATTAAATCATAAAATACATTTTGGAACCCTGTCCATTGTCCACCACTAGAGTTATTAATGCTCAACCAATTCACGAGTGAGTTGAGTAAAGTAAAGTAAACTAAACCTATTTACTACTCTTGATTATCACTCTGTATAAAAATCAATAACCTTAGTAGATTCAAATTATGTTTTGAAATTTCAGATTTTTATAGGGTTTTAAGCAAACAAAAATAAATATAAGGTTTTTTTTTTAATCGTTCGCATAATCACTGTGTAGGAAGTGATTGACGAAGGAAGAACATGCACAAAATCCATACAATGTGTCAACTTATAAAGAAGTTTCTAAAGGGTCTTTAATTACATTAATTCAATGATTATTTACATAAATTTAACTCTTTTCGGTGATATGTCAACCGAAAATTTGAAAATCTTAATTAGTGAAAAATTAGTAGATTGGATTATCAATGGCTTAAATGAAACGAAAACTAAATTTAGATTAAATTTGGTTCATTTAGTTATCCATCGTAATGGATAACGACAGACTGGGAATTTCAAGTTGTGAGGATTATGTCGTTTTTGAAGTTCAAATTATCATCATTCTGACGGGTAAATTCAGCTGACTCTCTCCGTCACCATGATTTCATTTGAATTGTATATATTGAGTTTTAATTTTGGCAGAATCCCTCGTAGTTTTCTTTTCTTTGAACTGAATCTCTGATCTTAATTGGTCGGACTCTGACTTCTTAATTTTTTTTTAGATTTTTGATGCGTTTTCAGTAATAATTCTTGTTAATTTGAATCGAATGAAATATATATATATATATATATATAAAATTATAAGATGTGCAAATTTTCACAGTTTCTAAACTTTGCATCTTCTTTCCCCAAGAGCCAAGTTAGCATTTGTCGTGCCTTGACACTTGCACGGAGAATCCCACGGTGTTTACACCAACTATCTTGATTTCCTAGATAATGATAAAAGTTAATTAAATAACTTTCAACTCTTCAACTTTGTAATTAGAACACTATATTAAAGCAAAGTTCTGTGATTGTTTTCTACTCAAATCTCAACTCGACTCAACAAACAGAATGCTAATTATTCTTAATTTTTCGTCCCCTTCAGTCACTTGAAAAGTTGAAATTGATTACTCAAGCTCATCCTTTAATCTCTCAACAATTAAAAAAAAAAAATATCCTCATTCTTATAAAATTAACGAACTCAACTTATGAAGTGAAATGATGTGCTTTTATAACAACTTCTTAAGAAAAGTCGGAAGTGTTTATGAAAACTCTACGTTAAGAAGATTACACACTAAACTTTTGAAAATAATTCTTTTTGCCCTTCTCTGGTTCTCAAACTTTTTAATTTAGTTTCAACTTTGGAGTGCCTTCTTTTATATTTTTTTTTCTCTCAAATTGATAGAGGAATTAACTGGAGCGATAAAACTTTAAGAACTCTAGATCTTTTTCTTAAATTGTTTGCTGGACCTTTAGCACGTTGAAAATTCTAAAAAGAAAAAAGTACGACAAAAAGAATTTTTTTTTTGATCTTTTTATGTTGAATTTTGAATAGAATAGTTTGTTAAAGAAAAATTATAAAGGTTTCAAGTTTTCGGTTAAAATTTTTCCATTGAAAATTTTAACTGATGCTGAAATTGAAATTAAGGATCAAAATGAGTTGAAATTGAGGTCATATTACTCTCTAACCAAAAATGATTCGCCCTCCTTCTTTACTCTCAGTGCTCCCCGATTAAAAAGGCAGATTCTGTTAAAAATTTGCGAAGAATTTGGTAGGTAGACATAATCATTTTTGGTTTTGAGAATAGGTTTTTATTTATTATAAATCAAATACTTACCCGCTTGTGCCTGTTTGAGGCGTATTTGGTGAAGTAGTCCTACTAAAAGCTCATCAACATTGTGATTAATTCCAACTGAGACTTCGATGAATTTTACTCGAAATGATACAGCTAGACAGCGTCCGTCTATACGAAAATGAAAAAGATGAATTAACAGAAATCAGTTGGAGAAGAATCTCAGAGACTTTAGAGTAATACATTTCAGTCAAATTTATCAAATACAGTGAAACCTGTTTATAAGACCACCATTTGGGAGCCGTCCAAACTGTGTCTTATAAGCAGGTGGTCTTATTCAAAGAGCCCTTTTATAAGACCACTCTGTGTCTTATACAAAGTAAATGGAAAATTTATTTTCATTAAATCGTTTCTGCAGTAACTTAATGCAAGTGTTTTGAAACTAAATTGCACTGAAATACAGTAGACCCTCTCTTAATGCACTTATGGCCCAATGATAGTATCCGTATCCCTTATGTTTTGTGATACCGTAAAGTTTCACGAAGACGTACGATTTATTTTAATCAACTTTTTCACAAGTTTTAAAACAATTGGAAATGGTACTTTCCTTGACCTGTGCCCAAGATTCGCATAACATGTTAATGCCATTAGCAAGACTTATATCACATAAGTCTTTGCCCTCATCGAGCATCCTAACGACTAGTTTTAAATAATGTTGCTTAACACAGTTGATTATTCCCGCATCGAGCGGTTGGCTTTTGCTAGTTGTTTACTAGTTGTAAACATTTTTAAACTGTAATTAAGTTTAAAAAAAAACGGTTTCACAAAGGTTCAATTAAAATTAAAATGATTANTTCTCCGATGCTACCTAGACTTTCCACTTCTGATTTGTGTAATTATATTAATTTTGTCTTTCAGATTATATGATTTACGGTTTTTGACGGATGTTGATTGTTATCCATTTTAAAAGAATTGACAATGACTTAAAATTTTTTGAAAAATTAAAGTTTGCAAATGATAAGTTTAAGTTTTGGCTCCAATTTTCGAGTAAGTGGTCTTATAAGTGAGGTATTTTCTTCGAGTTGCGTATAAATTTGTGTCTTATAAGTAAGTGGTCTTACAGAGAGGTAACTTAACATTATAAACGCCATAAGACGCACAAAAGTTTTCAAAAGTGTGTCTTATAGTTGTGTGGTCTTATATACAGAGGTCTTATAAATAGGTTTCACTGTAATTCACAAAATGTCTAATGATGAGGAGAGGACATTCATTCGGGCAAACGTTAGTTGGTTAATTGTAAATCTAATTTCATCATCTACATTCACTCTTGATGAGTCTAAGCGAGGATTACTACGATTTAATCTATTGTTTCTGTTTTCAACTGTTGGCGCAAATAATTTTAGGTTTATTCTTTGTCTATTTTGATGATGGTAGGGCTAAATTAGTGGAAAGTGATATCAGAGTTATCATCTACAGAAATCATTAGAGGATTCTGAGAAACTCTCTTGTTCTATAGCGAGCGGTATGTAAAAAAATTTTTGAGATTTTTTTTTTGTCAGAGTAGGAATGATAATTCCTTTAATTATTTGATTGCGTTCATTTCCTAGATATAAATAATGGAAGGTAGAGGGAAAAAAATATCGTATTTGTATACACTTAACTGAAACTGAATTTATAACTCCCAAAAATACGTGGGCGCCTGTTTATTAGAATGATGGGAAGCAGAATGGTAGAGGTAGTGTAGATAGTCAAACGGTAGTTACAACACTAGCCAGATACGGTGTATCGATTCAGTGTAGTTAATTAATAACATAGCCATAAGTAGAAAGACAAGACGGTTGAAAATAAAATTAGTAACAGGGAATGGGTATGGGTAGAGGCGTAAATAAGTGAATAAATTTGAAAGCGCTTCATTTTCGCTAATGGTTAATAAAAAGTAGGAGCAGGAGGAGTTTATAATATGGGTTATCATCTATCATTAGTATTCAGTTTTTATAAAATTGATTATTTCTAATGTATTTTTCATCATAGACAATGGTCAATAGTCGGTGTTTTGTCTTAATTGTTTTTTATATATATATATTTTTTTGCTTACCTTGTGTAGATACGGCTCGACTCCGAACCAAATCAATTTTATTTCCCACGAGTACAACAGCCTTCATTCGAGTGAAATCCCATTCTTGTAATCTCCGGAGTTCTGCCTCCGCTTTTTGAAAACTTGACCTCTCTACAACAGAGTAGACGACAACGAAAGCATCGGGTGCACCTACTCGGTTCAGATCCGTCTGAAATTACATTAGTTTCTACTTGAGAAAATATGGTTTTATGGTCTTGTATTTCAAATTAATCTTTGACATTTAATTTATTTATAAATATTACAAAGAGAGTTGTATTTTACATTAATAGTATGATAACTTACCTTGGGATTCTGTAGTTTGAAAAATGTAAGCTCAGATTCCTCTCCATTGAGCATAACGCTCACGGTTTCTTCTCCCTCGACATCTGGAATTGAAGAAATAAGATATAAACCATGAAAATAGAAACAGGTTTTTAAATTTGGCTAGAAGAGAAGGGTGAATTTATCTATCTGCACTTATGATAGTTTATATTTGAAAATTTTGATTTTAATATTTAATTTAGTATTGAGTAGGACTCTTTTTTGAATGGGTGCAGAAAATTTGGAAGGGATTGTGTTTTTGATAAATAACTCCAAAGACTCAGACTCAAGACATTAACCATGAAAATTCAATGTTTTTGCTCTTATTTTAGACATTTGCTTACTTCGGCTTTCTTCTTTTTGGTCGTTTTTATTTCTACTTATGTTTTTTGAATCTCTTGTGATGGAATAAATAAACTAAAACTATCCTTATGTTTTCCATCCATGTACCTAAGTGATTTTTTTTTTTTTTTTTTTTTTTTTTTTTTTTTTGTTGCCCGTGTACTTTCAAAGTCGAAATATATCCCTTTGTGATTTTTACAATCAGATTTAGGAAAGTAGAGATTTTCCTTTGGGTTTCCTTCTCCAAGTAGTATTATTTGGATTTTTTCAGAAGCAGGTTTTTTTGAAAGAAAAAATTCTGCTCAAGCTTTGATTGAAAATGGAGCATATGGTATTTAGATTCCGATTTATATATGTATATATATAAATACGATTTCTTTCTTATTCATCTATATATTATTTATTTTTATTATTTTTATTATTATTTTTATTTATTATTTTTGTTTATTTTTTATATTTTTTATATTTTCTATATTTTCTATATTTTCTATATGTTCTATATGAAATCCAGAAACTTTTCTTATTGGTGGGTAGTTTTGGCGTCATTGGAGATTATAATGTCTGGAGTATCTCGTCTTTCAAGTATTTAAATTGTAAGTTAGAAAATGTAAAGAAAATTTTCAGCTCATTCGACTGAAAAGATTTTAACGGCGTTGTGGCTAAAGCTGCTAGTAGAGCACAGTTTAACAAAAAGCTTTTTGCTATAACTTTCTTCTTTTCTCTGATGGCCTACTAAACTTAAAGTTTTAGACCTTTGTCTAACCAATACAATATCTATAACCACAACGGTGTCAAAATAGAGAATACGAATACATGCACCAGTAATGAATTCTATAAAAATAATACCACGACTTGGAACCTCGTAACAATGTTAAAATTTAGTTTTTCGGTTTTTCGGTTTTTTTTTTTTTTTTTTTTTTTTTTAAAAATNTTTTTTTTTTTTTTTTTTTTTTTCAAAAGTAAAAGCAGACAATACAAACTTTTCCCTTGTGGCTTCATCAAGTTAAGTTATGATGTTATGAGATAAAGCAAAGGGGAAAATCATGTTCCTCTCTTCAGTAAAATTGTAAAAAAAAAAAAAAAAACTCTTGCTCGCCTAGTGTTTCATGCTTTGATTTAATCAATTTGCTATATGTTTTCTCTAAAAATGGAAAGTCAGAAATGGTAACGCCAAAGTATATACGTTGCAAGGTTTGAATGTAGGACGAGTATTTTTTTTTTTTTTTTTTTTTGCTGCTAGAAGCTAGAGGGGTTACAAAATAAATATGTACTATGTCAATCTATTTTTTTTTTTTTTTTTTTTTGGAGGTGAAATGAAAATATTTGACCAAGTTGAAATGGGCTCAAACTATGGACAAACAAACACCTGGTCATTTCTATCCCATTTATTTCGAGAGACACTTGTAATGAAATATTTCTCCATTAGCAAATGTTGATGGTACATAAAATGATATGGTCTAGTCCTAGTTATTGATCAAAGTTATATTTTAGTTTCAGTTTCAGTTTCAGTTANGTACATAAAATGATATGGTCTAGTCCTAGTTATTGATCAAAGTTATATTTTAGTTTCAGTTTCAGTTTCAGTTTCAGTTATTGATTTTAGTCAGTGGAGCATTATAGAGTAATTCATTCTGGTGGTTTTCAGTTACGNATAGAGTAATTCATTCTGGTGGTTTTCAGTTACGTAGTTGAGGATTCCGGATATCACGAAATCCGTTTCATTGATACTTTTGCTTCTCTTTTTTTTTTCTTCTTCTCCGTAACACCAGGAACCTACTGAGGTGTAACAGTTGTACGTCCGATATTGTGTAGATGTAGAGGACTTGAAAGAAGATACTACTAAACTACATCCGAAGCACCTTCTTGTGATCGAACAAGTTCTCACGAAGATTCACTAAAAACTCTAGAAGAGACTTTCTATCCAACTTTCTCTCTTTTCCAAGTGGAATCTTGAAAATGATTCAGGCGATCTCCCGAGAGACTTTAGTATTTCGTACAACCTCTGCTCATAATGCGGTTCAACTTCACTCGACTTTTTCTTACCGTTTTTTTTTTTTTTTTATAGACGAGACCAGGGATTAATATAATTTCAGTAACTTGTGTTTGATGAGTGAGGGAAGATGTGGATTGATCTGAGAAACTTTTCTCTTGATCATGATCTTATTTTAAAAGTAGGAAAAATAAAAAAAAAAAGTATATAATACGTTTTTTTTTTTTTTTTTATACGAGAATTTATAAAATGTGAAGTAAGTTGAATAAGTTGAATATTTGATTTGATATGAAGCAAGATGTTTGAGAGAATACTTACCATTTTGTCTGTCGTAGGCATTGATATGCTCAGATGTCATGAATTGGCTAACAAGAGCTGCTTTTCCCACTCCTCTTGTTCCAATCATAGCAACACGATGGTTAACGAGTGGTTCCTGTGCCTCTTGGTCCATCATTGAAGAATTTCGTATATTTTGTGAAGGTAGTTGTGGGAAATGTGGGATAGGACTCATAGGACTGGGCATTGGTGATCGTCGTGAGAATGAGTCATTGGGGGCGGGTAGTAAGAGTCCATCTTCGGATGAAATGAAAGTAGGATTTCTTTGTAGCTCAGGGGTTGTGGCAGGAGTGGGAACGAGACTATTACTTCTCGATCGTCTCCGTCGAAATGAGTCCCCACGGTTGACAATACCTGAAAAAAAAAAAAATNCGAGACTATTACTTCTCGATCGTCTCCGTCGAAATGAGTCCCCACGGTTGACAATACCTGAAAAAAAAAAAAATGCCTTTAGATATCAGTTTTTTTTTCTTCTTCCTTCTCTCAATAACTTTTCTCTTAACCTGTCGACATTTATAAAAAAAAAAAAAAAAATTCTATCCAAGGTTACAAAGTACACATCAAAAATTCACCACACTATATGAGAATTTGANAAAAAAAAAAAAAAAATTCTATCCAAGGTTACAAAGTACACATCAAAAATTCACCACACTATATGAGAATTTGAGACGAGTAAAACGAAGCTGGTATTGTACTTGCTTAGTTGAAGAAGTAAGATCAGGAAATATAGTGGAAATTTCTCATGCATAGGTAATAAGTGGTACATTAAAGTGAGAATATTTTGTCTGAATTGAACTCATTTAAATATTTATTTCAAAGTTCTAGAATCCTTTATTACTGAAAAGAAGAAAAGTCAGATGGTGAAATTAGATATAATCTTGTAGAAAACAAAGTGTAAGGATCAAATCTGTTTCGTGTCTCTTCTCAATTTAGTTTTTAGATTTTGAGCGCTCTAATTACAATAAAAGCTTTTCTACAAGACTATTAAATGAAATGAGAAGGTATCGGAATACATGAGTTTTTTGAAGGGTTATAAAAGAAGACAAGAGGGGATATTTAAGCGCTTTTCGTTAAGAGCAATTTCCTATTTTAATGATAGTTTTGTGTATAGTGAGATAGGATTTGTTTATTATATTATTATATCTATATCCGCTCGTTTCCATTACTAATTGTCTTTGGACGGAAGATTTATAATAAATTTTATGAGAAATTTCTAATAAAGAGAGTATATTTGCGTGTAAAATGAATATTATGTAGAACAGGAGGACATATTAGTTGAAAAGGGAGTGAACGACGACGTGTTCAATTAAAGGAAACAAGAGAGGATGTTGGGAATAAGTTTATTAGAAGGGGTAGAAGAGTGAAAGTGAGTTATGACTTTCTCTTACTCTTACTCTTACTCTTACTATNAAAAGGGAGTGAACGACGACGTGTTCAATTAAAGGAAACAAGAGAGGATGTTGGGAATAAGTTTATTAGAAGGGTAGAAGAGTGAAAGTGAGTTATGACTTTCTCTTACTCTTACTCTTACTCTTACTTATATTATTACTATATTACTCCTCTTCACTTAAGTTTTTGTTTTTAGAAAATTGTAGTAACTTAAGGATTTAATACAAGGCTTTCTTTTATAGTCTCTAGTCTACAGTCTCCTCTCAGGTTTATGCTGATTGAGTAATAAAAGAATGACAAAAGAGTGGAGAGGTAGTTAAGTTGTCAGAAGTTGTTCTTTTACATGAGAGAGGTAGAATTTTGTAAAAAGAAGTTCTTATAATACTGATGCATTGCAGTAAAGTTAGTAGTCTGAATGTTATTATTATAATAGTTGGTAGTTGGGTGACAGAAAGAATTTCGCTATTTTAGAATGAGTTTTTAGTAGTAAGTTTAGTTAGTTACCTTTGGTATGATGTTAAATAATAAATATCTAAACTTCCCATTCATGTTGATATTAGAATATGAAGTGAAAATCTTTCTCATCTTGTTTGGAATCTTGTCTGTGTGGGTAGTAAAAGTAGGAACACATCCAAAATTGCACGTTGTAAATATCATTTTAAGTTTTTTTTTATGTATGGTGGAAGCGAATATTATTTTCAACGCTTTAGCTTACTGTATCATTTCTCTACGGGGTGGAAATAAAATAAGTACTAGTATTTTTTTTTAAATATCGTCTGCTAGCATAAGTTTCTTGTCATTGAGAATGAATCTTATAGGATAAGATTCAAGTTTTTTTTTTTAAGTTTTTCTTCTGCCTTGAGTATATTTCATTTGGTAGGATTTAGGCGCCATTCAACAAGATATTTTAGTTTCTATTACTTCAAACTATGACACTGACACGTGGGATAACGGTATCCTTCCTACATACTATTTTTTTTCAAATTTATGTATTGTTTACACGTGCCATTTGTATCGGTTTCGTGTATTCCTCAATGGGTATGTTTCTTCAGGGTGTAATATGTAATTTGCGTAAAAAAATTTGGGTCGACAGCCTAGTTTCAAGTCAATGTGTGGTATTGATACTACTGGTACTATTATTAAAACTTGAAATAAAATGTAAAATCAAACTAACTTGGAATTGGAATATATACATGTGGGACTCATCAAATATTTTGGAGTGATTTTGTGATTGGTGTCGATTTCCATGACTTTGTTTGTCTTATTACTAGGAGAGGATTATAAAGTACAGTGTGAAAAAAGTTTTTTTGATCTTTTCTTTATTGAAATTGTAAAAGATGTCGAAGGTTTCATGTGACTGACTGACATTCTCTGAGTTTACATTATTAAACTTGAACAACTAACTTTTTCTTTTTTTTTTTTTTTTGATTTTTCTTTTTTTTTTTTTGATTTTTATGGATGTATTTTCTGACTCCTGACTCTTATTTGGAAATAATAATGTCCATGTCAAAGATGGCTGAATATTAAGGGCATAGATGTCGAAATTTTTTGCTTGACTGGATGTTATATTTTTATTTTTTTTTGAAGAATTTTCGAATAATAAATAATGGTGGTTCTTAGATGTTCTGAAGGAAGAAATTATGGAAGGTTGAATAGGCTCAGTTGTGTAGAATTGCTGGAGGATAGAATTATGATCTTTATTCTTTAGGAAAATTGATACAGGATTTTCTGAGTAGTTTTGAGAAAGATGATGGATTCCATTATCCAATTTAGTTAATCCGACGTATGTTTAGTATGTGATAGATAAAAGCGCTACGTAGAAAATGAAGGGAAAAAAGTTGAAAGTCGTTCAAAGAAATTCAAGACTTTGCCGTCTCTTCACTATTGAGTCACATAGGGAGATATCTAGTTACTTATTAGACACTTTGTGTTTAAAATCAATTGTAAAGTTTATAAAAAGTATAAAAAGTTATAAAAGAGTAAGAAATTCATAAAAAAAAGTAATAGTTTGCAATGATTCAAAGTTTATAAAGTTCATAAAGTTTATAGAGTTGAGCTGATTAAGTTTATAAATTTTTATAGAGTAATCTCAATTATAAGTCAAGTTGACGTCACTCTGAATGATCACATGGTCAATTATGAAATTTATACGATTTAATTGAAATCTTCAAAATTTCTCGCTTTCAAAAAGAATTTTTATTTTAATTTCTCGCTTTCACAAGGGAAAATTTATGAAATTGAACATTTTCCCTTGTGAAAGCGAGAAATAAAAAAAATCCTTTCTACTTTGTGAAAATAAAAATGCAACCTGGTCAATGACGATTTATGGGAAAGTTTTAAATTTTTTTATAACTTATCCAAATTTTCATGATGAGAAAAACGCAAAGTGCCTAATATTTCTCTCATCTTGCTTCTTAACTTAAATTCAAATAAAATTCTTGAAACCAACTATTACTTAATGCATAAAGAAGAAACATGTCAGTAGAGACTAGAGAATGAATGACTTACTTCTACTTCTGAAGATTGTGTTTTGAAGAAATTGAGACAAGATGAAAAGTGATGAGGGATTCTTTACAAGATTCAACAACGTAAATCTGAGTGAGTTCAAAGACCAAAAAGACAGAGAAAGAAAGTTGTTTTGAAAGAAGGCAACAGGTGCAAAAGGGAAATATCCTCTTTAACTGGAAACTGGGCTCTTTAGCTCTTCAAATTGGGTTCTTACTATTTCACATTTCATTAAAGCCTAGACTAATTTGTAATGTTCTAATTTTTCTACATGAGTGATTATGATTAGGAAAAAAAAATTTTTTTTTTTTATTTTTTTTTTTGAGAGAGAGAAATTTTGTTGGATTTAATAAGTTTGAAAAGGCTTAAGTGAAAGTTATGATGAGCATAACAAGGAGCTTATGGATTTTAAGGAATGAGTGTAGTTGGACTTAAGCCAGTACTTATGTAAATTTCACTATAAAAGCATAAATATGATTTTTATAAGAAATGTCATCTGGTCCTGGAACTTTAAAGAAATGGATTGTTTTCTTGCACCAGGCTACCAGACGGAACGAAAAAAAACCAGGGGAAAAAATAATTTTTTTTTTTTTTTTTTTTTTTTGCTTTATATGTGAGGGAACATATGGGAATCTGTCAAGAATAGCCTGTCTCTTGCTAATGTATGCGAACGGCTGCAATCTTCTGATAAGCCGCTTCTTCTAGGTTCTTAAGTTCTAGGTACGTGAATCATTGGAGAAGCACCAGGGGATTTTTTTTTTTGCCGATCCTATTTAAATCTTTAGCCTATTTTTCTTTCTGCGGTCATTCCTCTTGTCATTCAAGGAAGACAGCATAGACTCATCTCGAATACTTTTCTATCATCAGTTTCATTTCGAACCTTTTGTTCGTTTCGGTATCCGGTAGCGGTAGCGGTAGCGGTAGCGGTAGCTATTGTGGGAAACTTTCAGTTCATCGTCGTTTTATGGTTCCTGATCTCTTTCTCACTCCACTCTGATTATAATTAACATAACTCAAAAGCATATTCGGAGCAGAGGGATTATTTTTTTTTTTTTATTTTTCCTTTTTTTTTTCTTCCTACTTATGCAGACTATTTGCAATTTTAAGCTTGACATGACATTTAAAAATAATACTTATTTAGAGACGTAAAGGAGGGAATTTAACGCCGCGTCACGCTCACGCAAAAAAAAAAATTCAACTTATATATTATTATTATATTTGAACTAAGATCTACGTAGCGTAAAAAAAAAAGTCAAGACGGCAATGTTGAGCGTAGTTTCGGTTAGCAGGAAAAAGGCGTGGATAGTGTCGATCGTGATTGGCAATTTTCCAAATATATATCAGCATGAGAGGAGTTTTGCATCAGGGTTTTTTTTTTTTTTTTTTTTTTTTTTTTTTTTTTTGCAACTGGCGATGGCTACGGCTATTTAACAGATGAGTTTATCGGGATGATGTTTAGTTTTTATTTTAGTTTTTTTACTTCTGTTTTAGAATTATTCTAAAATTACTCGTATGACCTAGAGACTTTTAAGTTATCGTCATCAATTCACGTGTTTTGTTTAGGTTAAAATGGTATCAGAGGCTTAAGTAAGAGAGTTCTGGATGATTTAGAATCAAGATCCAACACCCTTACACACACCATATTTAATCTGCTGAGAATTGCCAAACTGTTTATTCTAATATGAAAAGTATAACATTAGGATTTTTTTTTAGCAATTTGTGAATTTTGGGGGTTAAAATATGAGACTGGAGTTGTTGATTTATGGGTACTACGTCATATAAAAAGGAAACGAGAAGTTAGTTGATGGAAAGAGCTATTGTCAGTGTTTTTTTATAACTTCTAAAATAGAATAAAAAAGTTTTGAACTGACGGAGGAGTCTTGAAATGTGCCAAAATGTAGTAAGTGGTGATTAAGATGTGAGATTAGACATATTAAGAAATACATTAGAGAGGAAACATGTGAAAGGCAAACAGTAGTGATCAAAAGTCAATCTGGATAAGAATTTAGTAGCTAACTTTTCTTTTTTTTTTCTCTTTTTATTGGACTTTCTTGAACTTTTCTTCAAATAATAGTAAGAATCTGATAAAAAGTAGATTCCTATCAAAGTATGCCCATCACCCTCATCCCTCTCTCTCTCTCTTTCTCTCTAGAGCTAAGTTAGCTCAGCTAACCCATTGACGGTAGGTCACGGAAAAAATGTAATGAAAAATTGAACTAAATGTGTTGGATAGAGAAAAAAATATAAATAAATTCTGTTTCCGTTAGTTTAGACTTAGACTCTACACTCTAACACACTACCTCTACCACTTNTGTGAAAGGCAAACAGTAGTGATCAAAAGTCAATCTGGATAAGAATTTAGTAGCTAACTTTTCTTTTTTTTTTTCTCTTTTTATTGGACTTTCTTGAAGTTTTCTTCAAATAATAGTAAGAATCTGATAAAAAGTAGATTCCTATCAAAGTATGCCCATCACCCTCATCCCTCTCTCTCTCTCTCTTTCTCTTTCTCTCTAGAGCTAAGTTAGCTCAGCTAACCCATTGACGGTAGGTCACGGAAAAAATGTAATGAAAAATTGAACTAAATGTGTTGGATAGAGAAAAATATAAATAAATTCTGTTTCCGTTAGTTTAGACTTAGACTCTACACTCTAACACACTACCTCTACCACTTNAAAAATATAAATAAATTCTGTTTCCGTTAGTTTAGACTTAGACTCTACACTCTAACACACTACCTCTACCACTTCCTCCATCGTTATCAGAAACAATTAATTATTACTGTATTTTGTATTCTTGTTTTTTTTATGTAGTATTACTAATGCTCTTGCACCTGAATTTATAAATTATTCATGCAGAGGAGTGTGACACTGACTGGCCTAATGGGTCTGTGGTGGGAGTGAATAGTTCCTGACTTTTCCATTGGGTGGTTTTCTCTCTGTGGTGTATGTAATACTTTCTCCATTTTCACTCTTTCCCCCCGAAAAGGGAAGAATAACAAATAAATGTGGTTTTGTTGGGTAAGTAAATGAGTTGTTGAGAACAAAGGAGGTATTGATGTGAGAATTTTGGTATCATTCCTTTATATTTCTATATTATTTTACCTAATATTGAGTACTATAAAGTCCTCCTTTCTTCAGTTAGATTGATCAGAGAGAAAAAGTAAACGATGGGAAATCACAAGGGTTTGGCTATTGAGCTATTGCGTGATGAATTATAGAAAAAAAAAGTTGAAAATCCTACAAACCTTAAACCTTGAGAGTGACAAAAGGTGGAAGTGAAAGTTTGAGAGAACAAAGGACTAAAGTTCCTTGTGGATCATATTCAAATTTGTATTCATAAACTAGAACTTGATATGATTTAGATAAAAAATTTAACTAACTTGGAGCCAGAGGGTAACGAAAATCGATTTTTGTGAAAAGTGCCTTCAAGTTTAGTATTAGTATACTTTTGACAACGGCCTCTCAAAAACAGAACTTTTTAAATATGGATATGGAAAAAGTTTTTTTTTTTTTTTTTTTTTGATTTTGATTTTGATTTTGAAAAATGTGATTTGAACTAAAGATACCTTATGTTTTCTACAGGTTATGATTAGTTAGTATGAAAATGATCTTGCCATTTCTACTTTCTTTTGAATTTTTTTTTTCTTAGATCATTTTCTCCCTTGTAGAGAAATGGCTTCTTACATCCATTTCTTTACAATGAGAAAGTGAAGATTAAGTTTTTCCTTTGAAATATGCTAGATTCATTAGAAGAAGTATAGAGCAGAAGTAATAGAAATCTAAAGTATTGACGAGAATTGAAGACCTTCGAAGTCAAGTGAAAGTCAAAAGAGAACGATATTCTGCAGGGAAAAAAAATTAAAAAAAGAAGATTGGTTCTTTTTTCTTTTTTTTTTTTTTTCTCTAAAGGGTCTAGTTCTAGTTCTAGTTTTAGTTTTTAGCTCTACCTCTCTTTGGAATTTNTTTTTTTTTTTTTCTCTAAAGGGTCTAGTTCTAGTTCTAGTTTTAGTTTTTAGCTCTACCTCTCTTTGGAATTTGAGTCTTTGAGAAAACATTGAAAAGGAAGTTTTGGCGGAAGCTCCTTTAACAGGGACTGATTATAAGTACGAATCTTAATTCTAGAGAAGAACAAAATCTCTCGTTTGTGGTAAACGAGAAAAACATAATCCGTGACCAGAGTATAAATATAAAGGTGTTGNAAGAACAAAATCTCTCGTTTGTGGTAAACGAGAAAAACATAATCCGTGACCAGAGTATAAATATAAAGGTGTTGTTTTCAAAGAATAATCCATTGCATGGTTAGATTAAATGAAATTGGGAGGGAAAGTTTATATTTCAAAAGTATAGATAAAATTGAGAGGTCAAGGAGTTAGTTATTGAAAAGTGAAAGTGAAAAGTCTTTGAGTTTTCACTTTATGAGAGAATCCTAATTTTAGTTTTAAGGTTTGAAAATAAATAGGTTGTTGGTAAGAGTGATTATGATTTAGGATTTATATNTAAGGTTTGAAAATAAATAGGTTGTTGGTAAGAGTGATTATGATTTAGGATTTATATTACCTTTTGAAGTGACGTTGAAAGTTCGAAGCCTGTATGATTCTTCATCCTCATCTTCGGGTGATTGATTATTATCCGGTACATCAAGAAAAGTTGTATTTCTACGTCCCTTGACAGAATTAGCTCTTCTTGTAGAACTGGACCGTAGAACTTGTGGTGACTTGGGTAAACCAGTTGGTTTTGTTGAGGCTCTACGTTGAATAATAGGAGAACTCTCAGGTGTATTAATAGAAGGGATAACACCAAGTCCTTTCTTATCTTTTTCAGGTGTTGATTTATCAGAACCTCTTCTTGTTTCAAAGGCAGTACTTTGTCGTCTAAGGACTTTAGGTGAGTCCCTTGGTGGTGTTGAATGTGGTGGGGTTTGTTGATGTTGAGTATGGGGATATGTAATTGTAGTGGTTGCTATTGCCGCTGGTAGCGGTGGACCATTATATAAGGAACTATTACTCATTTCTCCACTGTTACTAGTAATAAGTCTGCCAGTACTTGGTATTTTCTTTAAAAAAGGATTGTAAGAATCTTGACAGTCTCTAAGTGCTCCTTCACTAGATGCCAAGTCCAAGTGTTGTTGATAGTCTTGAATATCTTGAATATCTCTTCGTTTGATTTTAGGTTTTGATCCAACTACACGAGCACTCTGTGAGCGATGAGCTCCATGTTTCTTCTGACTCGTTGTCGTCGTAGATTTGGTCTGGGAACTCAACCCAACTTGTCTCCCACCAGAATTACCCGAGGTAGAATATTCTTCAGGACGATATCGGGATGATTGCCCATTTTCTCTTGAACTGTTTATATAGATTCCTTGAGTTCGTCTCCCAACACCTCCACCAATGAAAGTAAGACTTTGTTCAGAGTCTGTACTCCTATTATTGTCAAATGTAGATGCGGAGATTGAGGCAGATCGACCTTTACTAACCATAGTAATTCTAAAATTATTATAATGAGACTCTTGTTCAAGTGTCATAGTTACCCTTGGTTTTACTGACCCTGGCTACAGTCGATTAAAAAAATNATAATGAGACTCTTGTTCAAGTGTCATAGTTACCCTTGGTTTTACTGACCCTGGCTACAGTCGATTAAAAAAAATTTTTTTTTGTTAGAAATAGTTCAAATTTCCAATTAGGTCAACTGTAGAGAGTCACCTTGTCCGACTTTTACTGTCAGGTTTGAAATTTTTTTTACATGATTTTCAGACAAGAAATTGAGTAGTTGAGTTTTTTTTTTTTTTTTTCTCGTTGATCTGTTGTTGCACGATACACTCCATCAACTATGACATACGGGACTCTGTCTTCAGTTCTGATTTGGCAGAAGTATAGTTTTTTGAATGATTTTTCTTGTTTTGATGTGAACTTGGACTATCGAAGCGAAGCTGTCAGGAAGGAATGGGGTCAGGCGTTCTAGAAAATAAGATGATAAAGTTTCAGTGAGTTCTTAAAAAAAATTAGTTCACTCAATATGTCATAATGGTTGTAAAAAGGATTTATAAGAAACCATAAANGTGAGTTCTTAAAAAAAATTAGTTCACTCAATATGTCATAATGGTTGTAAAAAGGATTTATAAGAAACCATAAGTATAAAATTTTTGGAATAGAATAGAAGAAAAATAACTTCTAGCCCATTCACAGTGCTTCAGTAACTATTTTCAAATCCGGAGATAGTAAATGGATTGTTTTTTTTCTCTGTACGGATGAAATGAATCAGAGAATAGAGGCAGTGAAAGTAAGTTACTAGGGGTAAAATCACTATGGATTTTTTTTTTTTTTTCGAAACGTACGCGTTATTTTAACATTATTAAATGTCATTTTTAGTTTCTCCCATTGGAATTCAGTTGGCCTCTTTTTTTTTCTTAATGGCCATGGGAACATAATCAAATTTGACTTTTTAAAAGCGCCTATCTGGCTGTTTTCTTTGGCACTTCTCTGTTCAATATGAGTTTAGAAAGTTATTGAAACAGAAGTTATACGAGTTTGCTGGAAATGTTGTAAAAATTTGTATAAAAAAAATAGGGTGATGTGATGGCTATTTATATTTATATTTATATATTTCTTTTTTCTAAATCTGTTTTGTCCAATTTTTTTTGAAATCGAAATTTTTTGACCTGACGTTTTTCTCTCTCCCCTGTGATCTGTTTTCCATCCGATTTAAAAGGTAGTGAATCACCAGGAGTGAGATGAGGAGTGAAAAGATAGAAAGATACAAAAAGCTATTTTTTTTTATTTTTATTTTTTTTTTTCATTTTTGGAAAGTGGGCTTGTTGACATAAATTATGGACAATTATAACACCCACCGAAAGTGATGGAAAAGGCTGATCCAAGTGAAATTTTAATGAAGTATGTGAGATCTTTCACAGATTTAATAAATCTTAGAAAACATAAGGCGTACATATTTCAAAAAAAATTGAAATTTCTGGTGCTTTTTATCATGAAAATGATTTCCGTACAACTTATTAGTTAATAATATCTTTTAACATTTACATCATCCAAGTTTCCCATTTTGATAGCTTTATGACTCAAATGCCGATTCTGGTAAAAAAAAAATAATAAAGTTGGCAAAGATTTTACAAACAATATTAGGGTTATGTAACAGATTCGAATTGCGTAANAAAAAAAAAATAATAAAGTTGGCAAAGATTTTACAAACAATATTAGGGTTATGTAACAGATTCGAATTGCGTAAATGTAAGTCACATTGTTAAGAATTGGCGATGACCGGAACAATTAAAACTGTCAGGCTCGGGTGATTATAAGGAACGTAACTATCTTGAAAAGTAGGGAATTTACTAATTACAAAGAAATTTACAAACTTACAGTTGACAGATTACACGGTTCCGATCCGATAGTGTCGTCAAGTTGAGTTTTTTTTTTTTTTTTTTTTTTTGAAACGAAACCAAAAATATTTGTTTTAGTTTTTAAACGTACTGACTTGACTTGGCTGGCACGAGCACTCGCTTGAGAGGAAATGGAAATGGAAATTAAGAAAAAGGAGTATTTTTTTTTTTGGCTGTTGGTTCAAACAAAAGTTTGAATGGTGTGGGACGGTGGGGTATAAAATTTCTAAAAAAAAAACTTATTCTTTACTTTGCAGTGATGCAGAGAGACAATTGTGAACTTTGAGTTCAAATATTTTTTGTTTCTGAACTGTTGGTGGCTGACTGTGGCCACTGAGCACAGAACTTCTTTCTTATAAGTTCACCAAAAACTATTCTCCTTAGTGGAGTGTGCTTGCGTCGGAAACGGGCTAAAACCCGGCTTTCCCTCTGTTTCTAACTCCAAAGACTGACTGATGATAAACTCATTGTATTCTACTCTAAACCCCGAAACTTAAACTTTTTTTTCGTTTTTTTTTTTGTTGTTACCTGCCCCTCCNTGATATCTTATGAGAAAACTAATAAAGTTCATTGAGTTGTGCATTTTAGATCTTTGAAAAAATGAGTCACTTATTACATCTCCATTTATTTTCATTATTATTTCATTACAGAGTGCGCTCGGGATTTTTATCGAAGAAAGGAGTCTATTGAATTTCCTTTCATCTGAAATTTCATATTTTTTTTCTTTCCTTTTTTTTTTTTTTTTTTTAGAAAAATTGTCTAATAAATTTAGTTGTATAACGAGAGATGAGATAAAGGTGACAGGTGATTTATTACAATCTCTGTGTTTTATATATAGATTTTTCTTTTCTTGTAGAGCTTTTTATTATTATTGTTTTTTTGTTTGATTTTGGTTACGGTTTATTCCTAGAGGTTATTCCTAAAGGTTGTGGTCCAAAAGAGTAAATCAGTAAATGGAGATCTGAAAAGCAATTTTTTTTTATAAAAAGAGAAATGTAATATTTGTATAGATGTTGAGATTTAAGAGAGAATATTTTGATGATATTGATATGGATATTTGAAATGTAGAGTTCCAGAAGAAAATAAGCTTCTAAGCTCTTCTTTCAACTCTATTGACGTCTTCCCATCGAACTATGCTTGCTTGCTATCTACTTTTTGTTTGTTTTATTTTGTTTGTTTTTTCTTCTGCAAGATTAAGTTTGGTTTATTATAATTTATAGCGATTTAACGTCAATCTCAATCTTCTTCCCTTTGATTTGGAAAACGAGCAAAAAAAAATAGTCTTGTGCTCGCCTTGAGGTGAAAGTCAAAGCAAGTTTACATTTTCTGAATGAATTTCTGGTTTTTATTTCTTTGCTCCTNAAAATTTTTTTTTTTTTTTTTTTTTTTTTTTTTTTTTTTTTGTGGTTTTCAGATGGTTCTGTTTCAAATTTAGATATCCTTTGGCGTCAGAGAAGTAATATCTTGTTGAAAAAGTTCGTCTTGATCTATAGTTATTTCCGTTCTACCTTATAAATTCTGAATCCAAAACTGAAAAGTCGATAATGAAGGTGTGTAGTTTTTTTTTTGTTATATATTATATAACAAATTTAATTATAATTTTGGTTTTGGTTTTGGTTATGTATGTATTTGTGTAAATCGCAGAGGCTTCTGCGTTGACGTTTAATTTNATAATTTTGGTTTTGGTTTTGGTTATGTATGTATTTGTGTAAATCGCAGAGGCTTCTGCGTTGACGTTTAATTTATGAGAAGCTTTATTTGGCTATGGGCTAAGTCCTTTCGAGAGCAGTTTCTCCCCAGTGGAAAGGGCATTCCTTACATGAATAGTTAATATTTTAGTTTGAGAGGACTTTCTTTGGTTGGTAAAAATATGGAGTTTGCTAAGGGTACTTGGCTAATAACGAAATACCATTTGTCATATTCGTTACTATAAGGGAATGTTGTTAACTCAACCTTAACTTCAACCTCAACTTCAGTTCGATGTAACAAAGTCAATAATTTCTGTCGGGGTTTTCACTACCGAATTTTCTCTCTTGAGTTTTCGTTTACTGTTGATCATTATAGAATCCTCAAAAATGAGTGATCTGAAATAGGATATAAAAAAAGAAAGGGATGAAATTGAACCGTTTTTTAAGATTATGGGNTCAAAAATGAGTGATCTGAAATAGGATATAAAAAAAGAAAGGGATGAAATTGAACCGTTTTTTAAGATTATGGGAAGACTTTGGAAAATACTTGGAAATATTATGGAGATTTGAAAATATTGATTTTCATTGTCAAATTCTTCATTTTAAGACATTTGATTAAATATTTAGACAGTGAGTAGAGTCTAAAAAAGAGAAATGCGTCAGAGATTTGTCTCATGATGAGATCAAGATAATTCTAACGACTAAGGATTACAACTATGTAATTCCTATGTTTAAACATCATGAATTGTCTGAAATTTTGCGTATACTATGAAATGAGTCATAATAATATCCCACGCTATGTAAATTTATTGAATCATTTCCGAAAACGTGAACAAAATAAATATGATTTTAAATTTTTTTTTTCTTTTTTTTTTTTTGTGGAGAGATTTTATTTTTAAAAAGTAAAAGTTAGTGTTGGAAGTTAATGGAACTTGATAGATGAGATTTAGTAAGTTTCTAAAAAAAAAGTTTTTTTTTTGTCATACATGAGTTCTTTGCACTATTAGATAGAGTAAGCTAAGCAACAGTGTCACATAATGTGACACTGTTGCCAGAGTATATGTAATGTGACTCACATTACATATACTCTTGCAAGAGTTTATTTCCTTAGTTTATTCTTTAGATTTTTGGTAGAAAACTAAAAATGACATCATTAGTTGAGTTTTGAGTGTTTTTGGCACACTGACATCAGATTTTGAGTTGAGAGTCTCATTGGATAAGAAAAGAACCAATTGGAGAATCGAAATGATGACTTTGACTCTCTTGCTACTTACTAAGAACCGGGTCCAATTTATTAGCAACTTGACTTTGAACGTAATGTTCTGTCTGCTACTGGTGTTTGCTACATCTGGTTCTGGTTTACGTTTCCGAGTTCATTTCATTTAGTAAAATTTTTTTATTTTTTTTTTTTGGATGATTTAGTACATTTGTTCAACAGATAGGTTTTTACGCAAGTTTTTAGTCTCAANTCAAAAATGAGTGATCTGAAATAGGATATAAAAAAAGAAAGGGATGAAATTGAACCGTTTTTTAAGATTATGGAAAGACTTTGGAAAATACTTGGAAAAATTATGGAGATTTGAAAATATTGATTTTCAGTGTCAAATTCTTCATTTTAAGACATTTGATTAAATATTTAGACAGTGAGTAGAGTCTAAAAAAGAGAAATGCGTCAGAGATTTGTCTCATGATGAGATCAAGATAATTCTAACGACTAAGGATTACAACTATGTAATTCCTATGTCTAAACATCATGAATTGTCTGAAATTTTGCGTATACTATGAAATGAGTCATAATAATTTCCCACGCTATGTAAATTTATTGAATCATTTCCGAAAACGTTAACAAAATAAATATGATTTTAAATTTTTTTTTTTATTTATTTTTTTTTTTTTGTGGAGAGATTTTATTTTTTAAAAGTAAAAGTTAGTGTTGGAAGTTAATGCAACTTGATAGATGAGATTTAGTAAGTTTCTAAAAAAAAAAGTTTTTTTTTTGTCATACATGAGTTCTTTGCACTATTAGATAGAATAAGCTAAGCAACAGTGTCACATTACATATACTCTGGCAAGAGTTTATTTCCTTAGTTTATTCTTTAGATTTTTGGTAGAAAACTAAAAATGACATCATTAGTTGAGTTTTGAGTGTTTTTGGCACACTGACATCAGATTTTGAGTTGAGAGTCTCATTGGATAAGAAAAGAACCAATTGGAGAATCGAAATGATGACTTTGACTCTCTTGCTACTTACTAAGAACCGGGTCCAATTTATTAGCAACTTGACTTTGAACGTAATGTTCTGTCTGCTACTGGTGTTTGCTACATCTGGTTCTGGTTTACGTTTCCGAGTTCATTTCATTTAGTAAAATTTTTTTATTTTTTTTTTTTTGATGATTTAGTACATTTGTTCAACAGATAGGTTTTTACGCAAGTTTTTAGTCTCAAGTTTTAGTTTTGAGTACTATTTTACATTTTTTTCTATGGACAATTGTAAGTTTAGTATATAAGATTTAAGATTTAAAAACTCTTAATAGGATTTGGGAGTAAGGAGAAAAATGAAATTTTGCTTGGATTGCAAAATAAAAAAAAAATTTTTTTTTTTTGGCATGGTTAGTGAGTGAAAACTGCATGCTACTTTGCTTTGTCTTGAAAAAAATAAAGTTTTGAATAGATATAATTGTCTACAGTTTTATTATTTAAAGGCTTTGTTTCCTATTTTTCGGTGGGTATTTGTTGCGTGCAGGAAATCCAAAAGTTTTTTTNAGATTTAAGATTTAAAAACTCTTAATAGGATTTGGGAGTAAGAAGAAAAATGAAATTTTGCTTGGATTGCAAAAAAAAAAAAAAAAAAGAAAAAAAAAATTTTTTTTGGCATGGTTAGTGAGTGAAAACTGCATGCTACTTTGCTTTGTCTTGAAAAAAATAAAGTTTTGAATAGATATAATTGTCTACATTTTTATTATTTAAAGGCTTTGTTTCCTATTTTTCGGTGGGTATTTGTTGCGTGCAGGAAATCCAAAAGTTTTTTTTTTTTTTTTTTGGCTCCTATTACTGCATGAGTGAGTATAAGTTTTGAAAGTTGCAGAGTGAAACTAGGACCTGGGAGTGAAAATAGGTTTAAAATAATTATTGTTGCAAGCTACCATGTTCAAATTGTGGTAAGAGAAAAAAGAGTGAAAGTAGGGTAAATGTGAAATCTTTTTTTCTTTTTGTCTTATACATAGGTATCATTAATCTTAAATTATGTACAGTTTCAGAGTTTACTTCCTTTTCTCTACAGACTTACTGCATTATTGGAGTAATTTGATAAAAAAAATTTGGACATGAGAAATACCAAATAGAAATCTATCTATCAATAACTNATTGTAAGGTACCATGTTCAAATTGTGGTAAGAGAAAAAAAAAAAGTCTGTCTTGACTATTTGGTATGGTGAAAGTGAAAGTAGGGTAAATGTGAAATCTTTTTTTCTTTCTGTCTTATACATAGGTATATTCTATCATTAATCTTAAATTATGTACAGTTTCAGAGTTTACTTCCTTTTCTCTACAGACTTATTGCATTATTGGAGTAATTTGATAAAAAAAATTTGGACATGAGAAATACCAAATAGAAATCTATCTATCAATAACTACTATTTGAGTAATTGAACTAATTTTCTATAACCGGATTCATTCTTTTGAATAAATGATGAAAATTTTAGGTTCCTATTGTTAGGGTTCAATATAAATGAAAAACTTTTTGAGATATATACATATATATGAAATGTTTTTGAAAAATATTTCCGGCATAAGAAATATAATCTGGAGTGAATTTTATATAAGAAAATTTTGGGAAATAATGGTAAACTATTTATTTTTTATTATTTTTTTTTTGTGTCTAGTTCCTGTGTTTTGATATTGAATTTAATATTGAATCAATAAGTTGGGATATGAAATAAAAAACACGAGGGAAGTTTAAATGGAAGATTGAATAGAGTAACAACCACTTGTTTTGGTTTTTATTATTAGATTTGAGTCTATGAATTTTTTATATAAAAATTTAGATAGATTGATAGAGAAGTGGGCTAGAAAGGGTTAGAATCAATTTAAGAAATTGACATTTTATTTCTAAAGATATATATGATATATGATATAATTCTTCTAAAGTCTATCCAATTGATTCACTATTTGACATTTTTNGGAAGATTGAATAGAGTAACAACCACTTGTTTTGGTTTTTAGATTTGAGTCTATGAATTTTTTATATAAAAATTTAGATAGATTGATAGAGAAGTGGGCTAGAAAGGGTTAGAATCAATTTAAGAAATTGACATTTGATTTCTAAAGATATATATGATATATGATATAATTCTTCTAAAGTCTATCCAATTGATTCACTATTTGACATTTTTTTTTTTTTTTTTTTTTGTTATTTTTCAGGTTTAATATTGTCGGATGAAGTTCTGAAGATAGATGTAATCAATTGTAGCTTGGAAATTAGAAGATTTAGTTGACTTATTTAAGACTCCATGCGTCATCGCTTAGAAGATTTTCGTTTTTTTTTTTTTTTTTTTTTTTTTTTTTTGTTCAAGAATGAGGTCGACCATCCCAATTTCTGGTGAAAGTCTCATCTAATTTAATTATTTTCTGACTTGATTCTTCTCATCTCTTTCTGTTGGTGAGTTATAATGAGTTTTAATTTTCTTTTTACTATGTGTAGTAAGTGTGTAAGATGAGATTCGTATAGATAATTCAATTTCATCTAATGCGAACGGATTTTCAGAATAGTAGTTAGTACTGAAGGTGACTAACTTTTGACTCATCGAGTCGTATTTTTGTATCGAGTCCATTTTCAATTTATAAGAGAGAGAAAAACGAAAAAAAAAGTTTGAGTTTACATTTTCGTTTGAAGATACGATATCGTAAAATCTAAGAATGAAATATTATTGAAATGGTGATTTTATGGTACATTTTATGGTTATAAGAATAAGGGGTTAAGAAATATGTGGTTCTTATAGATTTTTTTTTTCATGTTATCAAAATCGTGTCGTGTCCACATAGACACCGACACCAGGCAGGACATGAATTTACTATTTGGTAGATTATTCTTGCTCTAATATCTGTCATGACTTGTNATCAAAATCGTGCCGTGTCCACACAGACACCGACACCAGGCAGGACATGAATTTACTATTTGGTAGATTATTCTTGCTCTAATATCTGTCATGACTTGTCACGTTGAGTTGAGTTTGATTCCTAATTACTAATTAGTAAGTGGAAATCAGGTAAATAAATGAAATATGAAAAGGAACAGAACTAATACAATTTCTCATGCTTGTGTTGAGACAGAAGTGAGCGCCGAAAACTTTTTTTTTTTTTTTTTTTTTTCTACAGAAACCTTAGGATATATCCTTGAGCTTTTGTGGGCTTATGTTTTAAATTGAGAGTGGATAATAAATTAATACTCGGAAATTTTTTTTTTTAATACTTCCTTCTTCCTGCTAAACTGATAATCCTGATAAACTTTACTAAATGATAAAGATAAAAATTTAAATTTAGTAAAGATAAGGTTAAGAAGTTGGTAAAAAAATAAAAACTAAGATTTGTGGGGATGTTATTGGTGGTCATAAAAGGCAATAAATAAATGTCCCAGTACTCGCCCACTTTACATATAAAATAGTGAATGGGCGCTCATTTTTTGAATTTTATATAAAATAGTGAATGCGCGCTCATTTTGTGAATTTGTGTCAGATGGTTGTTAAGATTTTTCTTTGAATTTTCTAAATGGGACATTTCCTAGTGGTTGAGTTTCTGATGAAATGATGATGCGATTATGAAATTCATCCAATCAGTGTGGAGAGTAATGATGAAACGATGTCGTCTTTGAAGCTGTGTCTAATTTCTGAAACCTTTTTGAACCATAAATTCAAAAGCAACGTGATTCCAAAAATTAATTACACTAATTTTTTTATCATTAAATTAAGAGAAATATAATATTTTGAGATAGAGGAGAAAGGAGAAGGTTGGAATTTATTAAAATATGATGTGTTTTTGTAATACAGGATNCTGTGTCTAATTTCTGAAACCTTTTTGAACCATAAATTCAAAAGCAACGTGATTCCAAAAATTAATTACACTATTTTTTTATCATTAAATTAAGAGAAATATTAATATTTTGAGATAGAGGAGAAAGGAGAAGGTTGGAATTTATTAAAATATGATGTGTTTTTGTAATACAGGATNTAATATTTTGAGATAGAGGAGAAAGGAGAAGGTTGGAATTTATTAAAATATGATGTGTTTTTGTAATACAGGATTATCCAAACTCTTTTTTACCTGTGAAGTTGATTTTATCAAAAATGTGTTTGAAGAGTTAAAAATTAAGAATTGAGAGCGCGTAATTTTAAGTATAATTTCGATTCTTTAGTGACATTAAATTATCACACTCAACCTCAAACCTTTAATAAAACAAGCCTTTATTTGTAGAGTCTACATCTATCTATCTACCTGATGTTTTCTTCTTTTCACATTTCTGTATTATTGTCTACCTCGTTACCTTTTTTTGCCTGTTTTGGAGGAAGTTAGGGAAAAGTAGAGTAAAAGAATAACGATAACGAATGGATGGATAACCCTGTACACAACACCATATCGACATCACTTGGAGAAAGTCTTCTCATTCTGGTTTTTTTTTCTTCTATTGGATTAAATTCAATCAATTTAGTTTAGGAAAGAATCTTCTAGTAAAGAAAGAGATTAGTTTTTTATCTTGACTTAAGTCAACAAGTCATTCTTAGCGTGAGAATGAAGTATAAGATTTATAATGTTGATGCTACAGTGGAACTTGGTTATAATAAAGTTTGATATAATGAAGTCTTTGGTAGAATGTTAAAAACATCGTCTATAGTGAAATACGTTATTTTTTTTTTAATAATCACGGTATCCTTGATTTTATTATAGTCGAGGTTCACTGTATGTTCAAACAGTGATTGTGTTTTGTTTTTTTTAATTAAAACTAACTACACCCATGTACAAATTAATAAAACAGCAATAAATTATGAGTAAAAAACAATCANTAATAATCACGGTATCCTTGATTTTATTATAGTCGAGGTTCACTGTATGTTCAAACAGTGATTGTGTTTTGTTTTTTTAATTAAAACTAACTACACCCATGTACAAATTAATAAAACAGCAATAAATTATGAGTAAAAAACAATCAGAACTTCAGGATGAAAGGGTTAAACTACTTTTATATAAGAAACAATTCGTAAGACATGAATTTTATGAGATATAGTAGTTGATGGATATAAAAAAAAAATTTTTTTTTGGAGCGAAATTTTTGTTATAGCTGTAGCTAATGTAAGACGAAAATCATCATTACCATTTCCGTCTAACATCAATATGGTCTATAACGAATTATTCTCCCATGCTAAATACATTACGCTGCGGTTCAAAATCACATATTGGAAATTTGATCTTATAACCAATATAGTCTTCTAAGGAATGATCTTATATCCGTCGATTACTGTACTTCAAATCCTGGGACTAGGTGTTCTATTATTGACTGTTTTTGAGTTTGATGGACTTGGTAAAAAATCTAGGCTAGTTGGAAATTGGGGTGTATCAATACAAACCATGCATATTCTTGACTTGCGTTTTCCACGAGAAGACCTAAGTGTTTCGTTAATAAGTTTTTGTAAGTACCATGGATCCAATTAAGGATAAGCGATTTTATAATAAATGGTGTCAGGGATGACAACTTTAGAATTTTGAAAAGTTAAAAAAATTTTTTTTTTTTTTTTTTTTTGTTGCAGGTTACACGGAAGGCTTTTGTGGCTGATCTGACATTGTCATTTTCAAGTTTTGTCTAGATGAATTTTCTTGAAGTTTCTTGACATTTTGACTACATACACCTCTTGTAGTAAAATTGATGTATAATAATAATGTAAAACTTCTAAGACCCTCAGGTAAAAATTTTGTTTTTGAGTTAACTATCCAGCGCAAATTTAGAATTAAGACTTTATTTACTCTGACGAAAATGATGATCATTACTCAGCTCGTTTTGAAATTAAAAATGATAAGAAAAATCCCAAAAACTGAAGGTTATGAGTAAATCCTTTTCACTATGTCTCGGCACGTTGTTCAAACTCAAACAACGTTACTAGACGGCTGCTTTTTTTTATAATTATCGAAAAGATAGGTTGAAATTTTCTAGACATTTTTTCAATTTGGTTCTTGTTGACAGATTATCTGAAGGGAGCAATAGTTCATCTGTGCTGTCTCTCTCTGAGTATATTCTCTTATTGGTAAAGTTCATGCGTCATACCTAAAGTCAAGGAACTGAAGTTACTAAAAATTAAAAATACGCCAACATGTGAAGGCGGGCCTTTCTATGACTATGAGTAAGTAACATGGAATTCATTATCCTATATGATATTGTTAAGATTAAATTCTAAAATGATGACCAACTTCAGGTCGTTTTGATAATTCTATGACGATTCATTATTCCCTTAACCTACTCTGAAATCAATGATTTTTAATTCTATTTTTTTCCAATTCTATAGACTTTTGAGGCTTTTACTTTGATGTTTTTGTTCTGTTTTCATATTTGTAGAATAGGCGATTGGTCTATGGTGGAAAGTCGGGAGTAGTCTTTGACGTAAGGTTTCTTTCTCATTGCCAGTCTACTCACTTATATGGATGAGTGAGTCCATTCATGTCAACATGACTACTATGATGACCAACTCAGCTCTCTTTGACAAATTCTCTGAAGATTCATTGTTCCCTAAACAACTTCTCTGAGGTCATGTGAATGGACTCACTACTTCCGTTGTGTAGACACAGTGGAGAGAAATAGTTTTTAATTATTTTTCGGATGTTGTTTGTACTAGAGAACATGGATGATGGAGTTGGGAGCAAAACAGAACCAGATTTTCTGTAAGTACTATTACTACTCTTTCATTTAGAATCTTTTGAAATTTACAGATTCCATTCTCTGTAATTCCCAAAAGTGGTTTACTGTATTTCAATGATGATCTTCTTGTCTCGTTCGTATGAAATTTTTCTCATATATTGTAGAAAAAAAAAACACATTGATTTTAATTAATTATTTAGTCTGAGAATTACAAGAACCCACTTACTTCAAGGTCTTGTCTGTTCCCTTCATTTCTTGTTAACGCCTTCTCTCATAAACTCTCAGAGTATCATTTAATTTTAAAATTTTAATTAAATTTATGCTCCTCATTCTTCTTCTAATTCCGTCACTCAATTTTCTCCTAGAATGGAATTTGGTGTTTTCTATATTGTCATTTGTGTCAGTTCTAATTCAATGTCAAGACTCATAAGACTTATGCAATATTTATATTTTATATATAAAATTTGGTTTCTATTGTTTTTGTTTTTCAGATACTGTTTGACTCAAGATTTACCGACGTCACTGTCATCGCAGTTTCAAAGCGTTTTACGTTTTTAGGTAAGATATGGCTGTCATCTATAGAGAGCGTGGTGGGCCTTATTGAATTTCTGTTCTTTCGGATAACTCTAGTTCAAATAGCCTTAAAAAAAAATTTTTTTTTAAAGCTATTCGCCACACAAGTTGAATTAAGTTAATGAGATTGAGTTCGTGAGTTTGTAAGATCAGAACCCTTTTCCCTTTTCAGTGTTTCTTATTCGTCGTCGAATGTGAGTCAACTCCCTCAAATTGCATGTTTTTTCCTGCTTAATATACACATCCATATCCCATTGGGAAATTATTCCATTTTAAACAAATTCTTAAATTATAACAACGAAATGGAGATGGAATAATGGACAGCGCTAACAAACCAAGAAAAAAAAATTTTTTTTTTAGTTCAATCGTTGGAAGAAATTTAATTCATCAAACTACATTTCTGAATACAAATTCAGAGTTACTAAACCGATAATCATAATGGAAAATTTTTAAATTGCTGGAAAATTAAAACTACTCTCGTATCAAAAAAAAAAAAAATACTATGCGAAATTGAATTTATTTTGAATTTATTTTGATATTAAAAATCGCTTATATAGAATTGCGCTGATTTGTTCCAAAGTTTACAGCCAAAAAGCTTTTGCAAAAACACTGTGGTGATACATAAAAAAAAAAGGAATATTTATCATGTTGTATGGGAACAGAAATTCAGTTGGCTATTGTTTTTTTGAAATGATGAATGATTTTACCGCCCCAGTCTGACAATTCATGACTGATTGGTTGATCTGATTTTAATTGAAAAAGATCATAATAAATTTTCATCTCTCCATTTTGTAAGTCTAAATATTTTGTTTTGGTCTTAGTTCTTCAATAAAGAGAACCCACCAGACACGTTAGCAAATCAACAACGATCCTGGAGCATTAACCTTTTAATGCTCTTGTAAACTGACAGCAAAGAAGAGATGCACAAAGANTGGTCTTAGTTCTTGAATAAAGAGAACCCACCAGACACCTTAGTAAATCAACAACGATCCTGGAGCATTAACCTTTTAATGCTCTTGTAAACTGACAGCAAAGAAGAGATGCACAAAGAAATATATCAGAAGAATCATGTTACTGAAAGCTATTTAAGTTGGTTCCGGTACAATAATACAATGCAGTTCTCATATGAAGCAAGAAAGAAGATGAGAAATTAAATGTAAACTTTAGCTTCTTGTTAAAAAAAAATCGAACTCTATTTACTTCAATTTATCAATTTAACGGCTTGAATGGTTGTTCTAGATATAAGGAAATATGGTTAGAAAACTTACGTCAATCGTTTACTTGGACTTTGTCAGTTCTTTAAGTTTTGATAGTAAAGCTTTGTTGTTAAATGACTGATGAATTTGTATTGAAGAGTCTTGATCTGAAGAGGAATTTGATGAGTCTTCTGTTTCTTCATTTCCGGTTCTACTTTCATCATGCTCACTTCCGCGCTTTCTCTCATCTTTTTTACTTTTAGATTTTTTATGTTTGGACTCCTTCCGTTTTTTTTCCTTTTTTGATTTTGATTTTGATTTGGAAGTGCGATGTCTTTCCTTTAGTTTCTTTTTGTGATGATGGGTCTTATTCTCTTGTCTTTCTTTTGAAGAGGATTGAATTAACTTACGTGTCTCACTATTGGGAGAGCTAAAATCTCGCTTTTCTACCCACATGACTCCTTCGTCTTCTGGTTTAGTAGATCTTTGAAAATATTTAATGGGATTCTCTAGCTTTGATTTAAAATTGGGATTTTGAAGCTTTGAGTTCATGTCTTTTGACACGGAGGATTGACCAGGAATTGAATGAGGCAGTGCCGGACCGTACACATCTTCATCGTCACTTGGTTTATTAGTTGTGTCAAAGATTTTTTCTTTGACCGTCTTCTCCGTTTTCACAACATCCTCCATTCGAATTTCACTCTTCTGAAACTGATTTTCGTGAATGGGTTTGGATGGTAGAGTTTGTTGAAGCTTCGAAAAGTCCAAATTATCGAAGATCCCTTTTGTTTTACCCTCTTCTGTGGTTGGTCTCTCTTTTGTATACTCTTTGTCCCAGCGATTACTCTTCCGAGGTGGATTGAGTAACTCTCTGTTGTTACGAGCAGCATCATGTAACCGAACATTTGAAGTTTTCGGATTTATAGGTTCATCTTCTGATGATTCTGATGATGACGAATTCTCAAATATTTCTTTGAACAAATCAATCGATGGTTTTACAAATATGGGCTCAGGAAGTGTATCAGAGTTTGTGGATGTGATTGAGGTTTCAGGTTTTTCATCCTCAGTCCCTGGTGGGCAAATACCCTCCTCTCCTGATGTAGAGGTAGTTGGTTGCAATTGCAGTGGCAGAAGTCCGGGAGGAGGTTTGGAGAAATCTATATTGTCAAACAAAGATCTTTTCATAGATGCAACTTGAGAAAGTTGTGGTGGCGGCTGTGGTTCCGTAATTTTTCTTTCGGATGATCCTCCACTAGTCTCTGGTGCTAAACTGCCTACATTTGGATCGGAATATTCACGCCTAACTCCCACCATTTTAGAACTGAAAAGATGAAAGTTAAATATGAACATAAGCCAAATACTAGTTAACTGTGCTATTAGAAAGACATCTCTTACTCTGGATACGGATGAGGTACATTGAAACGTTTGCAGAGCAATCGGTCNAAATACTGTGCTATTAGAAAGACATCTCTTACTCTGGATACGGATGAGGTACATTGAAACGTTTGCAGAGCAATCGGTCTGGATGCCATTCATGCGTCTTATGAGTCAATTTTCCGAATAAACTCATCTTCGCTGCAACTTTAGGGTCCTGAGTTGCGTCTTTTTCTTGTAGGATCTCCTTCGTTGGTACTGTGAATAAATGAATAAAAAAAAACTTTCACAACTACTGGGAAAATGGGTAACAATAAAAATAAAAATAATTTTAGTTGTAATAATATGGCAAATAAGGCGTTTTAAGTTTTAACTAGTAATCCATAATCCGAAAAAAATATTTTGGGCTAGCTCTAGGTGGGATATCTAAATTACTCGAGGTATCGATCCAAACCAAATATTATTCTTAATTGCGACTAGTATACCAAAAATTATAAGTTATATTAGACTCAGCAACACTTGAATCGTAGGTATACTCATTTACTTAAATTCAATATATTTCCAATTCCAGTAGAATGGTCAATAAAATATCTTCGGGTTAATATTAGCTAAGTAATTATAATCTGAATTAGTTGAGATATCTAAGACAAGCCAGTTATATTCTTCACCCGCAGGCATATTACTTATGTATGTCATAAGCTATATTGGAAATATTCTAGCGGCAAATCAAAAAAAAACCCAAGAATTTCGCTCCTCAATAATTTGATGACACAAAAACTGAAGAAATTGGCAAAGGGTGAACGCTGTTTAGGATTTTAATGTGAATAAAAAAAACACTGCAATTTTTGTCTTACTTTTTAGAACCTTCCTGTAAGTGTGTCTGGCTTACCAATATGTGATATGTCGTGTGATTTGGCTGACACAAACCGTGACGACATAACTCCAGTAATTGGTTTGTACAGAGCAGATGCGCGTTCAAACTCCATTTTCTCTCGTTCCCTTTCCCATTCCGTCATTTCTACTGGTTGTAAATCCTTTAGACACTCTATAACACCAATGGAAATCACAAAGTTTGTAATAATGTGTTTGTTTAGTAAAATGAAGGAAATAATGGAATATACCTGCGAATCCTGCTGCAATTAAGGTCATGTATTTGTCATATCTTTCCTGTTTTTCTGGATTTTTCATAAAAGGCTTGAACGCTGGACGAGTTGTGTCTGATTGCTTTCCAGAGGTATTGGAACTGTATGCCTGAAGTACATCAGTAAATTTTTTAAGTCGTTCTACCTTCTCTAATGCAATGTGTTTCTTTTCTTCTTCTTCTTCTTCCTTCGCTTTGATTGCAATTTCCTCATGTTCCTGTTGCGTCAATGGTATTTTTTCCTCACCTAAGAGGACTTGACGTTCTTGGATACTCAGAGCATGACGATCCAGACCCAATTTCTTTTTTTGACCATCATCTGCAATGCCTGGAAGTGGTTTATCAAATCTGGATTTTCGGATGTAGTGTTTTGGTTCAAATTCCTTCGGTAAAGTAGGTGGTGGGAAATGCTTCCGTTTAGGCTGTAGATTTTTTGCTGTTACAAATCCTAAAAGAGTTCCTCCTTCAGTCTTTTCAGCGTTTCTCTGATCTTTGGCAAACTTTTCCTTCCCACGCCTTGCTTTTCTTTCTTCAGGTGTTTCTAGTGAGAAATCATACTGGGACATATCTGAGCGTGAATAAACTTCCTCGTCTTCATCTTCAAATGCACCAACACCAAAAGCCTAACCATGTGTCAAATTAACTACAAGTTATACATCTCATGTCCATAAAGATCTCACTTACCTCTCCTCTAATGTTTAATTTTCGATTTTCAACACGTGATTTGATTCCAGTTGCCCCACCGAAGACGTCAACAGGACCAAAAGAGAGAGCTGTTCTGTCGAGGCCACTATAACCCAGTCCAAATATATTGTCCTTAGGATTACACAAAGGATCATCAAAATCATCGGGAGCAAAAGTAATATTGTCAACGTCAGTGATGTTGCTGTCGTCTGAGTCGGAACCTTCCGTTTGTTTACGTAATTCCGGAGGCAAGAAACACCCGTAAACTTTTTGATCTGAAACGGTCTCTACTACCATCGGCTCGTTTTCATCTTTAAGTGCCGGCTTATTGATATGTTTCTTTATTTTCTCTTTACGTCTCTCCCTTTCTGCATTCCGCTCGGCTTTACTTAGGCGTGGCCCAATACCTTGACCTGGTTTCCATCCCATTCGCTGCAAAATCCGTATCCCAATGGTTTCTCTACGAAAAATCAAGTATAAATAAATGAGTGTAATTTGTGTAGTCCATACAGTGCTGAATAAATTTATAAATCAACGAGAAGTGACTTTTGTCCCATTCTCTGCTGGAGAAAGTCCTGTTTTATAATTATACATTCAACTTTTTTACAGCAAATAATTTTTTCCAGCACTGTAATCAGAATTCTTGTTAGGCGTTACTTACTTCACTGGTTGAATAATTTGATCCAGTACAGGTAACCCAGGAATTGGTCCAGACGATTCAGGACCTGGGCGTGGTCGCTTTCTACTTTCCTTCTGTTCAAAATCATTTGTTGCTCGCATAACTTGAGGAGCGATTCCAAATGCTCCCATATCCTGTGGAAGAAAATTAACTTATTAGAGATTCCTTCTGTTGCAGCTGTGACTCAAGCTCGTCCTACGATTTGTGACGCACATACTTTTGCGTCCTTTGACTTCTTATCAAATAACCAATATCAATATCGTAATTAATGCTACCAACAAGAGCACCGACAAATAATGGTATACATGGACTATGCGGCATACGAGGTTATAAGTTTGTCGAGCGAATACTGCGCGATCTCGAACCAAATAGCATTGAGCCCACGAAGTTCTCGCCGCGAGATTTTTTATTATTTATTTCGAGATGTGCGCGTCTTCTCATTAAAATTTTTGGCGGTGAAGCTAAAAAGTTTAATTTGCNTAATTAATTAATAAGGGACCAAATTATTCTCATGCAAATAAATCTTCGGTTGGTTTTGGGTTTTTCTTTGAATTAATCGTTACTACAGAAAATTCCTCCTAAGTGTAAAATAGAAATTCAATCCTAACGAACAAGGTTAGAGTCACAAAGACCAGTGTGAAACGGGATGATACTAGGAAGCAATACCTGAAATTGGTGTTCCCGACTTAAAATGGTACTATATTTTATGAAGGCCTATTTCATAATTAAACCCACCAATCAGACTTTCTACTCGACGAGTATTCAACCTCCCTGAATATATCCAATAGTGACATGCTTATTAAATGTGAATGTACCTCTTCGTCCATAAAGTCTTGCACATTCTGAGTTTTCCGTGATGTTATAGTCTCTGCTCGGGCTTGCCTTGATGACTTGAAGTCTGACGGAGTCCATCCTTCCTTCGAGCCCACTGTATTGTAATATCCAGCAGAGAAACCTCCAGTAAAAGCACCGTGGAATCTTCGTCGTCCTTGATCATCAACTGCAATTTGATCTGCGACAGAAACTGGCTTCTTTGTAGGTACTTCATCTAAAAAGAACAATGTCGTCATAAAATATCGATTCATTTAAATTCACCCATTTGTAATCAAGTTTAAGCTTAAGGAAACAATAAACATACCTTCTTCTAACGGCTCTAACGGAGTACCATACTCCACGAAATTGTCATCAGAATCTAACATTTCCAAACTGGAAGTAGTTCAACCTAAAGTCTCAAAATTCAAAACTATTAATTAGTTATTAGATTCCACCTTTCTTCTTATTTTATTCCGTCTGCCTTAGTATTCCCGTGTAACAGTGACAGTCTAGTTTTCTCCAGTCTTACTGAACAGCATCGTCACCTGTTTTAGTGATGTACATCCCCGTCCCATCCATCTTTTGAGAAAAAGGTTAAAAAAAAAACTTTTTTTCATGGATGGTCGCTTCTCGCTTGACAAAGCAACAAATATATTGAAACGTCCTTACTAAACCAGCATGAATGTAAATAATAATCTAAAAATTAAACCTGACAAAAATCAGAAACTAAAAAAAAGTTATTAAATCAAATAACTACCATTATTTATTAAAACCTAAAAAAAATAACTAATAAACCTAGAAATAAAACTACAACAAGCCTTCACATTCACATAAACCTTAAATTTATTCCATCTGTTAAATTAATTTGTTAGATTTATATAGAGGTTAGATTTAGCTTTTATTTTCTAGGTTTATTTTCAGATTATTTGTTTATTTATTTTTATCAATATTTTTTAGAATTCATTTCTGTCCATAAGGAATATAATTCTAAACATCAAATCAAAATCAATGTCTTTGCTTTTCGGAATAATTTTTCCAAAACTTAACAAGTAATTAATAATAAAGTTATACATGACTCTGGCTCCCTCTGTTTTTAAGAGTCAAGAGTCATGACTCTGACTCTGACTCATGGTCGAATCCCAAAAAATCAAGAAGTCATAAACATGACTCTATGAATCGACTCCAAAAGTTTAGAGTCAGAGTCATAGAGAACACTAATTTTGTAATTACTAAATAGTTACTAATTTAGTAGTTGGTCCATTGTAGTGATATACATGGCTCAGCTTTTGGCGTAAGCCAGAGCCAATGGCTCAATGAGCCATGGCTCATGGCTCACCCGAGCGGTGAACCAGCTAATGAGCCATGGCTCTGGCACCGCACTTTTGTTGAGCTGGCTCATGAGCCAGAGCCATGGATCAACATAAAAAAAATTTTTTTTTTTCGTTAATATGCACATTTTGCTAAAAGTGAGAATGACCTAGTGAGAATAAGCCAACACAAATCATAATTATGAACTGGCTAAAGGTAAATTGAGTTTAAGTGACTAAAAATTCCAAAAATTAAAAAAAAAGTGATGATTTGAAAAGAAAAATAAAAAATTAGGGGAAAAGTCGAAGAATTTAGGGGGAAAAATTGAGCCATTGAGCTATGGCTCACAAGTTTCGTTCAGCTGGATCATGAGCCATGGCTCTGGCTCAAAATTACTACATAAGCCAGAGCCATGCACTGGCTCTGGCTCAGAAGTTTTTGTGAGCCAGCTCGAGCCAGAGCCAGAGCCAGAGCCAGAGCCATTGAGCCAGAGCCATGCGGAACACAAGTCCATTGTCCATTCGTAATTCGTAGTATGCCCATTCGTAAGGTCTGTGGAAGGGTGCTGGTTGGTAAACTAGTATTTCTTTCATCGGTTTTGTTTTGTTTTGAATAAATTTCAAAAATTATTTCTAATCCTGGAATGTTTACCGCCAGATCGGAGTGTACAGTCACATTCTCTTTAAAGTCAACTTAATAAAAAATGGCTAATTGTTGGAACAAGTTATGATTTTTTGAAAATTGAAATTTTAGAATATTCCTTTCAAACACCAATCTGTTATAAATATCGTCTCAAAAGAACATCCAAAAATTTCAATTTCCAAAAAAAAAAAAACATACCTTATGTTCAATATAATCTTATAATCTTTGTTTTTAAATAATACTTCGTATCCTAAGTATTAGATTACCTTGTAATGCTTTCGCTGAAACTCCTAACACTTTCTGAAAAAAAAAAAAAAAAAAAAATTAAATTTGCGTGACAGATCTAACCCAAATTTAGTTAAAAAAATGAATCTACTTCCTTTAGCAAAGGGCATAGGGTCAAAATTCACTTCCCTTTGCCTTAAGATTTACATAAGTTAAGTTTATAATATCTGACTGTATTCTGTATTCAATTAAATAACTTACATTATTAAATATTTTAAGTTAAGTTCAGTGATGCTCTTCAACTCACAGTCACTTGAGAGTTGAGACTGATTTAATAAATTAATATTTTAGTTTTTCGTCTATCGAATGTGCATTTCTTTTGAAAGATGACTGCGACAAGCGCCACGTCAAGAAAATTGGATGAAAAATTTTGGTTTTTGAAGAGTGAAAAAGTTAATTTTATTTCCGTTCTTTTGAGTTCCGTACCGACAAAAGTCGTAAGATTTGTCTGAGAGAAAGGAAGAAAATGAGTGTTTTAGTTGAATTCGACAGATGAAATGTAGTAAAGTGTAAAAGTGTGGAACAGATTCAATGGTTTTGGTTCCTTTAGATTTAGGATGGATGGTGGAAAAGATAAAGAATGAAGATACAGTTACTATTTTAAGCTTTTCTTCAAACTTTCTCTTCCGTTTGAAACAAAAGAAGAAGAAGAAGAAGAAGAAGAGAAAGTCTTCCATATCCAAGAGATGATGCATATGACGAAAATACCGTTTCAAATAGGATTCCTCACACCTTGTTAACTTCAAATAAATTTCAACCAACCTCTTCCATACTATTTTTTCCTTCCTAAATTCAAAATTCTCTAGAGTATTCAATACAAAGACTTTCACTATCACGCCGGATGGTTGACTCTGTCGCCACAAATTCCTAAACGGTACACTTCCCATATAACAGAAATTATATATTCCAAATAATATATCTTATGCATCAAGTACTTACATAAAAAAAAATTTGTCTTGGGAACTTATATATGGTTAGCCCCACTTCCTTTCACTTTCCATTGTTGAGAAAGATGAAAAAAAAAAAGAAACGAAAAAAAAAGAAAAAAAAAGCGGAACAGAGTTCGACCCAAAGGCAATATCCGAATTTCCGGAACTGCTGAATATGCTTTTTCTCCCACGCTTCAAAATTCTTTATATTTTTCAAACAAAAATTTAAACAAAAGTCCTAAGCTACACATGATGCAAAAGACATTGGAAAAAGGTTTTTGGTTTTCTACAACTGAATAACCGTAAGGCATCCAACCACTTTACTTCAAAAAAAAAAAAAAAAAAAAAAAAAAAAAATCTAAATCCAATCTTTTGAAATATATTGTCAAAATAACATAGAAAAGTGTGTCATCCCATGAGACATTTTTGTTTTTAGTTTTAAGTTCAAAAGTCTATGTTCCTTGTGTTCTGTCAGAGTTAGTTATTTTTACCACCTTAGTAAATAAATACTAAAAACTTTTTTTGACACTAATGTATTTTCTTTAATTGATTTCAAATTACTTGAATTCTCATATACAAAATATTTTCAAAAAATTAAAATGAGCAACTTAAATTTTAGTCTTAGAAGAATAACGATATGATTTAGAATGATAAAAAAGTGAAAGTAGTATAGAAACTTTACTGATAAAATTCTAATCTCTTTTTACCATCAACTTTTCATCACTTTCACTTTATACCATCATTCACAACTTCCTTTATTATTAGTCAACCAAAAAGTTAAAAAAACAGATTACTTCTTTCAAAATTTCATTACGTAGGAAGTGACTGGAAACTATTGAAAAATTAATTGGCGTTACCTGGCAAAGAAAATTCAATTTACACAGTCTACTTTCTTTCCGTTCTTTTGTTACTTCCCACAACTACATACGCCTTTTATACTCACTAATTAACCGTTTTGATTGTCAAATTTATAAAAGTTGAGTATATCATATTCATGATGGTGAGGATGTTAGGATCTACAGAAATACAGGGTCCTTAAATTTTTTTTTTTGAATCCTAGAAAGAATGAATATGCTTTCACCTTACGTTGGCTTAGGTTTGCCAATACAGGTTCAAAGAACTGTGAGTCACAGGTACTAATGAATTATAAACCAAAAAAAAAAAATTATTTTAATTTGTTTTTCCTTGAGCTAGAGTATTGCATACCTCACTTTGACTCAAGAAAGAGTCAGAGTCATTGAATCGCTGAGTCGACTCCCTAACTCTTTATTTTTAGATAATCAGAGTCGGAATCAAAACTTGACTCATTACAAATAATGCAATCAGAGTCAGATTTTGACACATGACTCGATTCAAAGTCAAGAGTCACTCATGTACTTACAATTAGTATTACCAGCAGCTGTGTCAGATACACACAACTATCTGAGTCGAACTATCCCAACTGTTTGGTTTCAATGAGTCAGAGTCAAACACAAACAGTTTGAGTCAAATCAAGAGTCCACATGATGAGTCAACAGTCAACTTGATGAATCAAAAATCGACTTGATGAGTCAAGAGTCGACTTGATGAATCAAAAGTCAACTTGATGAATCAAAAGTCGACTTGATGAGTCAAGAGTCGACTTGATGAGTCAAGAGTAGACTTGATGAATCAAAAGTCGACTTGATGAATCAAAAGTCGACTTGATGAGTCAAGAGTCGACTTGATGAATCAAAAGTCGACTTGATGAGTCAAAAGTCGACTTGATGAGCCAAGAGTCGACTTGATAAGTCAAGAGCCGACTCATGAATCAAGAGTCGACTCATGAGTTAGAGTCATGCGCTACCCTTGCTCGAGCTACAGTGAAAGTATAAAAATGTGTAGTAAAAATTAATAAAGGACCCTGTATATTTCATGAATACTAATACACACGCTTGGTACAAATCTGACTAATCTCAATTGAATAAATCTTGATAAGTTTCCTAATAAGGTTTACAAGGAATTAGTGGGATAATTTTCGGTTAAATCCTTAGAAAGAAATTAAATTAAACTAATTTGATTCACGTGTACTTTGTAATCCATTCGAGTCTTCCAATTATCCTTATGCAGAGCATGTTCATAATTTTCTCATTGTTTTAACCTCTTTAATCCCTATAATTTGACTCATCTCAGAGTACTCATATGTGTGGGAAATAATAGGAAAACTCTTCTCTAATAGCATAATTAATTATTAGAAACCCAGTTGAGTCGAGTAGCTTACTATTATTAACACTCAGCTATAAGACCATACAATAAAATAGAGTTTTCTCTAAATAATTGAAGAGTATCAGGACCAGGAGCAGTGTAGTTGGGTTTATAAGAAGAGAAATCCTTTCAGAGAAAGGAAAAAGTGAAAGTTTTATTGTTTGTGAGGGGTGTCGAATGAATAAATACTTAAAATCCGTTTAGACTCTATTTTATTCATATTCATTAGACAATTTCGAGGTTTCTCTGATTCTAAGGTCATTTGGGAAATAGAGAAATAGAGAAAGGAAAAAGTGTAAAAATTTGACTTTGTCTCTCCGTTTGATCACCTCCATTGTTAAAGTATGAGATCCTTCGTAACAGAAAATCTAATAAATGTTCCCTAGAAACTTTCAAACTTCCCAAAGTTTCTCATATTAGGAAGAATATTCAACAGATAAACAGAACCACATTCAAAAACTTTATCAATTCAATTCAATTCCATTTCCAAATATTTAGGTTCTCTTCCTCTCAAAACCTTCTTCCTTTCTTATTCATTCCTTTCCAATTCAATAATTTACGCCCAAATTCGTCCACTATGAAAGTAGGACATTGGCAATGACTTATTATAAAAATTCTATCGTGTTTCCTATTTTCAAATGAATTATATATGTATAATCTGAGGTAGGTATGAATGAGGCGAATCAGAAATTCAAGAATGAGTGATGAAAATGAAATTTATACAAAAAGTTACAAATATTTATAACAGTACAAGTTAGCATGAGTTTTTCACTAACTTGTGAAAGTAAAAAGTCATTCATAATTTTTTTTTTTTCATTAATTTTTTTTTGACATGCTATCCATATCCATATCCACTCAAAACTTTCATAATAACTACAGTCCGTCCACTAAGGCTTGGATCACTGCAAGATATTATTTTTTTTTTGATTTTGATTTGAGATAATTTATTATCGTGTCATAAGCATCATTTTTAGTACAAAATGGTAATATACTAAGACACTTTTAAAAGCAAGGGAGGGATATTTAATGTGCTTTAAAATTTAATTGGAAACTTTTTTNAAAGTGTACACAGTTTCGAAAAGATCGTACAAAAGTACAGAGAAGAATTTATTTTTGCTCCAATCCATGCAAACACTACAAAAATAAAAGTTAAAATTTTTTTTGAAAATTTTAATTTCAGAACAATCTTTTTAGACACCGGCTTATCAGATTACATCGTTACAAATAAATATTTCAAATTGTTTATTTTTTTTTTAAATCATAACTTTTTCTGTATTAGTGGCAGAGATTTGATTTAAAAAATTTCTCATCTCTATTTTGGTATAATCTTTCTGAAACTGTCAATAAATACTTTCCTAAAAAAAATTTTCCCTGTAAATGAATTGATTATTTTCTTTTGGTTTACTATTTTTATAGAGTAAACCAAGAGTATATTGACCAAAAGTAACTTTCTACTCAACTAAACCTAAGTGGTTTGACTGTACTTCTTCTAAGTTGCTTGGTTACTCTTAAGTTGGATTAAGTGTCAAAAATTCTGAGAATAAAAAGAGTTTATAGGAAAACAAGACATCCGATTCGTTTCATTGGATAAACTCAATTTCACCGATTTAAGTATGCAGGTGGTGAAGTTTAATTTCCCAGTCTTAAGAACTTGGTAAACAGAAGTTCTTTCCTTTTTTCTTTTCTTATAAGATTGGATGATACTCAAAGAGAAAAAAAAAAGTGACGGTGAAATTAGAGAAAGTGAGAGAAAAAGCTCTGTTTAGGGTAAAAAAAAGAGTCTATTGGATTAGTTTTTCAACTCCTTGCATCTGTCTCTCAAATAGAGAATTTCAAGACGGGCTTTTCCAGAAGAGGTATCACGTTGATTGAACCAAAGAAGTCTTTGGTTTTCTTTAAGAACAGAATGTAGAAAATGAGAAGAAATTCAATTAAGACAAAAGTTGAAAGAGGAGAGGAAAGAGTGTGAGGACAACTAACGAAAACCCTTGAGGTCATTACTACCACTCTCTAAAAAATTCCTTGGATATGGAAAAAAAAACAGGTAAGTTGGGTTATGGTAACATGAGCTATTCACCTGTTATTCGTTAATATAACATCATCTTTACTCAAAGAATATCCATCTCTATCAAAGTTTTAATGATTAAAAAGCTCAAACTGTTCATTCGACTAATGTGGTTGGATTAGGAAAAAGAGAAAGTTAGAAAGTGACGAATCGGAAGAATGAGTCTAAACTCTATACTTTCACTTTCTGTGATTTTAATCTCTGACTCGAATCGGGTGTTTTGTTAACAAACTGGGCGGTTCCGTCTCACCACATGACGGCTATTCCTCTGTTATTAACTTCTATGTAGGGATAATTTAACAAGGACGTGGTTTGACCAAACGCTCTGTAATAAGAAACTATTTCTTTCTCTATAACAAAAAGGAGAAATTTTGATTGAATTAGTCTTTCTTACTTAGAAAGTAAAAGACAGAGCCCTCATGGATTTACAATCATTCTTACAATCATTAAAAAAAAATTTTTTTTTATTATAAGATATGAATTTCTAAACCCATTTACTAGGGGGCGATCACAAGCCAGTTAACGCTGCCGCGGGCGATAATAAAATTATTTTCGTTTGAAAAAAAAATCTAGCGCCGGCGAATCAAAGAAAGAAAGGCTAATGATATTCAAGGCTAGGCATAGTACAGAGTTAGCTAAAGTTTAGTTACATCCTTTGTACCAAAAGTAACTTTTCATTTTATGCTCTTTTTTTTGTAACATGTTTTTTTTTCTATCAGAACTTTCTCCATTGTACAGTGTGTCTACAAATAGCAAAGACTATGGGAAGAAATTTTTGACCCATGCCCTTTACTGGAGAAAAGAGATTAGGATTTTTTTAGTAGAAAAAGTTGTTAGTTTAATTATTTTTCTGGGGAAACACTATACAGTTTCAGAAAGACAATTGAAAACTAAGATACGAAATTAAAAAAATCAAGTCACTAACAATCAATGTATCAGAAGTTATGATTTTTTGAAAATTGAAATTTTTGGATGTTCTTTTGAAACGCCCATCTCTTAGTACATTGTCTCAAANCGAAATTAAAAAAATCAAGTCACTAACAATCAATGTATCAAAAGTTATGATTTTTTGAAAATTGAAATTTTTGGATGTTCTTTTGAAACGCCCATCTCTTAGTACATTGTCTCAAAAGAACATCCAAAAATTACAATTTTCAAAAAATCATAACTTTTGTTTTAGTGATCGTTTAGTCTTGATTTTTTTTACTGTCTTCCACTACTTTTGGATGGTCTTTCTGAAACTACTAATAGTTTCCCTGAAAAAAATTCCAGTCAGAATGATGTTGACCATCAATTACAAAGGGACTGTTTTCCTCAGCAAAGGACATAGGTCAAAAGTCTCTTCCAATGCCTTTGCTATTTGTAGTTGCACTGTATAGTGAATTATGCCTGACCCTGTAGAAAATTAAGTAGATTCCTCTCCATGGCGGGAAACAATACTTGTGTATGCATACTCCAAGTTATTAATAATTATTTTATAACGTAGAGTTTCACCCAAATTCAGTGAAACTCTACGTCAATCGATCATAAATTAAACTTATACTATGAATCAAATATCCAGATTCAAATTTCACAGAAAATTTACAAAATTATCCAAAATGAAATCTTTTTTTTTTACGAATTTATACCAATTGGAATTAAATTTGTGCATCGATTTGAATTTGATTCCTCTTCCCGCATCGTTTTAACAGGTCCTACATACATTATTTATTTTAGATTATCGTAAACTAGTTGAAATCAAATTCACATGCAAACTATAGATTCACATTTTTCATCTTCAAACATAATAACATCTTTGATACAACATAAATTCAGTGAATTCTTTTATACAACCTACATTATACATACTTAGGTCTTATAACAGTATCTGCATCATCAACTTATTTTTAGAAACAGGATTCAAAATTCCAATTTCTGTAAACTTAATTTAAGTTTATATAAATAGGTATTCTTAATAGAGGTACAAAAGAGCTCAATAATAAACTTAAAAAAAAAAATTAAATGAGAAAGCACTACTATATGACGCAAAGGAGTTTTTAACATTAGTTGATCAATTTTGATTAGAAAAAAAAATCCTGAAGGTGATGAAATAAACAAGAAAGTGAAAGTAAAAGTATAAAAAAAAAAAATTTACACAAAAATAAAAATAGGCTACATTTCAATCCAACAGGTTCGCTTGACTCGGTATATGACTTCAATTAAAAGACGACTTTTGTGAACAAATTAATTTGAAGGAACGAAAAATACGGAGCCTGAATAAATCTTATCCATCTCTCCGTCTATACGCTGTTGTGTCCACGATTTACAAAAAAGATTAAAATTGCTCCAGGGAAATGGAAAGTTGAATAAAATAAAGTATGAAAAGGAAATTTGTTTTTGATTTGGAAGAGATAAAAGCGTTGCTACTGAGATTTAAAAGTGGCATAAGCAAGTTTTTTATTTCTACAAATATGATGTGACGATGTGATATCGATTGAATTTTTTTTAACCTCTTTTTGCAGATATTTTCACAAACTTTAAATCAGGAACCGGATCAACCTTCTTGAAAAAAAAAAAAAAAACTTTTAAAGCTGAAATTATGAAGACACTTGAAAAAGGAGAGAAAAGAAAGTCCTTCAAATTTGATTCAGAAAGCTTGTTAAGAAAACGAAGTAAAAGAACTTCTGCTACTTTAACAAAAACAAATTTGAAGTGGTGAAAGGCTCTGAATAAATTTTTTGGAACTTTATGTTAAAATAAAAATGGTCAAGTTTGAGTTTTTCCCTCACTCATCCATGTGAATTTTCTCTTTTGGATGAATTTTGAATAATTTAGTTTTCATAAGTAAAGAACATTATTAAGCTAGTAAGAGAACAACTTAGAATGATTTTTGTTGTTGACACATGACTTATTTTGGTATACCATTAACATGCCTCTGCCTCAGTAAGTTCACCTGATCAATCAGAATTAAGTGGTAAATAATACAAAAGTAAGCTGTCAAACCTTTCAAAAAGTTGATTTGTAATTTTCTTTTTCCAACGATTGATGAAACTCAAAGTTTACTACAACTTACCTAACCTATGTAATAACTTTTTACTCAGGTAGGTGTAAGTAGAAATACAGTTCGACCATAATAAAAGTTTCCACTACCTAATTCGAATTATTTTTGCTTAGCTATGGATTCAAAATTCTACCGAAACAGAAATACAGCAGTTATTTAAGAATAAACTTGTGTGCAAAATTCAAAATTTAAAAAGTAAAGGTTACATTAAATACAGCCAAAAAGTAAAGTGAAAGCAAAGAAAGTGGCCATAATTAAAGTTTCCAGTGANCACTAAAGTGAAAGCAAAGAAAGTGGCCATAATTAAAGTTTCCAGTTAATGTTTCTTAGGTATATACAGTAAAGTTCGGTTATAGTGAATCTGTAGGGACCGGCAAAATTGGTTCAGTAAAGCCGGAGTTCATTATATCCTTATAGTGAACGGACACTTCAATTTAATAATTGTTTATTATATCCAAATATTTCACTATAAATTCAGCTAAGCCGATTTAGAAAAGCACTGGATAATGGGGATTTGCTTGAGACCATTTGATGAGCACAGAATCCAACTTTGGATAGTTACATCGGCGTTGGCGTTTTATATTCTAAGAATTTGATATTTGAATTTTAGCTAATTGCTTAAATGTAACCTAATTATATTTCAACACTTTTATTATTAACTTACACCACAAAATCTTTGGAAGTCTTCTTCAATTTTAGATTTTGATTTCAAAATAAGAGAAATTGTAGAGTTTCCAATCTTATATTTCTCACATAACGTTTGGCGAGGTGTGTTGGAAGACAAGTGCAGCAATGATATCGAATTTATCGTTTAAGGACAACGCAGTGCGCTTTTGGCCTGATTTTGACATTGTGAATTAGTAATTTACTTAATAAACTAAAACTCACTCATAAGTCAACATGCAAGTCCGGTGCATAGATGGGCAGGCGTAAAAGTATAAGGAACAGTAGGAGCAAATGGTCTCATTACGGAATTCAGACATATTTCACTTTAACCGGACAAAATGACTCTCGGGACCGGTAGGTTTGGTTCACTAAGGCCGGAAGTTCAGTATAGCCGATTTCATTATAGCCGGACTACTTAACACATAATCTCCCATTTGCTTGGCAGGGACCGGACAGTGTGGTTTGCTATAGCCGAAGTCACTATAGCCGAACTTTACTGTATTGTATTTTAGCGGAAAATTTTGACAAAATTTAATAGATTAATATTTAGTTCATCCACTAGTTGCACGAATAACTTCATAAATACGTTTTTGGATTGATTCAACCAATTTTCTTAGTCTTGAATTGGGTATCTCCATCCAAGCAGTTTCAATCGCCATTTTTAAATCTCCTACCAAACAGAAAAGCTTTCCTTTATTAAATGTACCAGTCAGGACCGTCAAGGTTGAACTTCTTTTCGTCAGTGCAAATGATAGAGCGCCAATCTTTGTTCCAAGAAATTTTCTCCTTGACCCAAACTAATCGACGTTTCCTGCTTTCCTGTGGGCTGGAGAAAGTGGTGGTTTCTTGAGTTTTTTTCAAATTTAATGCATTTGAATTTCTCCACCAACTTTTGAACGGTTTACGAACGGTTGCGGACATACAGAGAGGTTCAAACTTAATTTGATATTTTTTAAAGAAGTCGATTTGTTGCTACTAGAGATAATTATCCGACACTTGTCTCCGTGGTGAAAGTTTTTCTTTAGGCCCTGGTTTCAATTTGGGTCTAGGGTTTTCGCTTTTCTTTAAGAAATTATTGATGTAGGGATGCGTTTTTGCTAGTAAACTAGCAATCTGTCAAATTGAGTCACCGAATTAATGAAGAACAACAATTTCCCCCTTATCAACGTCACTAAATTGCGTTTTGACTGCCATTGTCACTAGAGACAAAACTGGCATTACATGTAATTCAGATATTATCGATTTATTACTAGCTAATTATAATGTGTTGAAAAAATTTAAAGATTCCTACTAACAATCTAGAAATATTAGGATTAAAACCACTTGTAACTTTAATTATGGCCACTTTCTCCTCTTTCACTTTCGTTTTTTGGCTGTATTTATCGTAACCTTTACTTTTTTAATGCGGAATTTTGCATTTCTAGTTTATTCTTTAATAACTGCTCTATTTCTGTTTCGGTTAAATTTTGATTCCTTAGCTAAATGGAAATAATTCGAAATTAGGTAGTGGAAACTTTTATTATGGTCGAACTGTACTAACTTTTATATAAAAAAAAAGAGTAAATGAAAGTTCCGACAAACTCGAAAAACCTTTATAAATTTGTAAACATACCCAATTCTGTCTGTCCATGGTGTATCAAATTACTGACCTTGATAAGTAATTGAATTCTAAAAACTGATCAATATTTGACCCAATTCCATGTCTGTCTAGATTTTGAATAGAAAAGAAGAGCGATGATAGAAAAGCTTAGAGTTACTTTATGTATTTATTATTAGACATGGTAAAGTCAAGCTCACGTCAACTGAAAACTTTAAACTTTATGGAGAGTTATAATTCCCGATAAAAACTTTAGAGCTAAGTTTCCCGATGAAATTAACATTCATTGTGAAGGAGGAACTTATCAAAGTCAAATTCAGAAGTTTTAGGAGTCTGTCTTTGTGAGTTTCTCTCGTCGAACTGGCAACGACACTTTGTTCCTTGAATAATGTTCTTACTTACCTGGGTCTTCTTCGATGACTTTTCTTCAAACTCCTCAAATTATTCAGCATATTTTGGAAAGTTTAATTATAAGTCGTATCGATTCATCTGTGCTACTCGACTCGACCAATCTTCTTTAGAAAAGCCTATTTCCATTTTCTCTGACTACCTAACGACCAACAGATCAAGGAGACTTGAGTTATTATCATCTTCTATCCAAGGAACCTATTACCTAACTATAGACTTTTCACATTTGATTATTACAAGGAACCACTTCCCAAAATCTTTTACTTCAAAAAAAAATGAATTTCATGGAAGAAAACACATCCGACAGTTCAACTAATCAAACCATCAGATTAACCAAGTTTCTAAGAAAATTTTTTTTTGGATCATCAGCATATCAACTTTCATCTAAAAGTAGTTACACTCATGTCATTTCCTATTCTGAAACATATTTTCGCAATCGGTCTCTTCGCATTTTATCTCCAAAATTATGAAATTGAGTATTTCCTGGTTAATTTTTTTTACACAAAATTTGATTAGAATATCTCAAAAAGTCTGAATATCTGAAAAATAAAGTAATATTCAGAAAAGTTTCCTTAAGTTTGTTGCAAAAACTCATTGAAAAGTGAAGTTCGATAATAATTTTGCAACAATTTTCTTTGCTTTCTTTTTACCTTTTACTCAATTTCTTGAGAATATTGTGAAATTTTTTATTTCTATTTCTTTTTTCCATTTGTAATTTCTAATTATTGGAATTGCCACTTCTTGTAAAAAAGTTATTATTTTAAAAATCAAACTTGGCCTAAATGATCAAAAAAAAATACGAGTTCGATAAGTTTTATGCAATTGCAACACACTCTTTTTTTTAGTCAAATTTTGTCTTGGGTTCAGCGGAACGTTAATTTGGCTATGTTTAGTTAATTTTAAAATTACGTCTTTATAATTTTTGAACCAGTCACCAGTGGAAATTATTCTTTTACCTAAAGGCTATTTTTTAATATGTTCATGCTGAGCTCATGGCTGGCAAGCTGGTTCGAGGACTTAGAAGATTACAGATATCTAGTTAAAAATTAAAAAAAGGTATCAACAAATGTAATTACTTACCGTGAGCTAACGACACAGGGTACAGGAATGAGGATTTAGAAGAGCACACAGATGACAGACACAACACAGTCTAACTAATCTTATAGATTAAACGTTTCAAACTCAATCTGTGACGTCAGAATTTACTTCTAATAAAAATTGCGTAATTTAACGAATTTTGAATTAAAAATTTTTTTGAATTCCCGCGCGCTCAGTTTTCCCCGATGAATCCACACATAGATGGGCAAAAAAAAAAAAAGTAGTGGGAAGAATTACACAATTACAGTAAAAGTAAAAATAAAATCGGTTTCAAAATAATTGTTGTAAAACATGTAATAATGAGACACATTGACCAAGGGTCAAAACTTGTGTTCCTTCCGAATTTCCTCTCTAATTGACAAAAAGTAATGGTTTTGTTGAATTTACTAGAAAAATTGGTCACATGGGATGGAATGTTTTGTTCTCACGTTTTGTAAAGTCCAGTGGGATTAATTTTCACTAAACTTGGCTTTCTCCAGAAGACAGTACTGAAAAAAATTATTTGTCTCTTTGGAAATGTGGATAATACAGTCAGTAAATAATTAATAGACGCAATGCAGTTTCAATGAATAACTATAGCACAAAGCGTTCAATTTGAATGAAATTAGCACAGTAGGTCAGTCAAGTATAGCGGGGCTACATCTAAAAAAAAAATTTTTTTTTTTGCTCTAGATTTTTTGAAAATATAGATAACCCTGGAGAATGAAAATCAGCTATGGTAAAAGTTCCAATAGTAAACACAGTTATTTTATATTTTCTGCCATTAGACTGAATGAATTTAATGAAAAACCTCAAGACGCCGACAATGACACAAACTATAGAAATCAGCATGAGGGAAAAAATATTATTAGGTAATAACTGACAATATCTTACGAATAAAATCAAAAACCATCTCAACAGTCTAGATACCACTACTTTTCATCAACCCAGATCACATTTGGCAACTTATCGCCTCAGGCTGTGCTTTTTATTTGTCCACGACAATCTCTTCAATTGTGTCACGACTTAAATGGTACTTTCTTGAGGCTTTTTGTAACTTCAATAATAATTGATGAGATTCGGCGAAACCTATATTTAGAATGTCTCTGCACTCCGAAACTTGAAATTTCACCTTGATTTTTTTTGTCAAAAATAAAAACGTCATTTATTGCCTGCTTTGTGCAAATCGTGACGTCTTTGAAATGAAAAAAAAAAACATTTGTGGGGATATGAGGTCTTGTTTTTTGAAGTTATATAATATCTACCTTACTTTCCAGACTTAAATGTAATTGAGAATATTCGAGAGGTTTGGTTCTCCAAGCGTATGGTAATTGGAAGTTCCAATATGACACACTGGATAAACTTGACAGCGCTTTTGAACCCACTTAGAATAAATTTGTAACAAAACTTTGTGAAAATATTGCTTTTATATTGTTTTATTCAATGCTAAAACGAGTTTTAGTGGTTACTTTTAGCAAAAAAAAAAGTATTCATTAATTACCAGAAAGAAAATTTGACTGCTTACAGTTAAATAATTCATTCAGCCTAATTCCAAAAAATAGGAAATACATAATTGCATTAATTATTCTAACTTTCACCATGAATGTTATGCTTTCTCCAACGTTATCTTCCTATTTCCAAATTCTAGGGAAAAAACTTTTATCTAGAATCTAATTCCTATATACTTTTCTTACTTAGTGTGTTAATTTCATTTAATTTGAACACTTTCTTAGATTTTTATTCAAAAATATCGAAATGAGTTTATTAATTATGGACGGTCTGTAGAATGATGTAGATGAAAGGCCTTAGATGTCCCTCCCTATCAAAGGACTCAAACTCCAAGGTACCAACACTCTCAATTGTTTTCTTCATTGGCCAACCGAGACACGTAAAGTTAGTTAAGTGAAATAGTCTCTCATTCGGTGACAATAGCTTTTCTCCAACATTCTGTTATAACTCTCCTTACCACAATCCATACTCTATAGTAAAAGCTAATTTTTCTTCAATTCCAAATTACACATTGATAATTAAATTTCTGAGACAATGGACTAGGAAACAAGAGTAATTAACAAACCGCTTGTAGTCTCAAATCAATTTAATTAGAATCCTGCTGACTCTGACAGTGTTCAAACATAACAACCAGTATTATTTTTTTACTTGTCTTGTCTGTTTACCCGCAGTGATTCAATCATTATAAATTACCAATACGCACATACCCATCGACTTGAATTTCTCTGGATCAAATTTCTTCAAATATTTTCTCATTAAAACATATTAACTTATTGTAACTTTTCACACAGAATTTATATTCCTTACTTTAGATTCATTTACTACATTATTCCTTACACTTTGATGTCCTAAAATTCTAATAAGAATCTTACCTGAGAGGTGAGACTGAACGATATGTACAGTGCGACTATGTACAGTGCGACTATGTACAGTACGACTATCTACAGTGCGACTATAAATCATAAAAGCTATGAAAAAATACTTTTGACCCCATACCCTTTGCTAAAGTAAACAGTGCGCGTCTTTNGCTATGAAAAAAGACTTTTGACCCCATACCCTTTGCTAAAGTAAACAGTGCGCGTCTTTATAACTAATGATGGTCAAACATCATTTTCACTGGATTATTTTTTGAAGCAGTATTAGCAGTTTTAGAAACAAAAGTTTCCAAAAGCAGTGAAATAAACTTAAAAAAAAAATGAAACCCTCTATATAGGATAACACTAGTCATTAGAATAAAAGTTATAATTTTTTTGAAAATTTAAATTCTTGGACCTTATTTTAAGACCACGTACTAAGAAATAGACGTTTCAAAAAAAAATTCAAAAATTAAAATTTTTTAAAACACCATAACTTTTGATGCATATTGATACAAGAGGCTTGGTTTTTTCATTTTTGTTTCCTACTTTTCAATAATCTTTCCAAAACTGTTTAGTGTTTTTCCCAAAAAAAAAGTTAAAACTAATAACATTCCTTGTATAAATAAAAGAAAAAAATTAGCTCTTTTCTTCAGGAAAAATGTATGGGTCAATAGTCTCTTCCCTATGGAACAATAATTTTTGGTCGGACTGTATTAATTTTCACTACCCTTGTCACTAATGTCAATGGATGAGTCTCACACCTCATTCACTTTACTTTACGATTATGTTAAATTCACAAANCCCAAAAAAAAAGTTAAAACTAATAACATTCCTTGTATAAATAAAAGAAAAAAAATTATCTCTTTTCTTCAGGAAAAATGTATGGGTCAATAGTCTCTTCCCTATGTAACAATAATTTTTGGTCGGACTGTATTAATTTTCACCACCCTTGTCACTAATGTCAATGGATGAGTCTCACACCTCATTCACTTTACTTTACGATTATGTTAAATTCACAAAATAGAAAGTGTCTTTGTAGTAAGAACAATCCGACAGGTAAGTGTTAGATTTGAAACTTTATTTCATTGTAAGTTTCCATTATAAGAATTCCAAAGATATAAACAGAGACACAGAGAGAGAGAGAGAGAGAGAAAGAGCAGGATGTAATTAATCTAAATCTCCCGGTGCTTTCTCTTGAATTAGTATTGTTAATGATGTGAGTCTCGTCTGTCTGTGCTGGGATCAAAAAGATAATTCAGTTGTTCAGTCTAATCTACGAAGTGAAAGAGAAAGCATAGGATGGGTTTAGTTATAACGAAAGCTTTAGTTGTTTTTTTAAGGGGGGGAAATAGCTTGAGGAATTTGTTTATCTGTCCTAGGTCTGGCTTTAGGTCTGTTGCGTGTGAAAGTTTGGTGAAAGTAGTGAAAAGCAAGAGAAAGTAGGATCTGCCTGATTAAAGTGAAGTACATAAGAGAGGTTATGTCANAGTGAAAGAGAAAGCATAGGATGGGTTTAGTTATAACGAAAGCTTTAGTTGTTTTTTTTAAGGGGGGGAAATAGCTTGAGGAATTTGTTTATCTGTCCTAGGTCTGGCTTTAGGTCTGTTGCGTGTNTTTTTTTAAGGGGGGGAAATAGCTTGAGGAATTTGTTTATCTGTCCTAGGTCTGGCTTTAGGTCTGTTGCGTGTGAAAGTTTGGTGAAAGTAGTGAAAAGCAAGAGAAAGTAGGATCTGCCTGATTAAAGTGAAGTACATAAGAGAGGTTATGTCAACGTTAGATGAAACCCTTTACTTTTCCAAGGACCCATCAGGATAATTTCGATTTCAAACTGTAATTGAGCATGAGATTAGTAGTTGCCTGGATGGTAGATCTGCTCTTACAATTTATTTTCATACTGTATATTTCAACTCCTTTTTCTATAATTACTTTATATCATTTCAAACTTGACCTTCATCTCACTTTTCAATTTTTATTTATAAAATTTTTAACTTTTTATATTACATTTTACTACTTTCAATCATCATCCTCTAAAAAAAANCAATTTTTATTTATAAAATTTTTAACTTTTTATATTACATTTTACTACTTTCAATCATCATCCTCTAAAAAAAATTTTTTTTTTTCTAATTTTTTAAACTTATTATTATTCCTGGTTCCTTTTAGATTTGGTCAAAAATCAGTTATTTATTTATTCGCNATTCCTGGTTCCTTTTAGATTTGGTCAAAAATCAGTTATTTATTTATTCTCTAATAATCTCCACTACTACACACTATACTATGGTTCATTCAAACTTAAAAAAAAAGGTTTCATTTCTCATAATGTTCAAAAAATTAATGTCCGAATAATCAATCACAGAAGTACTGTACATTTCATGATTTTAGTCAATTTTTTAGAAATATTTATCATCTAATATTAAGTTGACTTATTTGACCCATTTGACCCTAAGTTAACCCATTACTAATCAAATCAGGAAATTTTAAGGTCCGTAAAGTTACTTTTAGAAGCTCTTGTAATCATCTAAATTCATAAATTATCAAAGGTATCAGTTTCAATAAATCTTTTGAATATCTATGCCTAACATCTCAATTTACATTTGAAAGTCAAAAAAAAACTCTTACAATTAATTATGTTGTATTTGTACAGCATATACAGAACATTATTTAAAAAATTGTTATTGAGATCTTCATAAGGAAGGTGACGCTAAGTTTGATTTGATAGTGTTGAGTAGAGGAGCAAACTCAGCGTCGCTCTTCTTATGAGGATCCCTATTATCAATTCCCAAATAACGCGCTGTATTTTTTATTTTACTATTTTATTATTATTTTTTTTGAAAATGTACAATCAACACCTTTTTNAAATAACGCGCTGTATTTTTTATTTTACTATTTTATTATTATTTTTTTTGAAAATGTACAATCAACACCTTTTCTTTAAGTTCATTTCCTATCTCATGTACAAAAAAAAATTGTGTGAATTTTTTTTTACTTACTTACTTACTTACTTTAAATGACTGCGGAACAACTGTTACGGAAGGTAAAGTTACTCAAGAGCTCCTTAAACGTTGAGTTCTTTTCTTTTTTCCTTTTTTTTTTTTTTTTATTTTTTTTTTGTTTTCTCATTCCACTTGCTTTCTCTCCCTGGGGCATTATTATCATTGACACGAAGAAAAGTAGAAAACGGGAAGATAGGATTGGGTAGGTGTTTCTAAGGAGAGGCAAATGATTCTTATTACACAAGCCGTTCGGACCGGTAGTTGANGAAGAAAAGTAGAAAACGGGAAGATAGGATTGGGTAGGTGTTTCTAAGGAGAGGCAAATGATTCTTATTACACAAGCCGTTCGGACCGGTAGTTGAACTTTACTGTAAAATGACAAAAAATCTCTTTGGTATCCCACTGGTAGCATCTTTTTATAAAATTTACATAAAACTATAGGCTTGAGATATATAAGACTAGGGATATATTAAATTGATGGTTGAACAAGTTTAATTCTCTTATTTAACAACTCTAAATAGAGAGTTGCATCCTAACTCTATGAAATTAAAAAGTGAAAGTCTTGAGTGTTTTTGGAAAAGTCTAAATGAGTCGAATCACTCTGTATCTCCTTTACATATCTTTCTTTTTTTTCTTTAGATTTTTTTTTTTTTTTACTTTTTTTTTACTTTTACTTTTACTTTTCTGAATTTGCTTGACATATTATTTTATTTGGAGAGACATGCGGGGTANAACTTTACTGTAAAATGACAAAAAATCTCTTTGGTATCCCACTGGTAGCATCTTTTTATAAAATTTACATAAACCTATAGGCTTGAGATATATAAAACTAGGGATATATTAAATTGATGGTTGAACAAGTTTAATTCTCTTATTTAACAACTCTAAATAGAGAGTTTCATCCTAACTCTATGAAATTAAAAAGTGAAAGTCTTGAGTGTTTTTGGAAAAGTCTAAATGAGTCGAATCACTCTGTATCTCCTTTACATATCTTTTTTTTTTTCTTTAGATTTTTTTTTTTTTACTTTTTTTTTTTACTTTTACTTTTACTTTTCTGAATTTGCTTGACATATTATTTTATTTGGAGAGACATGCGGGGTAGGAAATGTAGAAAAGTGAGTGCTTTCTCTTGCTCTATCTCTCCTTTCTCTTTTAGTTTCCTTTTCACATGGGAAAGGAGGATTTCTCCAAAATGCTCAGTAGTTGATCAAGTATTTCTTACCAGGTCATCAGTCGACTCCTTCTCCCCATACCTGTCACACTAGAGGTCACAACTCCAGGTGAAAGTCAAAAAAAAATAAAAATAAAAATAAAAAAATTCAAAATTTAAAATGAGAAAAAATTGGTAGAAAATAAAAATTATTTAGAGTAAGTAGTAGTCTTCAAGGATCCCGACTCCTCTGTGTTAGTACAAAGTTCACCTGACAATAATAATACATAATGTTAAACAATTTTAATTTGATTGAATCAGTAATTAATCTTGTGATAGAGGTTTACGAGTGAATTTAAAAAAAATTTGGATTTTTTCTTTTGGCAATTTGAAATCACTTCAACTTCAACGCGCATCTTCAGCGGTGAATCTTAACTTATTATGTAATAACAACGCTGCTGTATGAGGTAAGCGCTAGTACTTTTAGAACAAAAAAATATTCAAAAATAAGTAAATTTAATAATAACTTATGAATTATGATAAAGATGACTGATGAATTATGATAATTTTATAAAAAAATAGATCTAAAAAAATTTTTTTTTTTTTTTTTTTTTGGACGGACAGTCATTTTTTGAATACAGGGATGCTATAACCCTTCTCAGCGTTATTGTTCGCACAGTTAATAAATCATTTTTAACCAATTAATGCTAATAGAATTCCAGAGTCCACAAAAACTGTAGAAATAATGGTTACATTGGTAACGAGTTTATATATATATATTATATTATATAATATATTCATCTCATTTATTTCAATTCAATCAAATTATTGTGCTTTCTCCGGAAGGAATATTTTTAAAGTTAAGTGAATCTTGAATGAAATTGAAATTCTTGAAACTAATGTCAATAAGGTTCTTCTTATTTTCGTTTTTTTTTTTTTGTTTTTTACTTCTTGTTTCGTGGTAACCTTATTGGTTTCAGTGGAAAAAAAAATAAAAATTTCAGATTTTTTCTTTCTTCAATCAGTAGTAAAGCTAAGAAATGTAATATTGGTTCTTTGTAGCCGGAAGGTAGAAACTTTGTTCAAGTCATTTCTAAAACTTTTTTTTTTTTTTTTTTTTTTTTTTTTTTTCGTCTTTTTTTACGACAGATGTCTATTTTAATTTTGGACCTATTCGTGTGTCGATGGTTATCTCGAAACTCAGTGAGTTTCCTATTGGTTAGGACTATCATCACGCGAAAAAAATCTCCTCAACCATTACTCATGGCATTAGGGTTGAAATTTAGGGCAAATAATATAGGACTTTCTCCTTCTTCCTGTCTATCTCAAATAGAAAATTATACACTAGAGAGAAGTTAGTTGAGAATCCTTATCATAAAATACCTATAGAATTATTTTACAAAATCAATTTACTAACCTCTACTCTACTCAGGCCTAAGTGAAAGAAGTATAGTTTAGAAATTACTGTATAAAATTCAAAAGGGTTAAGATTAGAATACCATAAAAGTGAAAGGGTTATATTAGATTTGATTAGTTGGATTATTCTTTATTATTACAGAATATGTTTTTTTGAATAGGAAANGTGAAAGGGTTATATTAGATTTGATTAGTTGGATTATTCTTTATTATTACAGAATATGTTTTTTTGAATAGGAAACCAAAAGATTTGACTCTTATAACACAAAGAAACGACAAAAAAAGAAAATATAATTCATTCTTTTGAAGAGAACAAAAAAAAGAACTATTGAATTGCAGAATAAAGAATACAGTTGGGTGATAATTTAAATACGCACCCTACGATTTAAAAAAAAATGCAACTTAGAGTAAAAAATTGTAAACAATCAAAAGTGCATCATGTTAACAGACCTATTTAATCATACTATGCCAAATTTTAGATTTTTAGAATAATTAGTTTTGGAGTTAACCCGATAAATTAAAATTTTGGCGGGAGAAAGTTGGTGATAATTTATATACGCACTTTTATTTTATTATGATTTTATAGCAACTCGCTTATTTAATTGGACGGATTCGGTGTGCAAGTAAATTTTCAGTACTTAATTGAACCCCCCTTATTAAGAATTACTTCAAAAACACGATTCTTCATTGAATTTGAAAGGTTTTGGAGGACTGAAATGTCGACTTTCTCCCATTCTGCTTTCACCGCGGTTTTTAGCTCTTCTAAATTTTCAAATTGCTTCCCGTTGCTGTAAACAGCTCTGGAAAGTATTCCCCAGAGGTTCTCAATTGGATTTAGGTCCGGGGAATATGGCGGCCATTCCATTGTCGGGATATTATGATGCTGGAGCCAAGCCCGTGAAGCTTTTGACGTATGACAAGGCGCATTGTCCTGCATAAATAGACCTTGACCTTGCCCCAAATTGACAAAATGAGGTTGAAGGTTCATGTATAGATGGCCTTGGTAAGTATCTGAATTTTGGCGCGGTGTGGAGAAAGCAATGGGGGTTTTACCGTAAAAGCTAAAAGCTGCCCAAATCATTAGTGAGCCTCCTCCAGTGTGGCGCTTTGAAAAAAATTTTCTTCCTTACGCAAGTCATGCCAATAAGCAGCAAATCCATCGGGACCATCAAGATTAAATTTTTTTTCGTCACTCCATATGACATGGCGCCATTTTTCATCCCATCCAACTTTGTCTTTCGCCCAGTCGAGTCTGGTCAATTTGTGGTGTGGGTTCAATGGAGGTTTCTTCAACTTCTTAATGTATTTTATGTTTACATTAGTATTCAAAACCTTCCTAATTGTCCATCTTGAAGCTTTTAACTTCAAATTATGCTTAATTTTCGGTGTCGAAATTGAATTATTGCTGGCTTCCTTTAGAATTAGGCGCTTTTCCCTGGGAGAAAGTATTTCTTTTGGTCCTCGTTTTGATTTCTTAACATGGATTTCTTTTGTCTTGAGATAATTCCTAATGCAGCCTTCAGAACGATTAATTAGCTTCGCAATTTGTCTATTAGACAAATTGTTTTGCTTGAATCCATTGATTTGCCCTTTCTCAAACTCAGATAGACACTTTCCCTTTGGCATTTCTTATCTAAATTGGATTCAAAGTACAAAATTGTTTGGTAAAAGTTAACATTTCGCCTTATTACTACTAAATAAATAATTACCTTACTTCAAATAATGAAATAAAACCGATTCGGGCTGGTCTTCCACTATAGATTGATGCAAACTTAGATTAAAAGATTAGTGCGTATATAAATTATCACCAACTTTCTCCCGCCAAAAATTTAATTTATCCCGCTAACTCCAAAACTAATTATTCTAAAAATCTCAAATTTGGCATAGTATGATTAAATAGGCCTGCTAACATGATGAACTTTTGATTGTTTACAAATTTTTACTCTAAGTTGGATTTTTTTTTTAAATCGTAGGGTGCGTATTTAAATTATCACCCAACTGTATAAGCATTCCTTTTTGAAAATCTTATTTTTTCCTAATCATATGTATGCTTTTGTAACATGTAGTTATGAAAATTTTGTGATATTATCTTCTCTGTTTTATTATTATTTTTTTTTTGAAATTTTTAAATATAATAATAGTTGTTAGTTTCATATTTATGATAACTAAAAGTGAAAGGAATTGAAATGTGAGAGCTTCAGTTGAGTTTGGAGAAAGTCGACTGCTCGGCGTGTGCTCCGCGTGTGCCCCGCGTGTGCTCGTGTCGTTGCGTGTTATAAAAAAAAATACTTGAGTTGTAGTAAAATGCTATAAAATATAAAAATTCTGTATGTGTGTGGGTAAACTATGGATAATTCATTAACTCCCACTCTTCAAAAAAAAATACAGTTCAAATACAGTATTAAATTCAGTTTCTAAGTAGAAAATCCTAGAGTAAAATCAAAAAAAAAAAAAAGTTTACTTTTTTACTATAGTTGAAGAGAATTTTAAAGGTTTTTTGGAAACTTCATTAATAGTTATGGTGTAAGATGGTTATTTTTAGAATAAATGTGGAGAAAGTATGTCGTGTGTCATTTGGAATGAAGGAATGGAAACAAAAGGAGGGAAATCCTATCAAATAAACGGATAGTCTTTACTTTTCCGCTTTATAACCCACTTGTGGTGGAAGAGAAAGCAAAGCTTTCCCTTGGTGTGTCATGTCACGGAGAAAGTGGAATGAAAGAGATAGAACAACTTTTGGGTCTTAAGAATTTTGGATTTTTTTTTTTTTTTTTTTTTTTGAAAACCTATACTATACGAAACATGTCTCAGTTTATAACACACTAAACTTTATTATCCCAGTTGAAAAAGTTACATTTGTCAAGTACATATATTTTTTTTTCATTTCAAACGACGACCTCTCTGAGTTATGTAATAATAACTCCTAAGTTTAACTGAGTAAAAAATAAATTTTATTTTATTTTAGTAACAGTAGGGTATTGGAGTCGTTGTGTCTGTCTGTCTGTACTTCCGTATGTCTTGAAGAACAAGATTCATCAAAACTGGTGAAGTTTGTAGAGAGTGGGTTAGCTGTATCCAATAGTGTTCTGTTGACTCTGACTCTAACTCCGGTGTATGACTTTGACTTTGAGTCTTATTCATGACTTAGGAGTCAGAGTCATAACTTTTAAGTCATGACTCTGACTCTGACTCTGACTCTGACTCTGACTCTGACTCCAAGAGTTTTCGAGAGTCGAGAGTCATTTGATGACTCTGACTCCTTTATGGTTGGCAGTCAGAGTCATGACGCTGGGAGTCAACTACAAGACTTGGGAGTTATGACTCTTTTCCACATGCGCAAATGAGCATATCGGACTTACTTTTTCTAATTTTTTTCATCTATTTTCATCATTTAATAAATTTTATTTTTTTTATTTTTATTAAGCAAATTTTTTATAGTTTGTATTACGTGAGTCAGGAAGATGAGTCATGATTTCGAGAGTCNTATCGGACTTACTTTTTCTAATTTTTTTCATCTATTTTCATCATTTAATAAATTTTATTTATTTTATTTTTATTAAGCAAATTTTTTATAGTTTGTATTACGTGAGTCAGGAAGATGAGTCATGATTTCGAGAGTCAATTCCTAAGGTTTCAAGAGTCTGATTCATGACTCGTAAAATTTCAAGAGTCAAAGTCAAGACTCCGAGCATCGACTCCTTAGGTTTGAAAAGATAGTTATGACTCCCAGAGTCAGTGACTCAGACCAAACTCGAAGTCATGGAGAATACTAATATTCAGTATTGGTGGAACGAAAGTGTTGGTTCAGTCTACAGTTGATTCTGCCGTTCCTTATTTTATTTACGGTTTATTATGTGTTGCAAACACTTTATGTATCTGTCTTGTCCGTCCGTCCGTCGTTGCTCTAACTCAAAAACTAATTGACGGATCGAGATGCGGTTTTCACTAATCGATGAACAAATAAATTTGAAAATGAACCATATTCGTCAACTCTGACCTAGTTTTTTTTATTTTTCTCCCGAAACTCAATTTTTGCCTTATCGGAATTTATATGTTAAATAATAACTAGAATATTTCGATAACCAATGGATGGATCGATATGGGGGTTTCACTACAGGATAACCCATGCCTCAAACTTCACCTCGCACTTCCTAACAACCTAACACTAGCAACCTNATATCTGTCTTGTCCGTCCGTCCGTCGTTGCTCTAACTCAAAAACTAATTGACGGATCGAGATGCGATTTTCACTAATCGATGAACAAATAAATTTGAAAATGAACCATATTCGTCAACTCTGACCTAGTTTTTATTATTTTTCTCCCGAAACTCAATTTTTGCCTTATCGGAATTTATATGTTAAATAATAACTAGAATATTTCGATAACCAATGGATGGATCGATATGGGGGTTTCACTACAGGATAACCCATGCCTCAAACTTCACCTCGCACTTCCTAACAACCTAACACTAGCAACCTAGCAACCTAACAACTTATCATTACCCGATCTCAGGCATTACCGACTCCGAGTATCAGCCGACCCCGACCACACAATATGCCAGGCATTGCTCTACCCTGAGCATTACCCTACCCCATATATTACTCGACCCCGACATGACGCAACCCTAGACATTCCCTGACCACTAGCATTATCAGACCACGGACATTACCCGATCCCGGGCATTACACGACCCCGGACATTACCCGACTCCGACGTCACAATGCCAGGCATTATCCTACCCCAGACATTACCCGACCCCGACATTACGCAACCGTAGACATTCTCCTTCCCCTGCAACGACCCGACCTCGACATTAGCCAACCACGGGCATTACCCGATTCCAGACAGCAACCGACCCCCACATTACCCTAACCCCGACGCTGACATTACCCTACCCCGGGCATTACTCTGCCCCTAGGATTACTCCGGCCTCCCTACCGCCAAATATCCTTCGCTACCACCCAGCAGCCCTTTATCGATCTACCGTCGACATTCTTCCCTACGTTTTAATACTGCAACACATGATTACTCCGTTTACAACGGTTTATTTTATTTATCAGATGAAAGAAAAAGATTAACTTTAAAGTTTTGAATATTCATCTCTGAAAAAAAATTCTACAAAGCTTGTTATTGGTACCAAAAGAATTTTTTTTCCACTTATTTAAGGAATAACGACATAATAAGAACAATTCACAGAGGAATTGCGTACATTGTAAAGTTAAAACGATCTACTGAATAACTGAAAAACATTACTTTATAAAAAAATATCCTTAGAGTTCAAAGGAAATGAAAATGAAATAAAGGAGTCTTAGCCAGGGACTTTGGGATTTTGAAAAGAGAAAGTAACAAGGAGAAAAAGTTGGCTAACATGATGTGTACAGAGTGTATTCAATTTTTGAATACTTTATTTCATTCTTTTTTCATCTTCTGAGACTTTTATAAATGAAAAAACCTGATTTAAAAAAACAAAATTTTTTTTTAAGAAATTTGTGAAAAATGTGTAAATTAGACTGAATAAGGTTTCAAAATTTTGATTAGTTAGAGTAATAATATGTAATAAAAATGAAGAGAATTCATTCTCTAAAATGAGTTAAGAATACCAAGTTTCAGTCGTACCTAAAAATTCTAGATATGCTGTATAAAGATTAGAATTTGTATGAAAAAAAAATTTTTTTTTTTGGAAAGATATGATCGAGAGAAAGTGCGCGACCTGAATAAAATCCTTTGACATGACGTGAGGAAAAGCACATTATTTATTTGTTTTTTGAAAAAATAAAAATAAAAACAGAAAAGACTACCTCTTTCATAATATTTACGTAGAGTTGAAATTTATTTTTGGAATTTAGAGCTTCCCTCCATTTGCTTTTTCTTTTGTCTTTTTTATTCTGGCTTTCAAAATCTTCAAGTAGAAACTTAGCCTTTTGTCTCTTCCAACTACAAAACCACCTAACCCGCAAAAAAAAAAAATTTTTTTTTTTTTAAAAAAATCTTATCATCGAAATCTTTCTCCTTTGCATTTGTATCGTGTCATTGGAACCAATTGAAAGCGACCGCAGTCAAGAACAAGCCGCACATGCTTTATCTTCAGTGAAAGTAGTAGGAAAATGTGAAGAGAACAGAAGAAATTTTGAAAGAAAAGCGCCTTCGGAGAAAAACACCAGATTGAGAAAATGACTTGTAAAAACGCCTTAGCAAGAAGTTAAAAAAAAATCCACACAATTTAGTTTACAAGTCATTTCTCAAAATTGTTTGTTCATGAAACCGATGTTTTTTAGGGACTAAAATAAATTGAAAAATTGTAGAAGTTTTTTTCTTTCTCTTTACTCCTTTCTCCCTAATTTTGTACTTTGTAGTACAAGTACACAAATATTACATATAACAATTTCGTAATTGTTTTTTTTTATATAAATTCTTTGTTTTACCAAATGAAACAATTCAATAATAGGTTGTTTTTTTAAGAAAAATAGCAAAAAAAAAAGAATAATAAAAAAGCGAACCAAATAATGTATTTTGATGAGGAACCAATTGAAATCGTTGTTCGTTATTTTGTAAAAATGGAAGATAAAAGTTCAAGTTGAAAAAGCTTCATCTGTAAACAAGTGAATCTTTCTTTGAAGACTCAAGTTGTCTCAACTTATATAAAAAAAATGAGTTTATTTGTTGCAACACGAGAAAAACAAACTATATAAAATATTGGTAGATTTTGTGTAAAATGTCAAAGGAAAAAATAAGGTTTCATTCTCAAACTTGGCATAACAAGAGTATTAAGGTTTTGAAAAAAAAAAATAAAAAAAAAATAAATTTTTTTTTAGGCTATACGTCAATTTTTTGATTTTCTGAGAGAGAAAAAAAAAAGATTGAGTCGGGATGCATGGGTATTAGATTTATCTAACAAATCAGTCAAAAGCACACTAAGAATATGAGAAAGTTAGTCGGAGAAAGTCATAAGAAGAAGAAGAAAAAAAAAAAAAAAATCCTGAGATCAAGTGAAGCGGATTGAATAATTCTATTCAAGGATCAGTCCTTTACAGGCCCTTTATGCACACCATATTCCTGACACAAATCCCTCAATTATTTTCGGCTCAGACTTTTTTTTTTTTTTTTTTTTTCCATCATGAAAAAAGACAATAGAAGAATTGGGCATTTATTTTGTTGAGTTATTCTCTATTCTATTTTTATTTCCCAAGTGCCCATATCTGAGAGAAAACAACTGACTATGAGAGCCAAACTTTCTCTTTTGATTCAATAGAATTCAAATTTAAAATTTTTTTTTATTATTATTATGAATAATATCTTCATAGTGGTGTATAGAAGAGTAAATAATTTATCTTTATTTCATTCTATAGTACCATAAATAAATAGTACAATAGCGACCAAATTCTTAAGTGTTGTACATAATTTAAGAATTATTCGAGTAACAATGGAACAAAAAATTTCTGAAACACTACTATTTTTTTATAAAAAATAAGAAAATTAAGTTGCTTTTCTCATTCAGTTTCATAATTTTTTGTAACATTGTTATTCCAAGAATTCTAAAAAAAAAGTCTTATAGACCTTAAGAATATGTTCCTCACTGTACATTTATAATATCTTTTTATAAAAATTGAGTTTATTTTCATAAAATTATTTTACAGTCTTCTCAATTCATATCATCATCATTTCATTTAAATATTATTACTATGTGTTAAAAATTATTCATAAAGTACTATAAATAACCTTATGCTCAACTCATACTTTTCGAGTTCATTAAATCACCAAACTTAATAGTTGAAAAACCATTATTGTTGTCCTTAACTCATAATTTTTGTCAAAACTTTTGATCTGATGTAAAGTTACTTTTGTAATATATATATTGAAAATAATTTCTATTTCTCAAAATTTGTATTTCTGAAGCCTTTAAGATGAGTATAATTGGCTCTTGAGTACATAGCTCAAACTTTATAAATTGACAANGTGTAAAGTTACTTTTGTAATATATATATATATTATATATATATATTGAAAATAATTTCTATTTCTCAAAATTTGTATTTCTGAAGCCTTTAAGATGAGTATAATTGGCTCTTGAGTACATAGCTCAAACTTTATAAATTGACAAAGAGAAACTAGTTTTATAATAAAAATAATTTAATTTAAGTACTTGGAACTTTCATATTTTGTTATTTTATAATAAAGTAAGTAAATCAGGTCAGGTTGAGTATCATTATTTTTTTTTTTTTTTGTAATAAGTATATAACTAACTACTCTGTTCCTTATTTTGAAGATTGATACGTTTTTTTTATAAAAAAGAAAATAAGAACAACATGAAAAATTATACTTTCTCTATACATTTTAAATAATTTTTTATCATTTAAAAAAAAAATTAACAAAAAAAATCTTCAATCAGCAATCCATTCCTATTTAAACATAACCTAACCCAGTTGATTTTTGTCTTTTTCTTCCCATTGTTACACACACTTTCTTCTCATATTGTTAGACCCATTCATAATGAATTCTTTCATCACTTCCAAATGAATACACAAAAAGTAACTCCCACACATTATAAAATAATACATAATAAATCATTATGTTTTTAATATTCTATTTTCATAATAGACATAAAGAGGAGGAGCTTAAATCCTAAAAAACATGCAAACTTTCTCCTTTCCACTTTCCCATTTTAAGTGAATTTCTCTCACTTCTAAAAAGTCTGTTAGATGAAACACTTTCACATTCACTTCCATTTTCGTTTTCATTTGACGAAGATATCCATCTATTTTGTAGACTATACTTTACTGAACTGGTCGGATTGTTATGTAAACACGGTGAAGAGTACATATGTATGTATGTATGTAATTTATAAGAAATAGAAGTGATAGTAGAGTCATATGCATGCAGTGTCCGTACACACATTCATACAGCCAAAGTACAAAAAAAAACAGGCGTTTTCTCTACTAAAAGCATTACTCTCAAGTATTTCCTTCCTGTCTCATCCCTTCTTTTTCAAAAAAAAAAAAAAAAAAAAAACCTAAAACTTGTAATCAAAAAACTTGTCTAAGAGCATATAAACAACTGATTCTACCACACCCATCAACCTGTCCAAAAGGTGTATCAAATCCAACCGTTTTTTTTTTCAAAAAGTATCACTCCCACACTAATCCAGGTCAACCTGTCCTTGAATTTCTCCAAATCCTTACTATTAAAGTTTAGCGAAAAAAAAAATAAAAGAACGAACCTATAGAAGAAATCGATCTCAACATAAGAAATAATAGTATATAGTAAGTAACTCTGAGTATTAGTGTATACTTGGTTAGTTTGGTAAAAAAAAAAAGTTTATTCAAATATTCGTATGAATGAAGAGTTTATATATAACATTATAGGAGAAAGGACACCTAAGATTTATGTGACTGGGAAATGAGCCATGCGACAAGTGTCTACAAAAAGAGACCTTAGAGACTCTAACAGAATCCTACATATTTCTAAAAATTATAAAAAAAAAAAAAACCCAATGTTATTTTAGAAACAGTCTATCTATGTCATGGGGCAGAGAGAGAGAATAATGTTGTAGAAGTCTTGTTGGTAGTATATACTGTATATACTATAGGGATAATAATAATAACGTGTAGCTTAACAAGGTTATTGATTAACTCATATAATATTTAGACAGACACACCTGTCTCATCCTTAGAGAAAACCTTACTTTACTTTTACTAACTTACGACTACTTTCTCTTCCATTCATTCTTAGGTTATAAGTTATAACTTCTAAGTTATAACTTCTAAGTTATAACTTCTAAGTTATAGTTTTAGGTTCTAAGGTTTTAGGTTTTTAATTTTCGGTTTAGTTTTCGTTTTCGTTTTCGTTTTCGCTTTTGTTTTCGTTTTCGCTTTTGTTTTAGTTTTCGTTTTCCGTTTCCGTTTTCGTTTTCGTTTTTGTTTTCGTTTTCGTTTTCGTTTTCGCTTTCGTTTTCGTTTTCGTTTTCGTTTTCGTTTTAGTTTTAGTTTTAGTTTTAGTTTTAGTTTTTAGGGTATTGAAGACNGTTTTCGTTTTCGCTTTTGTTTTAGTTTTCGTTTTCCGTTTTCGTTTTTGTTTTCGTTTTTGTTTTCGTTTTCGCTTTCGCTTTCGTTTTCGTTTTCGTTTTCGTTTTCGTTTTCGTTTTCGTTTTCGTTTTCGTTTTAGTTTTAGTTTTAGTTTTAGTTTTTAGGGTATTGAAGACCAGCTTCAGCTTCAGGTCCCTTAGAACAAGATATCGAGAATCTTTTGAAAAAAAAATCTTTCAATAGGATTCTCGACAGAAATCAGAGGACTAACTAAGGAAAGACTGTCATGTGTTTTCTTTTTCTTTTTTTTTTTTGAAAGGTGTATTAGTCTTAGCTTTCTCTTACTTTCTCCGTTGTCTCTCCGTTAATAGAGTTTTCCCTAGTCCCTATTCATCTTTCATCATCATCATCCTCATTGAGTCCTTTCAAATGGAACAGACGACGACGGGGAAGAGGAAATCCATGTTCCTTATCGTCCTATCACATTTTAAGAAAATGTCTTTTTTAGAGACTAGAGAGTCTATATATACCCTTACCTTCCCTTCAGTTATGATGACAAGGGAAGGGATAAAAGAAAGTCCTCATCATGCCTCACTTGAGTCCTCAACAACTTCACATGAGGTCCACTATTGAAATCAAAGGACTTTCACTCCTCTTTCACCTTCAGTTTTCAGTAGGAGTGAGAGTACAAATACAAAGAATAAAATTTTAGGTATAGGAGAATTCTTGGGCAGTTGGGGAGTATCGAGTATCGACGATTTAAAAAAAAATAATTTTTTTTTGTTCTCCCATAGAAATGGATACAATGCTGCATAGATTCATAAGACCACTGGAAGCTAAACTTTAACTTTTGTCTTATCGTATTAAGAATTTATAGAGCTTATTTTGCAATAGAAAAAAATTATTTTTTTATTTTTGGGAAAGTCTTAACAGTTTTCGAAAGAGTATTGAAAAGTAGTAGTGTTTGAGATAAAAAAATAATCAAGTCTCTACGGTTATTGGATCAGAAGTTATGATTTTTTTTTTTAGAAAATTGAAAATTTAGATTATNATCAGAAGTTATAATTTTTTTTTTAGAAAATTGAAAATTTAGATTATTCTTTTGAAACACCTAATACTTTATACATATAACGGGTGCAGCGGCAAAAAAGGTACTGAAGTAAATTGAGAATTTACTATTACTAATCGCGCGAATTTCATATTAGTAGTATTTTTTTTGGATTAAGCGGGATTTTGTATTGTGGAAAACGGGTTTCCTAATTTCCCTAGTAATACCACTGAGGAAATGACAGCATCACAACAAGAAGTTCTTAGAATTCGTTTCGGACGATTGATTGAATCCAACCCGGGTGTTACGAAATTGGAGGTTGTTAAACATTTTCAACTGGAAAATATTCGTAGGGAAACAATTTATAGGATAACCAAAAGGGTTGAAAATGGAATCCCAATGGAAAAAAAAAGTTGGTTCCGGCAAAAAGCCCAAAATTACGACGAAAGAGAAAGTCCGTAAACTGGAAAAGCTTTTTGAAGAAAGCGACAAGATTAGTCAACGGGACGCAGCAAAAAAATTCAAATGCAGTCATCGACATATTCTACGGACACTACAAGACAAGACCAACATCAAATGTTTCAGAAAAGTCGATCCCCGGAGTACACGGAAGAGCAAATTCTCAAAGTGAAAACTCAGTGCCGAAGATTATGCAGAAATTCTCAAAAAAAAAGTTCATCATTGACGACGAACATTACTTCCCCTTAAGCAAAGCTCTTATTCCTGGAAACAGTAAATATTACTCCACAGACAGGCAGAGTACTAGTCCAGAGGTAAAACTAAAATTTAGACACAAGTTTGAAAAAAAAATTATGATTTGGATTGCACTTTCACCGGATGGAATCAGTACTCCTTACTTCATCCCATCAGGCCTCGCCATTAATCAGAATATTTATAAAACTCAGTGTCTTGCAAAGAGACTCATCCCATTCATCGAAAAATATCATTCGGACGGCAATTACATCTTCTGGCCAGACAAAGCATCTTCTCATTACGCGAAATCCGTGATTGACTTTCTCCAAGAGAAAGTCGTTCATTTTGTACCAAAGGAAGAAAATCCAACCAACTTACCCCAAGCCCGTCCAATAGAAGATTTTTTTGGTTATTTAGATCAACTAGTGTACAGAGGTGGTTGGAAAGCCACTGACACTACTGCTTTAATGAAAAGAGTGAAGTAATTGCTTGAAACAAGTGGACATATCAGTCGTCCGAAGGAGTATGGAGAAAGTTCGCAAACTATTGCGCGCCTGTGCCGAAAATGGACCATACTCTATCAACCATTAGTGGAACCGTAAGGCAAATATTATGCTTTATCGAATGGAATTACATTCGGAATTTTATATTTGCAGGAACTTGATCAAAATATGAAATTTACATCAGTCCCTTTTTTTCCGCTGCACCCGTTATATATTATTATTAGAAGTGTAACATGGATTCAAAATAATATCCAAAAATTTCAATTTTCTAAAAAATCATAACTATTGTCTAACCATTTGGGCGTGAGCTTTGGCCGGGTTTGGAAATTTAAAAATTTGTCAATTNGTAACATGGATTCAAAATAATATCCAAAAATTTCAATTTTCTAAAAAATCATAACTATTGTCTAACCATTTGGGCGTGAGCTTTGGCCGGGTTTGGAAATTTAAAAATTTGTCAATTTTTTTTTTCAAAAATTAGAGTTGTGCACGCTATATCGAAAAAAAAATTTTTTTTTTCAGTTAGGCAGAATTGAGAGGTTGAGTTTGCTATCACGATTAAGATTTTGTAAGTTGGATTTAGGCACTGGAGGTAAATGAGAGCCCTTCCATGGTAACTTTCGATAGTAACCTTCAAGGGTACTGAGAACGTAAGATATTTGCTAGCCTCCAACATGAAGATTAATAAATAAATAATAAAAAATAAAAACCATAAATAAACGAAAATATAAAAGCTTAACTTGGAACTAAAAGAAAAAGAAAGAAAAACCTGGGGAGGTTACCATCAGAAGTTTCTATGAGAGGTTACCATCTACCACTTGTGACTATAATTATACAAATTTTGAAAAAAGGTAAAATTCATTCTTACGCGATAATAATCAATTGGTGATACATTTAGTGCATGACTGAATGACTGACTGAATGAATCGCAATGAATTTGCTCTTTCTTTTCTTTAATCACACTTTTTATTCATTAGAACAAGAGTATAAAAAATTAAAAAAAAAAATTTTATTTTTCAAAATTCCTCAGCAACTTTGGACTAAAAGTTGTCTAATCGTGTGCTTACTATTAAGCACACGATTTTCTTCACTTTAAGCTACTAATGATTTGGAAATTACCAACTTCTCTTGTCCAATTTTTNTTTCAAAATTCCTCAGCAACTTTGGACTAAAAGTTGTCTAATCGTGTGCTTACTATTAAGCACACGATTTTCTTCACTTTAAGCTACTAATGATTTGGAAATTACCAAGTTCTCTTGTCCAATTTTTTTAATTTGAGTTGTTTTAGTAGTAATTACACCACCTAAATGATCATGTAAGTTGTCAATTAAAAATAACAAATATTTCATAACATTCAAAACAATATTATCTCATTCTAGATCAGATTTTGGCTAATTATTTTGTGATTATTTGGGCAATAAATTATATTCTTGCAGCCACAAATTATAATTCTAGGGACTGAAGTGGAATGATCTAACACATGGTGCATAAATCTCTCGGCGATCCCGCATGCAGCGCTCGGCTATTTGGTTCATCGACAATACTCATTCAGTGATATGTAGAAACTTAATATTTTTTTTTACGTCAAACGCTATTTTCAATGGAAATTTGGAAACTCTAAAGAATTTGTTGAGAAACTAAATAAATAAATATTCCTCAAAAAAATAAACACCATAGATTGATAAAGAGGAAAGAGTATAAGAAAAAAGTAAGTTGTCAAGTGGTCTTAATAATTTTTGAACCATTGTACATATTTTAAAAACTAAAATGATAGGATATAATAGTATACCCCAAAAACTTTGAGTGAAGTTTATTTTTAGTATCTTTAAATGATTTATTTTTAGTTAACAACAAAAGGAAAAAGGTGAAAGTTGAGTTATGTATAAGTATAACTTGACCTTTGAGTAGTAATGTTAGCTAAATTTACATTAGTCAAAGTAGAGAAAGTGAAAGTAATGGAAAAAGTGAGTAGAACTAAAGATTATTTTTTTTTATTTTAAAATTTGTTTAAGCTGGAGAAAGTCAATTCAATTGAAGCGATAGAGGATTGATTAGAGTCTAAAAAGGAAATGCGTGTTGGGCTTATTGAGGGAGAAAATTTGTTAAAATGGATCAAACGTGTTTTCTTGTAGTATGTGAGATAAATTTGTATATAAACAGGAACAGGACCCATTGGTACTCAAAGTTTTCATTCAATGTGGTAAAGTCTCAACTCAACTAAACGGATATAGTACACTTGGAAGTGAAAGTGAGACTTCTCATGTCAACATTTTAGATCAAATCGGTTATAGAACCTAGTGGTAGAGTTGATGACAGTAGGTTTGGTTATACAAATAATTTATCATCATCCGCATCATTAACACTGACATGGAGGAGTCTCAAAAATTTTTCTCAAGGGCTTGTTACCTCCAAATTTTTTTTTTTTTNAAAAGTCAAAAATCTGTTGATGGGAAAGTTTTTTTTTGTACTAACTAGATATACATAGAAGAAACAATTCTATTCTCCCCTGCTGATACAAATAGTAAGTTCTAACTATAACTATTGAAAATGTCAAGTTGACTACCCTCAAAAAAAAAGTATAGAAATTGAGATGCTTTCTCTCTGATTTTGACTTGGGGAAATGCAATAGAAATTCTTTGAAAAGTATCTGGATTATGAAAACTCATCATTTCATGGTGAGTTGTGTCCTCTGATGTGACAGACATGTTAAAAAAAAAACTTTTTTTTTTGGTTTTTTTTGGATACAGTCTTCATCCTTGACAAGAATTGAGTTGATAGTTATTTTACCCCTTTAGTTTTCCATGGTGCTTTCTCCGCTTTCTCTTTTTTTTTTGTTTTAAAAAAAGAGAAAGTTCAGAGGTATAGATTTTTTTTTTGTGTGTGTGTGTTTTTTTGTCTGAGGGTATGATAATGATGAAGAGGGTATTTAAAAGGGTGGATCCCTAATGAAGGAACATCCCTAGATAGATTCACTAGTCCCTTGAATCACTGCCAAATTACGGCTGTTGTCTCATGCTTTACTAATAAATAGCTCCCACCATCTGAGTCCAGATTTTGAAATTATATAACTAATCCATATATACATTTTATAACTCAAGATCATATTCGTTAAGCTTTCTCATAATTATCCTTCTAGTTATAAATTTTAAACTCAAAATGTTATCATTAAGGCTATATCAGACAATCAAATTTTGACTCTCTCTCTTTCTCTCTTATAAATTACACTCCTTCTACAATATATACACTCATGGACGTGGGTTCTTTTGTTGGAGTAATTTCTGAATATTTTTAATCTCAAATTACATCTATACAGACAAAAATTTGAACCATTTAAAAAAAAATTGTAACTAAAGTTTCATCGATTTATATTTTTCATCGATTTTTTCTGGCCGTCAACCTTTTTTTTTCTAACTGATCAACTCAATCGAAATTGGGGTTGAGTTCATCGCATGTTTAACAAAAAATAATTTTTTTTTTTTCAAAAAGAAAAAAAAATTTTTTTTTTGATTAAGATTTTCAAATATTTTTTATCAATTTTAATCTAGCGCTCAATTTCTTTCAACTGATCAACTCAATCGCAATTGGAGTTGAGTTCATCGCATGTTTATCAAAAAAAAAATAATAATAATAAAAATTAAAAATAATTTTTTTTTTTTTCAAAAAAAAATTATTNAGCTGAGTTCATCGCATGTTTATCAAAAAAAAAAAAAATAATAATAAAAATTAAAAATAATTTTTTTTTTTCAAAAAAAAAATATTTTTTTTTGATAAAATTTTTTAAATTTTGACTCAAGTTTTGATTTGAATGCAAGTGGAGTCTGCAGTAATGAAAAGATGGTGATGACAAGAGGAATTACCGTCTGCATATGAGTAATGAGGATTTGATTCCTTATCATCATCATCACATTTCATCATGTCTTTTTAGTCTTAAAATTTCATCTTTCTCTACTAAAGTTTATTTTTTCTTCTTTCTCTTGCTTTCTCTAGAGACAGGAAGTAAAAGTCACAGGTCCGTCACAACTTACTCTCCTTTTCAAAAAAAAAAGTAAAAAAAAAAAAAAAAAAAAAAAAAAAAAGAGAAAGTTTTAGAGCTCATTTTTCAATTGACTGCGTCCCTAATTGCACTCCTCGTCTTTCCCTCAACGAAAGCTTCTATAGAAATCGACAGTTACTTTTTTCAATAAGTGACAACCGGTAGAGTTATAAGATACCTTAGATATAAGCTTTCGTTTTTTTTTCTCTTAACTTTCTTTTCCTATTTCCGCTATGAATTCCTAACATTTTTTATCACCACAGACAAGTCTCCCTCCATCCCTTCTCCCCCTCCCGGAATGAGATCTTTAAGAAAGAGAGATGCGGCAGGGGTGGGGAGACAGTTGGGGTTGAGTCATAAATCATACGTCTGAGGAGGTCGTTATAAGCATTCAACTTAGGGAAGTCCATAAGCAAATAACTCCGAAGAGAAAGGAACTAGCCATGGAGAAAGTAAAGTGAAACTCAGTTTTCTCCTCTCTCTCTTCATTATTTTCACATTCGAGTAAGGGAGTAAGGGAGTAAGAGAGTAGTAGTAAGTGGAGAGACGTCTGTCTAATGTTATTTTTTTTATTTTACTTCTTCTATTTTTAACAGATGAGGCGAAGACGGAAATCATTTCCATAGCGGAAATGGATTTCTTCCTCAGTTTTCACCTAATTTTCTCAATTTTGATGCCATTCGAGAGAATTTAGTGGGAGAAAGAAAAAGTTTTTTTTTTTTCCATGCCTCGTCTCCCGTCTTCATCTGGACAAGAAAATCAAATGAAAATGATGGAATTAGATGGAGAACGGAATTCTTCTTGGAACTACACACCCATTTATACAATTTCCAAAGACTTTATCAGTAATTGGTATGTTTAACTAACTTTTCACTTTCACTCTTTTATTCTCTCTGATTTGATTTCTCCCTCGATTAATTCCTTTATACACTATAACTCAAAGCGTAAGTAAGAAAAGAGAAGAAGAAGAAGAAGAAAAAAAAGAAGANTTCTCCCTCGATTAATTCCTTTATACACTATAACTCAAAGCGTAAGTAAGAAAAGAGAAGAAGAAGAAGAAGAAGAAAAAGAAGAAAAAAAACGAAAATTTTCTTTCCCTTTTTTCTATTCTGCCTTTCTCTCAGGTTCATTACAGTATTTTTGGATGTTATGTTAGAAATGATGGATTACTTGCCTCAACTCAAGAACCGCAACAAAACCATAATGGATATATAAAAAAATTTTTTTTTTTTTTTTTTTTTGTTGTTGGAAGTAAGAGTTGTTATCAGAGTAGTAGTAGTTAATGTCTAAGACTGGAAGAGCTAGATAATTCTTAATTCCTGATTATCGGACTTATAAGACTTATAAAACATGAGAACTTTCTCCCACGCTAACCGTTTGTTTGTCTTTGAGATTACTTTTGATGATTTTGGTTCCTTGGAAAAGATTTTTTTTTTCATTTTTTTTTCTTGCTTTTTTTTTCATCTTTGCCTGAGGTTGTAGTGACGTTGGTGACAATTTGAAAAAAAAAATAAAAGTTTGGAGAAAATGGGTAAGTATAAGCTGAGGAAGAGAAAGTTGGTCACACCTTTTCCAAGTTAAAAACCTATCCTTATGGGACACTACTTAATCACCCGTGTGAGATTTTATAGGTTATTCACTATACTACTTACAAACTACTAGTCAGATGGAAAAAAAAAATACGAAAAATCTTTCAAGTCTTGACATTTATTTTGTCATTCTCAAGTGCTTTCTCTTTTAGTTTCAATTTTTTCTTAGAATCAGTCCAAGTGAAGTGAAGAAATAATCCTACCCAGCCGATGGAAATTGAACTACCGGTGGTGGTTTTACTAACCTTTTCCTTTTCATTGATGAATTGATGATTAATGAATTGATGAATTGATAACCAATGTTTTCTCACCGCAAATATAATTAATAATTATTCAAATTAATCAATTTGGTTATAAATTTGAAACAAATTTTTTTTTTTTTTTTGCTTTTTGTAATTTTATTATCAATTAATCTTGAATTGAACCGTAGAATTTTCTACCGTTTTGAGTTGAATCATGAGTTGTAGTTATAAGCATTTGGATCTAAAAATATTATCTAAATAAAAACAATAGGAAAAACATTCATTGGCCGGAGATATAACGGGTCTCAGGATGATATTTTTCTCGACCGGTTTTCCTGACCGGACTCGTCAGTCGGTTTAGTCAACTTCTCCAAGACTAACAAACTAAAGATACTTACAACTATCACTGTCATTTGAGTTAGTTTTTTTTTTTTTTTTTTTTCAAAAAAAAAAGACATAATTTGTAATTTACTAATACCCATTTTTCTTCCCAAGGGTAAGGAATGTGAATTTTGAGTAAAAAGAAGTCACTTTTTAAGTCAGGAGGTTAAGTTTAGAGGTATTTTGGAGGCGAAAAGGTAGAAATATTATTACAGAAGAGTTTCCTTGGTTCCATAAGTCAACTGAAATATTGAACCAACTCTACCGAACAACTGCCATATCATTTTATTAGACTTTTATTTTTTTTTATTAAGGTAATAATGTTCAAAGACGTAGGAAACTTAAGAGAGAAGTAAGCCTCGGTTCACTTGTTCCAACGACGGGAGTGTCGTATTCTAAAGTAAAAAAAAATGGAAACTGTTGGACGAAGTCCTCGGATTTCTTCCGTATCCTCTCAGCGCTTCCGTTCATCCTCCGCCATCATTATCTTAATCCCAAGGCTCCTTTTTAGCAAAAAAAAAATAGACATTTTGCCAAAGTTAATTCAACTTTTTCTTTTTTTTTTACGTTTGAGCTTTCTAAACAACCGACTGCACAACGTCTAATTTTGCATATTTATTTTTTTTAAACCAAAAATGCAGATTTTAATCGTAAGGATTTTTGTTCAGAAGCAGAAGAGAAAAAAAAATTTACCTTAATTGTCCTAGTTTTTCTATCAACCTCAACATTTTATTTACTTGTATGCAAAAACTAAGCGTGTGTATCTTGAGGCTTTCTTTTTTTCTCCCTCTTTTTGATGTTACGATACATAAGTTTTGTGTAAGTTAACTTTTGATTACTTAACTTTCTTTTTTTTTTTTGATAAAATTACTTTTGCAATGAGAGTTGTAAAGAAAACTGACACAAAAAAAAATATTAAAAAAAAAATAAAAATTTTTTTTTGAGGTTAGAATGGTAGAGGGATTATTTGGTTGAAAAGTTAGAGTAAAGTTTGTTGAAAATACAACTTTTTAGTAGTGTGACGTGCAACTGGTGAAAGTAAACTTGTGAAAGTCAGAAGTGTCTACTACGACGCTTTGGTTAGAATTTTTTTTTTTTTTGGAAAATCTCATCTCTACTTTCTAATATTATTAAGAAGTATTAAGGATCTAAGAATTTAAAAACTTCTTTTTTTTTTCTTTTTTTTTTCCTATTTTTTTTTTTTTTTTTTTTTTTTTTTT